>LPNX011037000.1:1137122-1193765 GCA_001517045.1 Pseudotsuga menziesii | reverse complement strand
ATATATATATTGTTTTTTTATTTTTATTTTCAATATCAGAGCAGCTAAGAAGTAAGTGAAGGAGAAACACTGATGTATCTATCCAGCACTTCCATTTCCTGTTGCTGTGAAATTTGCTGTATAAAAGCTTCCTTGTTGATAGGCTTGGTATACAGTTTGAGCCAATGGCCATTGACCACAAATGTGCATGCTTAATCATCGATTGTTTAAAGTTTGACTGAGCCATTGTCATATACCTCTGTAATCTCATATGGACCAAGCCAATGAGTTGTAAATTTGGCTTTGAAGTCTTTGAACTTTGAGTCAAACAATAGTGCCCAGTCACCGATATGGAATTGTTTCTTTTTAATAAACTTGTCATGCCATTGAGTTGTCTGCTGTTGGATCAAGATATTATGTTCTATGGCAGCCTATCTCATCTCATCTAGTTGATTCAACTAAAGTATTCTTTCTTGTTGTGCCTCAGAAAGATCCATGCCCAAATCTGCTAGTAACTTGAAGGTATGAATTTGAAACTCTATAGGGAGGAGGACTTGCTTACCATAAACAAGATGATAAGGAGAAAAACCAGTACTGTTTTTCCAAGTGATCCGGTATGCCCATAAAGCTTCAGTAAGCTTAGCTGACCAATCCTTCCTATGCATCTGAACAGTTTTGGTGATGATGCCTTCTAAAGTCTTGTTTGTAGATTCCACTTGGCCATTTGCTTGTGGATGGTAAGGGGTAGAATTTATGTGCTTAATTTTGTACTTTTCTCCTATCTCCTGCACTAGTTTGGAGGTAAATTGGGCACCTTGATCAGTTACAATCTCTCTAGGCTCCCCAAATCTGACAAATATCTCCTCAAAAAGAAAGTTTACCACAGTCTGTTCGGTGGCTCTTGGTAATGGTTTGGCTTCTACCCACTTGGTGACGTAGTCTATACATACCAAAATGTACTTCTTCCCTTGTGATGGTGCATGAATTGGACCAATGAAGTCAAGGGCCCACTTTTCAAATGGTTCAATGAGGATTTGTGGTTGGAGTGGCATTTCATCAGACCGGACTGGCCGTCCCATCCATTGACAAGTATCGCAGCTTCTAACATACCTCTTAGCATTTTTGAAAATAGAAGGCCAATAATACCCCAAATTGAGTATATTGTATGTTGTTCTTTTATCTGTAAAATGGCCACCACACGGTTCATCATGAAATGCCTTTAAAATATCTAAAATTTCATCCTGTCGTACACATCTTCTTATAATTAGATCATATCCTGTGTAAAAGAGATCACCATTAACCCATATATGCCTAGCACTTTGTTTAATAATCTTTTTCTTTTCTTTAGATGTCATAAATGGTGGTAGTTGGCCTGATGATAAGTAGTAGGAAATATCAGCATACCAAGGAGTGATAATAGAAATTGCAAACAGGTCTTCATCAAGAAAACTATCTAAAACAGGAACAACCTCACCAGTATTGTGTAAACGAGACAGGAAATCTGCCACTTGATTTTCTCGTCTAGGCCGATCTAAAACAGTGATGTTGAATTCCTGCATTAACAACAACCATCTAGTGATCCGACCATTAGTGATAGATTTATTCATTAAATATCATAAGGATGAATGATCTGTATGGACAAAAAATTTGTAGCCAGTTATGTAATGACGGAATTTGTTTACAGCATGAACCACTGCCAACATCTCCTTTTCAGTGACTGTATAGTTCAACTCTGCAGGTGTCAGATTTTTACTAATAAAATAGATGGCATAATTCAAAGTATGTTCTTTCTAGCCCAATGAGGCCCTTATTGCAGTAGCAGAGGCATCAGTAGAATTATGGAAAGGCAATGTCCAATTTGGTCCCCTTAAAATGGGAGCAGTTGAGAGCTTCTCTTTAAGTGTCTGAAATGCAGATTGACAGTCAGTATTCCAATTAAAAGGAACACCCTTTGAAAGCAATTTAAACAATGGCAGAGCTATCTTACTAAAATTTGCAATAAATCTATGATAATAGCCTGCATACCCTAAAAATATTCTTACATCTGTTTGATTTGTTGGTTTAGATAAATTTTCAATGATTTGAATTTTAGCAGGATCTACTTTTATTCCAGATGAAGAAATGTGATGTCCTAAAACGATCCCTTCAGTCATCATCATAAAATACTTTTCATTACTGAGGGAAAGATTTGAGTCAACACACCTTTTTAAAATTTTCTCCAGGTTTGTCAAGGAACCCTCAAAGGTACTTCCATACACAGAAAAATCATCCATGTAAATTTCAACACATTCATGAATCAGATCTGCAAAGATGGCCAAGACTGCCCTCTGAAAGGTAGCTGGGGCTTTACATAAGCCAAAAGGTAAAACCTTGTAGGCATATGTGCCCCAGGGACATGTAAAGGTGGTTTTGTCCTCGTCTTATTTTGCAATACTAATCTGATTATACCCACTGAAACCATCTAAAAATGAAAAGTATTCTTTTCCAGCTAAAGTATCCAACACTTGATCAATGAAAGGCAATGGAAAATAGTATTTTAATGTTGCCTTATTCAACTCCCTATAATCTACACATATGCGCCATTTACCATTTTTATTTGGAACAACAACCAAGGGGGAAACCCATTGGCTATCCGAAATGGGGTAGATAAACCCTACTTTTAACAACTTCTGAAGCTCCTCTTTGACTATCTCTTTTAGTATGGGGTTCATTATACGTTGTGGTTGTCTAAGAGGTCTGATTTTGTCATCTGTGTAAATGTGGTGAGTGCATGTTTCATGATGAATACCTAGCATATCAATGTAATCCAAAGCAAATGCATGGGAATGTTTATTCAGCAAAGTAATCAATTGTTCTTCCTGTGATGTAGTAAGATGTGCACTTATATTCAAATGTTTTCCTGGACTGATTTCAACTTTTTTTACTTTGAATATCTGTGTTTGAATGAACATTAAAAATATCATGAAGTGCCAATGCTAGAGAATGTACTATACAATTTTCCTAAAAATTATATCCCAAAACTTGATTTGCTACTGCATATTACATGTCTCTTAATTCTTCAGAAATATCAGGTTCAACAATGAAATAATCTAACAAATCCTCGTTGTTTTCTTCCTGAAAATCAAAGAACTGATTGATACTTAGGACAGGATGAATCACTTCTTCTTCTTGTTCTTTGGTCTCATTAATCGATGACAGCTGATCTAATGTAGAAGGTCTTTGGGAAGAAGGGTAAAGTAAAATTTGTTTTCTCTTTGTCCCATGTGAAATGAGCATACTTCCTGACCTACACCCTATGAAGGCATCCGCTGTTTCCAACCAAGGTCTGCCAAGAATCAGTGGGTGACCTCCTAGATTAGACTTTGGCTGTAGCACTATAAAATCAATAGGATAATCCCAGGAGTCTAAAGAAATAATGATATCTTCTAAGACCCCTTCAGGTGTAATTTTAGACGTATCAGCTAATTCGAAAACTGTTGTGGTTGGTCTGAGATTTGTCAAGTGAAGGTATTCCATTGTCTCAAGTGTCATGAAATTAATGGCAGCACCTAAATCAATCAATGTTTTTGGAATTGAAAAATTAATAATAGTAATTGTAACCATTCGGATTCCAGGATCTACATACTTTTCAATGAAAACAGTATTAGACATTAATCCTACTAGATTGCCTACCACATGAATTTTTGATGGATCCTTCCTTCTTTTATTAAGACATAATTCCTTAACCGCTTTAGTATAAATTGGAATATCTTTTATAGCCTGTAGTAGAGGAATTTTGACATATAAATTGGTTAAGTCATTCAAAACATCAAAATCGGGTAGGGAGATTGAAGGTTTTTCTTTGACCAACCTTTCTGGAAAACAAGGTGTATAAGATACTAATGTTTTCCCTTTTTTACTGTGATTTTCTGACTGATATTTTTCTGTATTTAATTTTTTTGGAGTTTTCTCATTTTCTGTTTGTTCTTTTAAGATAATAGGAGATTATTTTTGTAAAGTTTTCCCAGATCTTAAATTGATATTTTGCAGTGGGAGGATAGAGTAGGGAAGCGGCATTCCATCATCAACATTATACACGGGTTTGTCTATTTTATTATTTGGATTTGGAATTGGCTGGGCTGGGATTTGTGTAGGCCGAGGTGGAGGCTAATTGGATGGAAATTGAAGCTATTGAGGTGGTGGACCCAATTGAGGAGGCATGTTGTTGGGTTGTTGAAAATATGGAACTTGGAAAGATCGGGCTTGGACTTGGTTCTGCTGGTATTGGGGATAGGTAGAAGGTTGTTGATAGGGCTGCAAATAGGCTTGCTGATATGTTCGGTTACCATGGGCATATCCTCTCCAATTTGGAGCAGATTGGGCTAATGGAGGAGACCAAGTTTGTCAGGGCATGGGTGCACTCCATGAATTTTGAATAGGAGTTTGATAATTTGTATGAAATGGCTGCATAGGATCTTGAGACATACCTGAAAATCATGGCTTCCAAGGTATCCATTGTCCCATAAAGTAGAGAGACTTCATGCTTTGATTCTCCTCCATTCAAGCTACCTGCAATTCTTTCAATCTGGGGAAGTCATCATTTTTGTGATTAAAAGTACATAAACCACAAATTTCAACATCATTTAAAGGACATTCTTTTAGTGGGTGTTTCTTCCTACATTTAGGACAAAAAATAGACAAGGCTTGATCTTTCTGGTCCTGTTGTTCTTGTCTTTTCTTGGTTTTTGCTTCTTCGACTTGTGTGCCCAAGGTACTCAATAAATCAGTCTTGAAATCTTCTAGCAGATTTCCAAGCTCAGCTTTAGAGATACCACTGTTTTCAGATTTAGTTACTTTGGTAGTGATATCCCTTCTTCCAGTTCTAGCCTTTCCTCTTGAATATTTCTGACATAAATCTTGTATTTCATCAAAGGGAAGGTAAGAGATGTCACCTTTGCCCATAACATTCAAAATATCCAAATACTATTCTCTTATTCCTTTTAAAAATATTGTTCTAATCATCTCTAGTGTCAAGGAATTGTATTTCGATTTATGCAGGTTGTATGAGAATCTTTCCAAATACTCCTCCAAACTCTCATCTTCCTATTGAGTCATTCCAAAAATGTCATCTTTTAGATCCTTTGATCTGCAATATGCTTGATATTTTCAAAGAAATATCTTCCTCATCTCATCCCAGCTAGTAATAGAATGCTCTCCTAAGCCCATGAACCATTTCAAGGTAGCTTCTTTAAGGGTAGCAGGAAAAAGACGAAGCTTATGGGTGTCATCAGTGTATCCATAAGTTGGACACAAGATATCAAACTCGAATAGGAAAGAGTCAAGATATTCAGAGGTCATGCCATAAAAGTTTGGTAAGACAGATGGTGGAATATTCTTCATTTTTACCTCTTCTCCTAGGATGATACTAGTGTCCAAGATGGGAAATTTAAAGGTGGCTTCCTAATCTTCTTATATCCTTTCATCCCTCTCATGTCTCCTTTCTTCTTCCCTTTCATGTCTCCTCTCTTCTTCTCTTTCATGTCACCTCTCTTCTTCTCTTCTCTCTTGTCTTCATTTGTTTTCTATTTCTAACATTCTCTCATACTCCCTTCTCTATTCTGCAGTTGGCCCTTTTGATGTTTCTTCCTTAGCCATTTTAGAAGTACCCATTGTTGAGATGAATCCTTTTGGAAAAGAAGGTCCTGTTGCTTCTGTTTTTGGGGGGGTTTTCATAAATCTTCCTTTCTCATCTCTTTGTCTTGACATAAAACTAAAATCTATTCTATGTTTTGTTGAATTTTTTTTATTTATCAGAGAACTAAAGTTCCTAAGCCTGCTTCTACAATGCCTCCCCGACAATGACGCCAAAATGTTGGGCTTTGCTCTACTCATGCAGATCAAACCTTGAATTTATGTCAATCCGGGTTGGTAGAATTAGAGGCATATCCAAGTATCAGGACTCAAAGCTAGACTTATCTGGAAATCTAGTTTACTTAGGAAATAAACCTACTGAAAGATTAAAATACTGTGACTTGAAAACACAAAAATTCCTTTACAGGAGCAGTTTCATTTACTTTTTCACTTACACAGTAGTTTATATTTGAAATCAATTTATATGTGAAAGCACTGAGATAATAAAATGAATTAAATCTAACCCTGAAATAAGAATCACAAAACTCTGCTTATTATCTCAACGTTGAAGAAACAATCAATCATTAATTCCCTTTACAGAAAAGCATTCATAATGTGTAATTGTTCTTAATACTCCATCATTGAACAGTCAAGCAATGCACAATAAAGTAAGATAGTATTCTGAACCATTTATACAGCATACAACTAAGGAATTAACAGAGCTGATAAGAATAATTTAAAACAATCTAACCTGTTCTGCAATAAGGAAAATCGATTCTACAGGAACTGAAACATACCACCAGCAACAATCCAAATCGTGGCAACAATTCAAATCGCTCACTGACAATGAAATGTGTGCAGACTCGACAATGGGGGCCCTCCAAAGCCTCGTTCGCACACACAAATGAAGAATCATAGAGCTTTAAACTTTAATGATATTCACCATAAAATCGATCATACACAGTAATAGAACAACGCAGTCCAAAACAGCATGCATTTTTCTCCCCAAATCGTGATGGGTTCTCCTCTGTCTTATGGAGTACTTATATAATTTAAAAAAAAAAACTAGAAATGCTATTAATATGGAAGATAATTAATGAAACATAGTCATCGATATCCTCTATCAGATCTATGAAAATCAACAAAATCGGAACTGCCCTGCTTTTGTGCTGAGTGGTGGCATAGGTGGTCATCCTTGACCGAATTTGACTTGACACCTATGAGAGCCACATCATCTATTCGTTGGAAGTTTATCCATCCTTGTACACTGGGGATATTTTCTCCATCTTTCAGTTCACGCCTAGCTGGCTTGCAAGTGTTCAACCTTTTAACCAAAGTTTGTGGGTGAATTTAAAGATTTATAAATCAGTATGAAGGTTTTATGGAGGAAAATGGAAGATATTTAGGTGACAAAAAGAGGTCAAAATGGTTCCCAACAATGATTATTGAGTCTATGTCGGGAGTTGAGCCACCATGGGAGGAACTCCATCATAGATCATACTTTCTTCCCGAGCTTGACCGCTTGGAGCGTGAGGATTTTACGGCGGTTCTTAGTGAGAGAGTTGGTAATCCTATGGTTCCATTAAGCTCTCCTGGTCATATGGCTGATGGAAACATGGCTAAAATATCTTCAACAATTCCTATCAACATCTCTCGTGATCCTGGAAGAATAGAGAATGTCTATATTGGGGCCGAATGTTCCCATGCTGAGATTCTAGAATACACCGAGATATTTAAAGAATTTAGTGATATTTTTTCTTGGTCATATGATGAAATGCCAGGTATCGACCCTCGTATTATCGAGCATGAGATTAAGAATTACCCCAACGCTAAGCCTGTTCGACAATGCTTGAGGGTGGTGAATCCTCGCAAAGAACCCACGATTAAGGCAGAGATAGAGAAGCTGTTGAAATCAGGTTTCATCTATCCCGATCCCTTGAAAGAGTGGGTTTCAAACCCCATTCCAATGGATAAGAAGCAGGGAGCGATCCGTATATGTACTGATTTCCATGATTTGAATCGGGCCTGTTCTAAGGACAATTTCCCCACACCATTTATTGATCAGATTTTGGATAAGTGTGCGAGTAGCAAGGTTTTTTCCTTTATGGATGGCTTTTATGGGTATAATCAGATACAAAATAAACCTGAGGACCAACATAAGACTTCATTTATTTTTCCTTGGGAAACTTTTGCATATCGAAAAATGCCTTTCAGCCTTAAAAATGCCGGAGCTAGATTTTAGCAGGCAATGACCTTGATCTTCCATGATCTCAAGTCCATTATCGAAGTATTTTTAGATGACCTTGCTGCTCATTCTTGTATGAGAATGCATCATCCCTATCACTTGAGATTGGTATTCAAAATATGCTGACACTATTTGGTTAGACTAAATCCTCATAAGGGCATCTTTTGTGTGAAGTCAGGTCATTTGTTAAGATTCATCGTTTCTAAAGAGGGTATAAGAGTCGACCCTTTGAAGGTTGAGGAAATACTTCAGTTTTCTCCCCTGAAGAATATTTGTCATCTTCAATGTTTGCAAGGAATGGAAAACTTCTTACGAAGATTTGTTGTCAACTTTGCCACTTTGACTAGAGGCTTCATGCATTTATTGAAGAAGGAAGCCCCTTTTGTTGGGATGAGCGAGCCAAACAGTCCTTTGATGCACTTAAGCGAGCCCTAGAATCGGCCCCAGTGATTAGTCCTCCGGACTATAGCCGTGATTTTCTCTTATATGTGGCCGCATCCTTAGAGACGATTGGTATGGTTTTGGTTCAAGAGGATGAGGAGCTGCAAGAGCATGTCATATACTATCTGAGTCAGAACCTTATTGACATAGAGATTTGTTATTCTCATGTCGAGAAGCTTGCTTTAGATACTGTACATGTGTTTCAGCAGTTGAGACATTATATTCTCCTTCGCCAGACCTTGGTTGTAGCCCATGTCAATCTGTTTCAATTCATCCTCACTCAAAGGATGATTGGGGGAAAGTATAATAAATGGATTGTCATTCTGCAAGAATTTGATCTCGAATTTGTTTCAGCAAAGTCGAAGAAGTCTTTAATTTTTGCAGAGCTTATATCGGATTTCCCGAGCAAGACCGAGGAGTTGGTTTGTGAATATACGTTTGTCGATGAACACATCTTCTTAATATAAACTTTATACCCATGGTATGGGGATATCATAATATATTTACAAACATTGAATACCCCGACTCACTTCTCACGAGATGAACGACGACGATTACATCACGTCTCTAAGAACTACCTCATAGTGGATAACACTTTGTACCGTCGTGGGATAGATTCCATTTTACGATGTTGTTTAACTCATGAAGAGGCTGAGGTAGTGCTAAATGATTTCCATGGAGGGGTGTGTGGTGGTCATTTATCAGGGATTTCTACAGCTCAAAAGATCTTGAGAGCGGGTTATTTCTAGCCGTCGATCTTTAAGGATTGTGTTGATGCGGTCAAGAGGTGTCAGCCTTGCTAGGTGTTCACCTATAATATGCGCTCAAAACCTACCCTGTTACATCCCATTATCACCGCCGGTCCCTTCACTAAGTTGGGGCTTGATTTTATGGATTGAAACCCAGCTTCGGTTGGGGGGAACCATCATATTATAGTGGATGTTGATTACTTCACAAAATGGGCTGAGGCTATGCCTACAGTTAAATCCGATGGTGAGATAGTCACCGACTTTGTATTCAACCAAATTATTACTCAGTTCGGGATTCGGAAATAGCTTGTCACTGACCATGGCTCACACTTTCAGAACCGTATGATGGAAGAATTGGCATCAAAGTTAGGGTACAAGCAAGAGCATTCCTCCTCTTACTACCCTCAAGTGAATGGACAGGTAGAAGCAGTGAATAAATAACTCTAATCCATTCTCCAACGAACGATCGCACAAAGCAAGAATAATTGGCACATCATGTTATACCCTGCTTTGTGGGCATATCGAACCGCTGTTAAGACTGCCACGGATTTTTCTCCATATCAAATTGCACATGGAGTGGAGTCAATATTGCCAATTGAATGCGATATTCCTTCTTTGAATCTAGCTGTAGAACTCTTACCAGACACTTCACCATTGGAGGAGCATTTGGTCCACCTTGAGCAACTTGATGAGTAGCGTCGGGATGCCTTGGTGGCTCTAGAAGTCAATAAACGTCGTGTAAAGGTCCAGTACGATAAGTCTGTCTGTCCAAGGAGGTTTAATGAGGGTGATTTGGTCCTTTTGTGGGATCAACCAAAAGAACCCTTGGGGGTAGGAAATTTTAATCCCATGTGGCGTGGTCCTTACGTGGTCAAACTTGTGTTAGAGAAGGGTGCTTATGAGTTACTGGATTATGAGGGAATGGCCTTGGCAGAGCCTAGAAATGGGCTCCATCTCAAGAAGTACTATGCGTGATTTTCAGCCATGGCTGGTTATTATATATTAGTGTACAATTTTTCATAGTTAGGTCTTTTTCTTATCATGATCGGGTTTGTGATTAGTTTCCGTTTCTTTTGGAAAATGTCAATGGAGTCTTCCACCTACATAGGATTCGTGGATGGTGCGAGCCATCACACTCAACACTCAGCCTCTTCTGCTTGGGTGATTTATACTACTATGGGTCAGGTACTGTCTTCAGGAGGCGTATGTCTACGGCCATATTCCAACAATGTTGCTACATATAGTGCCATTATTGAGCTTCTACGGGATGCCATTTCACATGGCGTTCTCTCTCTTGAGGTACATCTTGATTTGAAGTTAGTAGTGTCACAGCTTATTAAGAAGATTCTTATGTGTGAGATTATTAGAATGAAAATTTGACAATATAACATACATACACATTCCAAGAATTAATAATCAAGTTGCTGACTCATATGCTAACTACGTGTTAGATTGGCATTTGCTTCGTTCACAGTAAATTCATCACAAACACAATTTTTTTTACAAATGTAAATAAATAAACTGATCACCATAAAAATTTTATATAACATCCAAAATGTGGTAATACATAGTGTCATGATACAAAATTGGGGCTCTCGAGCCACCAACATATAATACATAGTAGTACAAAATGTATAGACTCCCAGGTATCTAATCCTGTGGAGGAGGAGGAGGGTTGTGATCATGGAAGGTCACTATGACTCTAGCTAGCTGTCGGAATAATTGCACCCATGCACGTGGTACACCCACCACCTAGCGCTGCATAGCCTCATGCAAGTCCTCGACTTGCACCATGGGAACCCTATGTGTCATTCTCACAAAATTGGTATGAATGCTCTGGAGCCTCCTCTCTGCATCCACACCCATGATATCATCTCCTCTTCCCCTTTGTCTATGACGAGGGAAGCCTTCTGGCCGTTGTAGTCCCACATCTACACACAAATGGTAGATGTCACTATGTATTGTCACACAAAAATAGGCCTTTTGATTCCATATAATCAGAAAACACAAAAAAAAAAAAATAACTCAAAAAATTAAAAAAGAGAGAGGGTCGAGATTCATTACCTATATCGCCATATGCCGATCCTGGTGGTAGCGGCATGTCCAGGTCCCCCTGGAAATCTATCCTTGCATAGGGGTAATCATCGATGGAAACTATCTATCATCGCCACCACGAAAAGAAGTCAATTGGATAGGGGTTGGCCACCCTACCACCCCCCAGTCTACGCATCGCATATGCCCAACGCCATTGGGCCGGATCTTGAACCCCATTAAGAGGAACGTCCACTCTGGGGCTCAATCCTGGAACATGCTCGAAGAAAAATGTGCTCAGTATACTATTGAACTCGAAATTCTGTACTCTACCTACCTTACACTCGCTGAGCTGATGTTTCATGTGGCCTCAGTAGTGTAGTGCTCCAGTCATAAATCGTGGGTCCCATGCACTCCATTGCATAGAACATCAGAGGCCGCGAGGCCTGGTGGAGTGATGCCAAGCCTGTTATCCTGCCCAATGTCAATAGTATGGCCTTTAAGCCCAGCACCTGTATAGTGTTGGTAGGGACCTGAATCCCCACCTTCTCTATGTCTGAATAGCAGTACACCACAATGTACTCATTGATAGACAGGCCACCTCCTATCCCACCATGAGAACAAAGGTTCACTACTTCCCCTTGTCTAGAAAGCCCAGTAATGAAGTATATGTCCTCCACCTCTATAGTGAGGGACATCCCATCTATCTGGAAGGACTCCGAGTCTGGATCCCAGTAATCCACCAGCATCTATAACAGTCTTGGTTTGGCCCTCAAACCACCAAGACACCAAAACTTGTAGAGTCCGCATGCACGTAGAGCTTGTTGAGCCATTAGATTGGCCCTTACTGCTTCCTCTACCTCACCATGTTCACACTCTCTCCACTCTAGGACCATCTTGCACAAGAAATTGCCAATTTTCCCATTAGAATATTGAAAAAACTATATGCGCGGCCTCATACACGACTGTTTTCAAAACAGCCGCGTATGTACGTGGGTTTGGGGGAATTTTCCACGTATATCCATGTTAGGAACCCATGTCAATCCTTCTCTTTATTTTGTTAGTATATTTTTGTTGGACGCATATGATTTGTAAGTCATTTCATAGTAATTGTTGATCTATAGTTTGTGTTATTGTTGTTGGGCGCATATGCTTTGTAAGCCGCCTGTAGTATTTGTTGATCCATAGTTTATATTGGCCCATGGTTTTGACCCATAGTATTGGTGCCTATTTTTAGTATATAAGTGTGTGTTGATGCCAAGGAAGGGACCGTGAAGTTATTTTGTATTGAGCTTGCTCAAAGGAGGTTTCCCTCTCGAAGTGGCCTGCGATTAATATAAAAGTGATTTTGAGTTCTGCTGCTATATTGTGTATTTTGATTAATTATTTGCTGCAGGGTCCTCACAATCTATCCCTATATGTAGAAAAACCCTCAATTTTTGTGTGGGCCGCAGCGCTCATTTTAGTTTGTCTTAGAAAGCTTGATTGACCATGGAATTCGAGAAAAATTGCATTGAAATGAAAGAGAAGAGCATGGGAAAATACCTAGAAGAAACGGTAGTGGATTCCGCCGGCTGGATCTCCTGGAATTCGTTGTTGAAAATTTGAGCTCAAATGGGTAAAAGTTTAAAATGTTTTATAATATTTTGAATTATTTATTATTTATAGAAAATTATCAAATATTTGAACATTTTTACCCCCTTTCCTATAGTTTCAACATTTTCTAACCATTTTGGACCATTTTTGACATAATTCATGTTGTAGAGGGCCTTTTTCAGTGTCATTTCAGTCGTTGGATTGACCCGTTCATGCCAATATCTAGTATCATGTCTAAATAGGCATATAGGTTAGGTTTCATCACCGTTTGTATTTTTACATGACCTTATCACCATCTCATCATGACCTTAGGTACGGACCCACTCGATTATGTCACGGAACCTTCTTGCTATTTTAGAAGTGGCATGATATGAGTGGTAGAGATTCACCTTATATGGGTACCCTAGTTAGCGCCTTATTTTCATTTAGTGCCATGCTGATGTTTTTTCCTTTATGGTGTGGGAGTCTGTTGTATAGTACCGCCATGACATTTCGCAAGAGTCTCATACTCCTCTTGATCTTTTGCTGGCCTATTTCCCTCAGGACTCCCTCATGTCAATTTGTGAATGCATTATCATGAGCTTTTCCTGCCTTATTGAGCTTTATGCCGACTCCCCTGACATTGCGTTTCAGCCATATAGCCCAATCTTGTCTCATGTCTAGCCATGCAGAGCCATTTTTTATATCCTTCGCAGCTTTTTTCCCTTTTTACAGGGAGGGGATTTTCCCCCGAGTGTCGATATCCTACACATGTATCCTTGCATTGAGCATAGGTATGTTCCACTGCTTGGAACTAGTTTGTTTGTCCTTATGACACTCATCTCCTCCTAGTTTGTAACTATAAAGCAATTTTATTCTTTTTCAAGCTTTTTAAATAACTGAAAAGGTCCAAAAAAAAATTAAAAAACCAAAAAGTCAGACAAGGAAATATGTTATCTGTGGCAGCTGTCGAGTCGTGTCACCTTCAAACAGAGCACTGCATATCACATCCATTGGTTGGTTATAGTTTGACTTTAGGAGTTGTACTTGTTTATCTGAGTTTATCTCCACCGACTAGTTAAGCTTCTAGTCCCTATGGAGCCTCTGTCGATGCCTCTTGTGTCGCAGAGATGTCCCAAATTGTATATTGATTCTATGCTGCCTTCATTCAGTCACCATACACTGTTAAGCTCTTGTTTGAAGGAAGTTGAAATTTGAGTTGGCCATTCCTCAGTTATCTTGACTTTTGCATGTCGACCATTCTCGGTACAGTTACTAGTTCGTGTACCTTATGATCGAGTCCTTCCACATTATACAGCTTTGTTGAGTATCTCGTGTTGGATGATGGGGGATGCCTTAATGCCCTCCTTCCAGTGGATTTCATCCCATCTACTTCAGATCATTTATTCTGGGATTGGAATCTAGAGTCATTTTGAGTGCCTTGAGACTTGCAGTCATCAGTGGCAGGTTCTCTCGCCATAGACAGTCTTTGGGAATACATTAATGTCCCTTGATCAATGGATCCTCTCAAATGTTCAACCTCAACACATTTATTCACACTTGTTAGTTTGCACTCTAGTACCTTGATTCCCATTTTCATTATCGGTGGGTGATCTCATGTCTGTTAACGGTATACATCAATGACCGATAATCAGATGATGGACTACTATGTTCGACCTTGACACCTCAATTCGCATAGTAGGACATGTACTCATAGCGGTTTGTGTAGAAGACTTTCCAAATTAGTGGCATCTCTTATATGCTACCTCCTTGATCGTGCCATTGTTCATGAGATTTCAACTCTTGTGACTTGATTCCAGTATATTTCAGTCATTTCTAGCCACTATAGAGATCTTGATCTGTTATATATCTTCAGCCATTATGGAGATCATGGTTCTTTGTATATCTTCATCATGGAGATTCTTATCTATGTATATTGTACGTGATGATGACCACTTATGTGATATCTTGTATCATGCCTATTCATGGCCATTGTACTCTTATGTATCCAGGACTACTATATGTATTTGCAGTTATATGCAGAGTTGTATCATGGTACTATGCTGATTGGGTGGCTGGTCTTCCATTTGGGATCCTTCATCACACCACTTCTGGAATGGACTTATAATGTATTTCGGCCATCGTATGACCCCTCTAACCTCACACATTAGGGGGCATCTATTATAGCTGATTTTACCACTCCATGTGAATCACACTTTGTATGGCCTTCCCCTATCCTGCTACAGATTCCTTAGACCCCTTGGACCATTTTTTGTCCTTTGATGTTTCCTTGATCATCCCTAAAAACATGTGAAAAATGATACACGTGACTTTTAAACCTATAATCACGTATATGTGCGAGTTTCACTACTAAAACCATGTACATCGGGATGTGTACAAAATCCAAATCCTTTTGGAGTTTTCCTTGACATGGATCTGACTCACTTGACTTCTAGCCTTCCCTATGCCTTGAGATCACTCGGATTCAACCTTTCATTACCCCTTTGAAAAGATATATAAGGAACTCTATGGTACATTGAAGGCATATGAGAGAATTGAAAGCAAAGAAACTATAGTCCATTGTTTCTGGAACTTATGCTTGAGTCTGCATCCCTTTTTCCCTTGGAGCACTTTTGTGTTCTTCCCAAGCTTGCCTTTTGCTTGTGATCTTGTTATTGAGAGATGGAGGATTGAGGTGGTGGAGGCCCAAGTGGGGGATTTAGTTTCTCCGGTTCGCAGACATGTCGTCAGAGGTTGTATCTATTGTAATCTCTGATTTATATTAATAGAAATATCTTTTCCTGTCCAATAATGTGTGCTTGAATGAATATTTTATCCATGGGATTATGTCAAATGCTTATACATTATTGATTATATATGCTAGAATATATCTAACACCATGATATATAGTATGCTTGTCTTGTTTAATTGTTGTTGAGGAAGTAATTGATCAATTCAAGCTGAAGTTGGAAAGCTCAACGAGGATCTACTGCAACTGTCCAGAATAAGGTATGAGGTCTGATCCTTTAGTGTTAGACATTTAATTTCTATTGCATATTGGAAAAGATTGATTTCTCGAGTTAAGCTATCTATTGTGGTACCCCAAGCCATAGGAATTTCTCTCCGTAACACATGTGGATTCTTATCTGGTGGAAACTTAAAGACAGGCGGTAAAATGAACTTCATACTCTAACCCTAGGAGAGTTATCATGACACTAAACTCTTGGTTACCTTAATCCCAAAGAAATGGTAGCAAATGTGATGCTTGAAAGTTACATCCCTGAATAAATCTGGTTTAAATAAGTCTCAGGAAATACATTTTCAGTAATCATTGAACATTCACAGTATAGTACCATATGGCAATCTTGTTGTTCAAAGAAGGTTTTTTAGAGATCTGTGTTCACCAGCTAGTCACCAATTATTTATGCTGCAAATGATTCCCCAATTCTTTTACATTTTAGGGCCCCTCCTTCGAATTTTTATTTTAAAATCACACTTACACTTTTTTCCCCAACTCAGATAAGCCCCCCTGCATACCTAGTATTTTCTAGAAGCATGAGAAGAAGGATTTTCCTAAGCCTGAAGTGCCATTTTGGTAAAAAATACTTTTGAGCAACCTTGGAGACATGCCTTACATAAAAATTACGCTTTTGAATTCAGATAAACGGTTGAGAATTACTCCGACATGGATCAACGGTACAGGAAATAGCGGAAGTGAAAAGGAGGAAGCAAAAAAAGATCAAGTTTCGGTTGTGAAAAGTTAAAGTTCCACTTTTTTATTTCCACAAATCGAGATCTGATGTTCATGGAGGATTCTGCACAAATCAATGGTTAAGAAAAGGTGGATGCAAAAAAGAGGAAGCATAGATATTAAGTTGAAACTTCATGAAAGATTGAAAATCCACTTTCCTATTTTCGCTTTCCGAAACGATAGAGGCATAAAGTTAAGGTTTGAACTTCGTGAAAGATTGAAAATCTGCTTTCCAATTTTCTACTTTCCGGAAGGACAAAAGTGAAAAATCCAAAGTTTGATTTTGGAAAGATTGACTTTCTACTTTCTGATTTCTTCCTTCTGAAAGGGCAGAAGCAAAAAGGAAGAGGTAGAAAATCCAAAGTTTAATTTTGGAAAAGATTGATTTTCTGCTTTCTGATTTGCACCTTCCAAAAGGGAGGAAGCGGAAAGGAGGAAGTGGAAAGATAGAATTTTAACTTTATAAAATTGGTGAACCCGATTTCCTCTTTACAGAAGGGAATAAGAGGAAAGGAGTTGTCAAGTCCACATGACCTAACTGTTCAAATCAAACCCGATCCATCTTTGAGATGATATGAACCGTCGAATCTCTATTTTTTTTTTACCGTTGACCATTGCGGAAACTGAGAGATCTTCCTCTCGAAGATTAAACTAAAACAAAATTTCTTGCATAACAAGGAATGGGTCATTATCTATTTTCTATTTAGTAATCGATGCATATCATTAAATTGAAATACTGTGAATTATTGTTGTTTCCATATCAAATATATATCTCATTATGTTTTCATTTTATGTCATAGGTATTATTGTTCACCAAGTTAGGATGGGAGATTGTGAGATCAGGTAAAGGTTGCATCTTTGGATGGCTGACATTCAAAGGAATAATAAGATCCACAGTCCTAAAGAATTTCATTTTTTTAGTGCAAGGAGAAATAAATTTCTCATATCAGAGAAATGGTGTAGAACCTGCATTTTTCAATGGCCAAGATCAAAGGTGGAATCAAATCTACAGTGGAGAAATTTTTTGCTAATTCAACAAGTACTGGGAAATGAAATTTTGAAATCTGCATAATTTGGTACAAGGAATAGGTTTCAATGGCCTAGATAATCCTTTATCTCAGATCTACAGTTGGTGTGCATTTCACAGCCGAAACATGCACGGAAGATAAAATATTTCGAGGTTGCGAAATCCAATAGACCCTGCACTTTTGAATGAAGGGGATCTAGGTAACTTTTTGATCTATGGCCCACATTAATTTCTCAGTGAGAACAAGCAATAATTTTACAAATATGAGGGACTGTGAAATTTAATAGGCCCGGCAGGTTTGGACGGATGAGATCTTGGTGGATTTCTGATCTATGGTCAGAATCGATTTCACAATGGAAAGGAGCAGGAAGTTTATCAAGTTGGCGGATTTTATATTCTTCTAAAGGCTGCATCGTTGGACATTTAGTATTTCTCGTAGATCAATATCTATGGATGACAATTATTCTGTTAACGAAGATGTAGGAATATAAAGGAGTATGAAACAGACACAGGACGAAGGGATTGATCACCAAGAAACAACACACTTGGAAGCGCAACAACACGACTGGTTCTTGATCCAACGAAATACAACGTAATCGCATGATAAGCTCATGCATAGACCGCGTGTATTTATAGTAGGGAAAGTCCTGTATAATTTTTTATTTTTTTTATGAAACCAATTGTTTTCATCCAGGTGGGAGAATAAGAAACTTTGGATTCTCTTGGGTGACAGATAAAGATGTATAAATACAGGTGCAGAGAACCATATAGGGGAATTTTGCTGGTGAAAAAAATGTTGGACTATTTTGTAAAAGAGTTAACTCTTTGCTAATAATAAGCATCAATTTGCTGGAACAAATTCCTGCACAAAGATTTAATCAAAATGTGTGGAATGCATACTATAGAACTATTTCTTCATTCTTGTGTACATCATACAATGAGATTGTTCTAACCTCTTATAACTATTTCCTTGGCCATGAATGGTCTATTGTTTGTATAAATGTTTATGTTGATAGGGTAATAAATGGTTTAATTATATCAGAGCTATATTTGGTATTCTTTCTACTGTGAATGTGATTATTGTGTTGGTACAACTATCTGTTAGACTTTTATGATCATTTATAGTATATTAGTCTAAACACTAAATTTTCTCTGTAACAGGGGATAGAATAGTTTAGTTTTATTTCTAGATTATACTTGGATTTAAATTAGGCATATACATTTAATTCTTTAAACAAAAATCATATAAACATTCGAATGGACTGTAACCAGTAAAATATTTAAAGAACTTAATCGACGGTAGCCGGAATCGTAAACCGGACGAATTCCCCATAGAAAACAGTGGACTATCTAATTCGGATTATTTACCATGGATAATCCCTATTGTCTGGTACCTGGGATTTTTCTAGACATCAACACAACCTCATGCTTCATTCCCTCATATCCTCTTGAAAAATATATGCCTTGGCTCTCGATGGCTAAAAATATATTTTAACAACCACTAAAGCTCTTATTTGGGGGGGTTAATGAACCTCTATGAAAATTTTGAACTTCTTAGTGCTAACAATGTCCTACTATGCATTTTTATGGGGGATGTAAAAAGTGATCAATTTGGGGGAGCTAGGGGAATATGACACAATGATTCCCTATTGTTGTCTTACAAGAACCAGTGGCAGGGGAATCAACCAGAGCCATGGTAATGGAGCATTATTTTTATGGCAACTTAAAAAATAGAAAAGTGCAATAATTAAAGTGGTCATATATTCCAAATGGAAAATCGAGTCTCTATGAAAATTGGTGAGAAGAATCATTGTAGTAGGAATAACAAATCCAACAATTTTAAACTCAATCCAATAGACAATTTTCAAGAAAGCAAGCATAGTCACCTACAACCATTTTCTCATTTTCTCAAAATTCGTGATGTGGGTTTCTCCAATTTTTAGTTGGGAGAAGAATACTCATATTCCTAACACCCACACAATTTTTTCCCAAAACAAAGTTTGTATTTTTGGAGAAGTCACTATTTTTTGGAAACTATAGATCACTAGTCCATTAGCAACATAAAACAAGTCCAACTGAAGATTGCCAGTCCACTGGCTGCAGAACCTATCTTTCTTGCATTTTTTCCTTGAAAATGTATTTTTTGAAGGTATGTTCACATGGAGAATTAATCAAGATGAGATTTCACACCTATCGATGCTCATATACAGTGGTGTTGGATTTTTGAGGATGAATTTTGAGGTATTCATTAAAAAGGAAAATCATTCATTTAGCTTGGTTGACACAAGGCTCCATGAGGACATGCAACATTTTTCAGTTTGGTGGAGATGATGGCATTTGGAGTTGGAATATTTTCATCATAAATTTACCTTATCTATAAACCCTTTTGCTTATCCATAATCATGTATTAATCCCTTCTAATGCTCATATTTGGATTTTAGGCTAAAGGTGTTTTTCCATTACATGTATTAGTATTTCATCTAATTTTTTACTAACATTGGAGGAATTAGTGCATTATGTATTTTATTTGGAATATGATTCATTTGTTATAAATATACTACCAAAACTCTAAGTAAATTCCATAGCAACTGCAAATCCCCTACTGGTAGTTGTGGAACCTTTATGGGAAAATGCAAAACCTTTACATGCAATTGTACAAGCTTCTAAATGCCACCACAATAGGATTTGAACCCAAAATCCTATGACAGAATCCGACGACATCCGACATAAAGTATGGATGTGTTGGATTGCAATTATGAAAAGTACTGTACCTTCCAATTTATTTTAGCATCGTTGATTTTTTTATGTCCTAAGAGTAGATTTTTCGACGTCTTATGTCTTTGGTTATGCATCGGAAGTTTGTTGAATTTGTGACGACACTGTTATTGGATATCCGACAATAGTGTGTCGGATTTTCGACAGTATTGTGCTATTTTTTGAAATAATATAAACACGTATTTCAAATAGTTTAACGCATATTTCCAATGGTAACTAAGTTCACATCGTCAAATATTAGATGATTATGAAATTATAAATATAAACATTTTTAAACATTTTGACATGTTTGCTATAGAAGCGAAGGATGGTTTGTGGAAATTATTTATTCCTCAATGGACGGTTTGAGGACTTGTTTTATTCTTCAACAGGAGGTTGTGGGAAATTGTTTTTTCTTTGATAGACAGTTTGCAGGAATTTTTTATTCCTCGACAAACCTCCGTTTGAGAAAATTGTGATGCATGGAACTTGATTTTTTAAAATTGTCGATAGTATTTATTCACGAATTTTGTGACAAAATGTCAAATCGAAATATTCCTGATCCAAATGAACACAATTGACAATTGCTTGCTAGAATTTAGGATGCAGCGAAACGAAGGAGTGATGGAAAATGTTACTGTCCATGTACTCATTGTATTGGATTTAAGAGGAGAAGAATATTGATCTCAACAGCCACAAAACATTGCAAGGAACATGGACACACTAAGGGGGGGAATGAATATCATCCATTTGTAGGTTGAGTATTATAAATTTTTTAATATTCTTTTCTTTGGTAAATGTATGTATTATTTTAAAATTTCCTATATTAATGTATATCTATTGATGTTTCCATGTATTTATAAAGGAAAGAAACCCTACGACATATCGTCTAGAGGAAGTGCTTTCAAAACAAGTTCCAGATCAGGATCATGGAGTGTCTATGTTTAATGGAAAACAAGTGAATGATCATATTGAACAAGGTGATCATACTGATAACGTAGTTGAAGATGACGGTACAAATACATTGATCCATGATTCATTTAATTTTAGAATGGATGATGACAATGATGATGATAACGAAAATAATGATGGATTTGATGATGTTCACAATATACCTATTCTCGATAAGGCATATGAACCCCTTTATGAAGGCTCCAAAACAAATATTCTCTATGTTGTATTGTTGATAATGAACTTGAAGTTTATTAATGGTATTTCAAACATATCAATCACATGGATGCTAAGGTATGTAAAATAATCCATCACATATATATGGTCATGATAAAGTTTATCTGTATTCCTCTAATAATTGTATTGTTAACTCATTATTTATCATCATATGGATGAAGTGTGTTTCGTTAATATTATTTATTTATTACATAAACTATTTTTTATGTAGCTTGATAGATGAATTTTTGTTACCACCATCAAATATTTTACCTCGCACATATCGAGATTTATCTTCCATCATGAAAGAGATTATAATGCATTATAAAGCAATTCATGCATGCCCCGATGACCATGTTATATATTATAATGAGTATGAATTTGCAACAGAATGTCCAAAATGTCATATAAGTAGATGTCAAACAGATCAAGTAACAAAAAATGTTCCTATGAAGGTTATTCATTATATTCCCATCATTCCACATTTGCAATGATTTTTCAGGTGCAATAACATAGCGCAATTTATGGATTACCATGCCAGGAACAGAAGTCAAGATAATGTTATTCGAATGCCTGGAGATGGTTCTACTTTTAGGGATATGGAGGAAAAGTGGCCTCACTTTAAAGAAGAACCACGTAATATTAGTATTTCTTTGTCATAATATCGTGTTAATCCATTTTCACAGATGAAATCCATTTACATGGTGTGGCCTATTTTTGTTATCAACAATAACATTCCTCCATGGTTTTCAATCAAGAGGGAGCACACAACATTGTCTATGATTATTCCAGGTATTTTGTGTTTACAATTGTTTTATTTCTAATGTAGTTGTGGCATTTCATTTGTCATATTATGTTTCCTAATTTCATTTTTATACTTTTGTATTTTACTCTTGTGCATGGTTTATATATCTTAATGATTCTCATAATTATATATTTTATATGTACTTAAAATCAATGAGGTGAGTTCCAGGTCAAAGATATGAATGTATATATCAAACCTCTTATAGATGAGCTACTGAAGTTATGGAATGGAATCTCTATGTATGATGTATCTAGACCAATACGACAAAGGAAATTTCAATTCCATACAGTGGTTGTATGGACAATACACGATGCCCCTAGGTTAACCCAACTTTGTGGTTTGTATTTTCAAGTTCCACTTTAATTGCATTTAATTATATGAAGTAATTAATATACTTTATATATAATTAAGATTGACATAGATATTCCATTTCTATATATTGTAGGCCTTCAAACAAAGGGTAAATTTGCGTGTCCAGTTTGTGGTCCTAAGATAAAAGGGCGTCGCTCAAAAAGCTTAAGAAAGGAGGTGTTTGATGAGTATAGGAATTTCCTCTCTAAGAAGCATAGGTATAGAACGTCCGAAAAAAATCTTTTCAATGGGAATTAAAAGACTACATTAAACCATGGAGAATGACACCTCATCTTTGGAAGATGCAATACAATAGAAATCATCAAGCTGGTACATATGGATCATCATATACGAATTGTTATGTATTTTAATTTTTATTGTGAGTCATTTATTGTAGTGGCCATATTTGATTTATGATGTAATTATTCATTTATAAAATAATATTCATGATGTCCATCATGATCATGAAGGAATTAATGGGCTTCCACGAGGAATGAAAATTTATCCTATACAATTCAATAGGTTTCCCTACTATGAGCACCTACAAGTTGCTCATTTGTTTGATACAATGCATATTGGAAAGAATGTGACTGAAACATTATGGAATCTACTGGAGCTAAGGAGGGAGAAAGATAAAGTTGTGAAATATTGCAAAGATATTCATGAAGGCAACCATGCAATGAAATATGACATCCAATTTCATAACCATGATATTGAGCAATAGTATTGGGTTGATTCCTATCACTTCTTATTACATAAATATAGCATACTCTTTTATGGAATAAAGGAATACAAGCTCTGTCATAGTGTAGAGTGAATTTAGTAAAGTCTTCATTATGTAATTAAGATCACACCTATTGATTAGTGTGCAGATCTGTTACTTGTCCTTATTTGAGACCATGTATCTCATCATTCAATCACTTACTACCACTGGTTAAATATTGGTGATAGGGTAGTGTACTTATTAGGGATTCACTTATGACATAATCATGGTAATCCAACAGCCTTATACTTATTTGATATGTAACATGATAGATAGAGTTGAATAGGCTCATTATTATGTATACATGGTGTTAGCTGCTTACAAACTCGATACTCTTCTTACTTGTACATTATTATATTATATATTATGGAAACATAGGTACCATTCATCATAAGTAGTGAGCTTAGAGATTGTATATGGAACTACTTAACCCTTTTAAGGTGAAGTACGGTGAAGAGTATCATTATGGATATCGTACTTGATTCCTGGGTATTTATGTCTCTCTAATTGGGTAGTGTATGATTTAGTATTCCTATGGATACCATAGGAATAGAATAACATTAGCATTACAGATATTAGGAGGATATACTATCTTTTTATATTAGGGAAACAACGTATATAATGTATAGAACATGATATCCTTATATTAGAGTCATTACACGTGTACATGGTTCCTAACAAGCTAACCTCTTGCTTCTGATATCAATATCATAGGAATAGAGCCAATCACATGGGGTTGTACTAGTAATTTAATTTCATATGTTACCAATATAGTGGAAATAGTTCTTATATCATGTTCATTAACTAGAATGTTAGAACCAATACGGTATAATACTAAACAAGCATAACCAGTAGATTGAATAATCTTACACATATACTAAGAAGTAATGAAGCTCATAGTAACCAAACTCATGCTTATAGTTACAACCATAGTGTAATCATAGTACTAAGAAGAATTAGAGTAATTACAAGCAGCTTTGAGTTACAACCATATTGTTATCATTCAAGTCAAGCGTAATCATAGTAATCAAATCTGGTACAATGTGAATCCCATAAACTAGGGCAATATTTAGTGGTATGCTTATACATGTATAATGATTTCCATTACCTAAGATATGAATACTGGTTAAGATTAACTATCAATAATCTTTTATATTACTGAGATAACGTAATACCTAACCTCACCACAAATCCCGAGAAATATACATATTATATTCATTAAGGATAAACAGAGGATGATAACATGGTGAAATCACTTGTTTATAAGGTCTAGTATGGTTTTGATTACTGGATAACCTATAGCTCTTGATATGGTTGGTTTATTGATATCACATTGATTAGATATATAACGTAGATTACACTTACAATATCTATACATGATATAAGCAGTATGTTCAATGGGATTCATGCTATTATAATAGGGATGTACTATCATGTATAGTAATACTAGTAACTATTATGTACCTACTAGTTATGAGACTATGTTTACATAATATTTAACATACAATATGTGAATGTCAACTACTCAACTTTATCATAATAATGGACAAGATTATATACCTATAGTAGGGATTTCTCCCTTGCTACATGCAGGAACAACTCCCTTCTGTCTATAGGATGGAAGGGTAGCGTTCCTGTGAGGATGGAATGAAAAACCTGCAAACAAGGTTAGGGTCAAACTGTAGAAACCCTGCAAAGAACTGTTAGAAAATAAAAGAGCTGCAAGAAATAAATGGAAATCTAAAACCAAGCATGAGCAACAAACCTGCAAGCAAACTATGTCAAAAAAATACAATATAAAAGAAAGAAAACACAAATATACCTTCTCTGGATGGAAATGGGCCACCATGCCCTAGCTTTGGGAGCACCTCTCAATGGAATGGGAGCTTTGGCTCAATGGAGAAATGGAGGAGAGGGAGAGTGAATGGCTTGAGAGGCAAATGGTATCAAGGCACTCACATGGGAAACATAACGATAGGGAGAGAAGGAGTGTTTTGAGAGTGACCCCCACCCTTCTATTTATAGCTTTAGCCTATTTTTTGGGATTTTATCCCCTTTCTCCCAATTCTTAGCTCCTTTGGGGGTTTTAAGCTCCTTTGAGGGGTTTTAGCCCCTTTTTGGAGGTTTCAACCCCTATGAGAGCTATTTTGGCTCTTTGTAGGTGTTTTTAAGTGTTTTTTCATATTTTTTAGCCTTTCTTAGGGTGTGGGGGTCAAATCAGGGTCGTGCATGGATGTATCTAGGTGGTGTAGGTCATGTAGAGCTCATTGGGGGATTTTTTGGGTTAACAAATTGCCCCCTAATGTGTGAGGGAAGGATCTCATCGTATGGCCAACAAACATCATAGGATTTTCTGGGGAGAGGTGGTGCTTCCTGGGCTGGGGCATGGTGGCTTTTGGTTTTTGTATTAATATGGTTCCCATCAATGGGTGAGATACAAATAATGTGTGACATGTATATGGATGAGGCGGGCATCCCCATGCTCATAATGATGTCAAAATAATTATGTGATCTAATCTCTATAATACAAGAGCCGATCATGTACAACTGGTGATACATAGTGGTTGCCTCAATGAGAGGCTGAATACAATACTGATCTGAAGAAATGTAACATTGGACCCATGGAATTCTCATGGAATGCTATATATTCATGACTAATGGCCTACTAGATATGGAATGGTACATAGTTGTAGGTACTTACTGATGGAGAGTTAGAGTCTCTGTGGTACAAATATGTTGCATCAATCATAAATCTATATAGAAGCACTGCTGGGGCTTCTGAACACTGTCTCCAACGCAACCCAGAAATCACAAGGGACATGAACCGGTTGGGGTCCCTTACATAAGCTCATCAATATGATAGATTCATGTGACATTTGGGGTCTTCAACCAAATACTGCATGGACCAATACTATGTACGAATCTCAATGGTACGATGATGTACCTCAAGCCGAGCACGTGAGAAACAACCATCCCGAGAGGCAATAAGGAATCCTCTCAAGTGGTCCAAGGAACTCATCAATGAGGGTAATGAAACCATGATAGAGGGACCTCTAGGTCTATCCTTTAGAATACAAGTGTTGTCATCGAGAGGGGGAGAGCTGCAACTGGTCAAGGCAATGGTGTTTCCTTGACCAGAAGCGCGAGGGAGATAACTGAAAGATGTGAGTAAATCTGAGGACTGGCCCACTGAATGGGGGGGGAGGGGGGGAGGGGGGACAAGTTGAACAGGGGAAGGGAATCATGGGGGACTCAAACATCCTTTGTTTAGAGTATGAAGGCAGGGCGGACTAGGAAGCAAATGAAACTAACTCATGGGAAAGGGATCATAGCTGTAATACCAGGAATGTAACTGCAGATGGGAAATGCTTGGGGGAGGTAGACACCGTTGGTATTAATAGGATCCAAGGAATACATATTGTAGAGTAATCTGAACAAAGGCAACCCAAAGTGGGAATGTTGTCGAACTGTTATCTATGGGGTGGTGTCTAGAGACACCATTGTGGTATGATCTCGTGGATTTTTGGGGAGCCCAAGAAAGTAAATGTTTGATGATGCTTTCAATTTTAGAGAGTCTGAAAGCATGAAGAAGACTCTAGTGGGGGCTCATTTTTGTTGATAGTATCCTGTGCCCGAAAAAGGCTAAAAGTGTACATAGGAGAGCTCTCCCATCCTTTAGGGGATGAGATACTTCTTTACCGTTGGTAGTCCAATCAGGCCGAAAAAGGTAAAACCTGTACTCACTGGATGGTCATTCAAATACTTTTATGAGCATGAATGAAACCAAGTTTGCTTGGTGATATTTTCTTGATGAGAAGGATGGAAAAGAGCTTAACGACAACCCATGGTCATCTTTTTTGTAAATTTCAGCCCCTCTTCCCGAGAAAGAATAAAACGATGTAGAGGGGAATGGTCTTGGCTTGAATGTGCCAAGGTGGTCCTTTTCATTTGATGGTCTACATAGTCCGCAAAAGGAGATAAACAAGACTATGTAGACGCCCTTTCCTATACTTTAACTAGCGGGAAAGGAAGCAGCTGCGCTCGGCAATCTTTTCATTCTTTTAGAAGTCAGAAAAGATCTTAAAAGAAACTCCAGTATGATCAACTGATTGAGGGACATTGAAGGTGCCCCCATGTCGGGACAATGGACAGTGGTCCAAAGTTCATCCGTGCAATATGGATGGAGTAGGTGGCTCTAGAACATACCAATACATGCATGGGATAGATCACGGCAGAGGCATGCAAATCGGTGCGGTAGTGGCATGCAAATCGAGGTGGCTCTTAGATCGTGCTCAAGAGAGATGTGTGTGAGTTGTGGTGGATGGACTTGACTATATTTGATATGAGTACAAGTCAGGAGGCAGTTAGATGCCAAATGCATGCAAAAGAAATGATCTGTCCTCTCGGTGGTGGCCCGAAGACCCGCATAAGGTGTGGTGGATGGATTATATAGATATATTCTAAAATAAGAATGATGTGCCTTCCGGGAAGATGGTTCAGGAACCCGCATGAATGGTGGTAGGCAAGTGTGATGCAAGTACAGGTCTGGAGACACTTTCATCACAATGTGGTATGTAAAATGAGGTAACTCTCGGGAAGTAGTCCCAAAAATTACTTGTTCAACATGAGACAATGGTCTCATTAGAAGATAGAGGAAAAAATTCTAAAACCAGTGTCACAAACAGTGTCCCAAACAGACTCCGTATGGTCGTGTTATGCGAAATGGAAGAAAATAGGTCAAAATGGGTCCTGTAAATGGGTGGGGACACTTTGTGAGGTGTCCTTGTCACTGTTCACTGTAGAGTTGGAGAGGTGGGCCCTAAATTTATTTTGCTGATTTCTCCCATTTTGACTGGCAGTTTCAAGATCCGTGACTTGCAGGTAAGAGCTCTTGCAAAATCTATCCTTTTCAGTGGTTTACATTTTGAATTTGCTCACCTGGGGGTCCTCTGTGATCCTGTTCGGGTCTCTACGAGCCAGGTCGCACCTTTCATGGGTAAATGAGCGACTGGGTCGCACCTGTGAGACTATTTTGAGTGACCTAGTCGCTCTTTTTGGCTAGACAGGTGCGACTTGGTCCTTGGGTGGCCTTTTTTGCTGAAGGTTGTGGATGAAAGTTGTGTTTTGTTTATGTAGGATGACTGAGATTAAGTGGTGTGAGAGAGACTGTAAAGAACTTCGGGAGGTAGCATTACAAGACAAGAATGTATGTGGTGCACTAGCCCATTGTGGATTACTAAATTTTATGTGGATTCCTCTTACGAAGAGCTTGCATATACTACTGCAGACTTTGGTAAGATTTTGGGATATTGGGGAGGAGTCCTTACTGATCCAGGGACAACGTGTTGAGATTACGTTGTTGGATGTATACTTTTTTATTGGACTCCCTATGTTGGGAGTTTTTGGTGACTTGGTGCTAGTACTGTCTCGTGGGGAGACACTGGAGGAGCTATGTGAGAGGCACTGTTACGTGACTGCGTATGTGCGTGGATCATGCATTTTGACATGTGGCATTGAGGATGTGTCAAACTGGACATTGTGACCATGCTTATGTGTATCTTAGGCTCCTCAAGTAGTCACTTGATATCTGGAGGGCAGCTGTAGATAGTAGAGCGTGTCATGGGAGGCACTTACTACGGATGGGCCCAGATGTATCTTCTGGTTGTTTAGTGTCAGCTGAACAATGCAAAGGAACATGGGAAAGACTTTTGTTTTGGGTCCTTCTTCTGTGCTTTATTTTTTGAGAAAGTACCTACTCTGCATTCGCATTGGGCAGTGCGAGATGGTGGTCCATGGGAGCTGCAGATGTGCAGGTGGTGCCAGATGATGGTACAAGAGGGTGGCGGAAAAGTGGGTTGTTTCTTCACTGAGGAGTTTCTTGAACAATGGTGGAAGCTCCCAATGATTATTGAGGAGTACCCTTATGTGGGTATGGACTATTGTGGGGACCCTGAGATGCCGCAAACTCTAGGACAGGCATGGGGGCTAGCTGGTATGTATATATGATGTTTTTGTACTCATGTTTATACATATTGTTGTTGATCTGGTTGATAGTTGTATGATTATATGTATAGACTGATGGTGTCTTTGTTTGTGTATGCAGATATTGGTCCTTGTCCGCCACCCGACTATTAGAGGCGAGTGGTCGCTATTGCAGAGGTGACGTTCCCTGCGGGGAATCCTCATAGGCGATGGCAGGAGGCAGAGACTATTTTTCCGCACTTGGAGTGGCTAGCTAAGGGGATCTCAGATGATGGCTGGCAGGATTTAAACAATAAGATGATCGTCGCCATTCACAGTGTACCTTCGGAATGGACCTCTGTGATGAGGAGGATGCTTGTGGCCTCTGATTACTTTCATCAAGCGGCGCGATGGGATCTTCGTGTAGAGGATGATGAGTCCTATGAGGAAGATGATGATTATTATACTGATCCAGATGATGAGGATGAGTCTAAGTTAGATTAGCAGCTAATGGGGCTGGCCCTAGTGCATTGGTGCACTTAGGAGTTTTTGCATCGCTATGTATATTTAGCTGAGAAAGCATATGTGGCTTCTCATTTTGTACTAGACATCTTTTGTACATGTAATTTATCTATCTATCTATATATTTTTTATGCACGTCGATGTGATTTTTATGGTTTTATATGTGAGTCTTTTTATGATGATGTGAAATGAAATGCCTATGTGATGTATTTTTACATGTGTATGCATGTTTATGTATGATGATGCATGATGTTGTGTTTGTATGTTTCCTATGTGCGATTATGAATGTGCCAATTTAGAATGTCATTAGCCATTTTATCTACTACACTATTGAGGTTTCTAGGAACATGTGTGAATGTGATGGATTCAAATGTTCTAAACATCTATTTAGTGCACATGAATTTTCTAAAGAGGCAGGGATCATGTACCCAGTAGTAGTTGTTCAACTGGGAGAAAAGCTGTTGGGAGTCTAAGAAGACGTCGAGATGGAAAATGCCCAATTGGAGAGAGGCAACCAAGAGGCCATTGACACCATCATATTCATCCTAGTTGTTGGTCACACTACCCATGCATATTCTGTCAATATGGATCAACTCATGCAATGGGGAGTAGATGACCCATGCAGCCGAGGTGAGGTTTGGAGACCATCTGCTTGCTCTGTCAGCAAATCCAATGTACCAATCTAAGGTAGGATCCATCTGGAGAAATGAAGGAAACAATACATAAGACTCATTTAAAAAAATGTGTAAAACAAAAAGGGATAAGACTATATTACAAGCTGAACTACACATCACTAAAGAGGTGATGTTAAAGGGAAGGTGGTTTGGACTTTGAGGGGATTAGCGGTCATTCCTTTGTGTGACAGGATGAACCCTAGGAGATGGCTTGTTGGGACACAGAAAACACACTTGAAAGGGTTCAAGTAGATTTTGTACTTTCGACACTGCAGAAAGGCTTGCCACAAGTCGTCCATGTGTTGTACTTGCTATTGTGACCGTGCAATGAGGCTGTCAAGATAGACCAACATGACGTGGATGAGGTCATGGAAATAATATGTCATGGTACGCTGAAAGGTGGATCCAGCGTTATTTATACCAAAGGGCATTACTTGATATGTGAATGTGCCCCACGGGGTTGTGAATGCAGTCTTGTAAAGATATTCTTTCCAGATCTGGAGTTGGTTATATCCAGAAAACTTGTCCATGAAGGAAAATACCTCATGTCCGGTGCATGCATCAATTATCTGATCGATGAAGGGCGTTGGGAATTTGTCTTTGGGACATGCCTAATTTAGATCATAGAAGTCTGTGCAAACGCGGATGGTACCTTAATTTTTATTCATGGGAACAGGATTTGAAACCCAAGTGGTGTACACAATGGGGTAAATGAAGCCGGCTGTGCATAGCTTCTCAATTTTAGCTTTGACCGCAGCATCTTTGGAGGGATGGATGGGCCATTGCTTTTGGTGTACAAGGGCCACATCGGGCCATGTGTTGATGTGGTGTTCCACAATGGATGGATCCAACCCAAGCATTTCAGTGTAGGACTAGGAAAATATGTCACGAGATTCTTAGAAGAGTGCTTTGTAAGAAGCAACTTCTTTCGAGGAGCAAGATGTTCCTAGCATGATTTCTTCAACAACATTAGGATCGGTTTAGATGTTGATTTTGATGGTTGGTGAGATGTTCGCCATGTTCCCTTCTTCAAAGGCATCTTGTGACAGAATGGGATTTTTGAACCAGTTGACTTTCCCATGAATGAAATCTTTGGTTTCCATGGAAAACTGGTCAAACTGCGACACAAGCTCTTCGGGGAGGAAGAATGAGCGATGGTGCATGTCATACCATGTGTATTCTGGGGTAGTTAAGGCTTCAAATATCTCCTCATCATTATGGAAGAAACGAAGAGACAGGTATGATGGACCATTGGTGATGGTGGAGACAAGAGGGTATGTAGAACTAGACATCATGTAAATGGACATGGTGTCTAAAGAAGGAGGTGGGGGATGGACTTCTTCAATCAGAGTGATCTCAGATTCAAGGGAATATTGTCGCACGTTGGCTAGAGCCATTCGAAACTCAGACAAGTCTTGGCAGTGGTGAGAATAGTGTCTATACAATCTGTAGAGGGTGCAAGCATGGTTTTTTCTCAACGACTTATTTCTCACTATTGGCCCGCTTTGGAGTTCAACCATAGAGATTTTTTCCATTGTATCCATGGAATCCAAATGCACACAGATTATGGGAATATCAAGGAAGTTTTTAGTTGGATGGCCCTATTCTTCATAGACAGCCCAAGGTGGAAGCTGTCGAGGTTCAATGGTAGCTTTCGCGTTTTTTCCCCTGGACCTTTTTGGGTGGGGTGATGCAGGAGTGGGTATGGTGGTTGGCATTAGAGGAAATTTCAACTCAAAATGGGCCTCCTAAAATGAAATAATAAAATAATAGTTAAAATAATAAAATAATATTTATTAATTTTGGAGGAAGGAAAAAAAAAAACTACTTTTTTGTTTGTATTTTTGACATATCTCCCTGTGTTTTTACTCAAATTTCGATCAGGAGAGCTTGATGGATGTGGAATTAAATTCTGCATCCAATGAGTACCCACTCAACATACTTTTGACAGACCACACTACCCCACAAACAAGAAATACCTGAAAAAATAGAATGTTTATGTCATCATTTCATTTTTTCAGGTATTTCTTATTTTTGGGGTAGCGGGGTCCGTCAAAAGTATGCCGAGCGGGTACTCGTTGGATGCAGAATTTAATTCTACATCCAACGATCTATCCCGATCTAAATTTTAGTAAANTTCAAATTTAAAGCAATTTCATTGGCTAACACATGATGACATGGAATTTGAATAAAAGTTAAAAGGCCCATTTTGAGTTGAAATTTCCTCTAATGTTTTTGCGGGCTAGGTGGAGGATGAGATTTGACCACAATGGGTTGCATGGGGGTTAAGACTACCTATGGCATTGGGGGTTGGGCCGATGGATCGAGGTACCACATGGGAATCCCCAATGTGAAATTGGGTAAGTTTAAGGCAGCCATTACTGGCTTACTCATGACACCAAGTTGGGGAAAGAGGAATGGAATTGTGTGGAATGGAGAGCAGCCCAGATAAATCCCTGATGGTTGCATGCGGGGATGAGGTTGTGTGTAATGCTGCAGCTGTGGATGATGTTGTGGCTGATGTTGATGTTGTAGCTATAGATGGTTTTGTGGTTTTAGTTGGGTCTGCAACCATTGTTTGGGTGCAACAGTGATGGATGAGAGCATGCACAAATTCATAGTCTCATTTGGTGTCGACGGTGGTGACACTAAGGGGAAAGCAGACTTCATTGTAGTATCGAAAAACAACCCAAGGCCCACATTCAATAATGGGGAGATTGGTATGTTTTCAACCATGGTGTTGACCACTGGGATAACATTGGTGGGTATGGTTATCCCTTGTGGATCAATGGTGTTGATCGTAGGGATAACATTTGCTGGTGCAGTTAACCCTTGCGGATTGTGATAAGTCAGTTTATTAACCATCACAATTTTCCCTTCATGGGGGAACATCATAAGATGGAAAATAGTTGATGCTACAGCTCTCATGGCATACATATAACTTCTTTTGAGGAGAAGGTTATAATCCAACTGAGCATTGACAACTTCTATGTCAATCAGTATTGTTTTCCCAGCTAATGTGATGAGGACATGAGGGAGGATTCCTTGGGATTTAGTGGGGTGGCCATCATAAGCCCCCAAAGTAGTATAGGATGGTTGCAGAATTGGGGATCTAAGATTCTGCCAGAATAAGGTTGACATAACGCACGTTGATTCCCCCTCGTCCACTATGCACCGGTGCACAACCAAATTCCGAATGGATATTGGGATTTGGAAGGTGATGGTTGATGGAATCCATAATTCTTTGTTCTCTATGTCGAATGTGATCAACTTGGAGTCAGAGGGGTCTATAGCATCGAGGGCAGATAGGAAGGCCTTTCATTACATTGGGAAAGTTTTGAGTACCTCGAGAGCAAACATGGTCGTAGGTGTTTGGGACAATTCATCCATGATGCTGTAACTTACAGCATTTCTAGTCATGATGTTGTTGGCCACCCATCGTATGGGGGGGTGTAGAGGAAAAGGGGGTAAACGAAGAGGTGCATTGGCTATTTTGGACGTAGATTCCGCTGATGTGTCAACGGGTCCGGTGTTAGTTCCATACTGATTTCATCTTGTCTGTAAATTGACCTCTTTAGTTGTCCTAGCTGGCAGGTGGTGAACACCTATTTCTGCTGTTGGAGGTGCTCCCAGGGTGTTGGGATTGAGATGGGGAGAGGGTGCAGTTGCTACCATTCCTTGGATTGGTAATGGTTTTTGGAGGACCATGGGTGGAGGTTGTGGTGGTGCCAGGTTGGGTTGAACTGGGGTTGCCATATGGGTAGCATGTTGAACCTCATTGTGAATGTCCTGCTTAGCGTGACCCATGAAGGGGAATTTGTGTGTATAGTGCCCGTAGACCTCACACAACTTGCATGGCTAATTTATGCACAACGGGGTGTTGCATCTAGGTGCATTTGGTTCCTTAGGATTTTGGGCTGGTTGGTTTACCCCAACATTGTTGGGAGGATTTGGTTGTTGACCGCCTCCCTGTGGTTGATTATTGCCTTGGCTCCAGGCTTGGTTATTTCTGGCTTTCCCTTACTGGTTATTGGAGGCTGGCTAGTTGGGACAGTTTTACTATGAAAAGACCTATCCTAAAGGTGCTAGCAGAGTGGAGGTGGGGGCTTGAGCGGCTTGAATGGGTGGTGCATAGTAGACTTGGGGGGATTGACGTTCCACAAATGTGGGAATTTGTCCCACATATTGTTGTGCCAGCCAAGATAATGCATGGGCCTACTACTGCGGCATAGGTTGTGCATAAGAAATGGTAGCTCCAGACTGTGACATCATTCTTGCACAATCCAGAGTTTGGTTTGGATAGGCAACACTGGGCCTGTTGCTTGGTTGTGGTGGTATTGCAGGTGGTGTCGGTCGGTGGTGTGGTTGGTGGGAGATAGAACCTATGATGCCATTTATGGCATGGGATACCCCTAATGCATCCCTATAGAAGGTTCCTGCATGGGGAGCATCTGGAATTACAGTGTAGAGGTATCCAGACTATGCGTAAATGAGGTCAAACCATTGGGATTTCAAGATGGCCTCTTCCTCTATTTGGGGACATTCATACGTGACGTCCTTGGTTATAGGTGGTAGCAAGGTTTTCAAGAGAAAGTCCAGGAAGATCCTGTCATCAAGCTTGATCTTGCACACACTGCCACATCACCTCCACTTGTGGATGTGGTCGGTGTTGTGGGTCGTAGTGTTTTGACGGAAATATAGCAATATTTCCACTCTTTTATCATATCTGACGGGGAGCTGGAAATATTGCAGGAACATAAAGGCCAAGGAGTTGAATTCTGGGTACTTGGCTTATGGAATCTTAATGTACCACTTGGCTACAGCACCTATGAGGGTGCATTGGAACAGTCTAATTCTGATCAAATCATCTACGATGTTGTTTGATGAGCACCATAGGTGAAATGTCATGATATGGTTTTGAGGGAATTCCCTTGCCTTCCCTTCAAACTTGGGGTTGTCTGAGGGGAGTTTGGTTGGCATGGGAGGCCAAAAGGTTTGATGGTAGATGGGGTCGTTTGTTAACCGAGCCAAGTCTGGTAGGTTGAGGCGTGCCATGAAAGGAAGTTTTGACCCAAGGTTGATGTGTGATGGAGTGGAGATGGTGGTGGTGTTTGCAGGAACATGATGCACTTGTGTGACTGGGGGTACTTGTGGCACAGTTGTGGACAGGCCACTGCCCTTGTCTATGGTAAGTGGAAAAATGTGAGTGGAAGGGACACTTCCCTTATGTATGACAGGAGGGGTAGTGTAGGTGGAAGGGCCATTGCCCCCAAGCATGACAAGTGGGACAGTGTGAGTGGATGGGACATTTCCCCCAGGCATGACAGGTGGGGCAGTTTGACTGGTCAGTATGGGTGGTGGTAGCTGACTTATGACAATTTGCATGACAGTGCTAGGGCTACTAGTAGGGGTGTTGGTGGGGACCATCCATGGGGATAAATGGTGCAGTTTGTAGATATGGCTCAGATTGGTATGATTCTCAGTCTGAATTAGAGGCTGTGTGGCCTTCTGATGGTGTAGAGGATCATCGAGAATGGTCTCGATGGTGTTGGTTCAATGACCTAAACTGTGGTGGATCGCCTCTCAGGCATGAGGAAGAGTGTGGGGGATCAATTATGTTTGGTTGGTATGTCAGGTGATGAAATAAGGTGGTGACATTTTGGACCCCAATTTCAATGGCTTCCTATTGGCTTTCAGGTGGGAACTCGGCCACCAAGACTACCAGGACATAACGCTTGGATTTTTCCTCACGGGAGTTCTAGTCAATCGGTGGGGGTTGTTGCTTGTTTCACTTGGCAATTCCTCTCAATGGCTAGCTACTTTAGGGTTCCCATGGTACTCCTCACAATGAGTTTCTAGACTGAGCCCAATTACTTCCCACGTTTAAGACTGTCAGGGACTTATGTCCTTGAATACTGCAAGTGTTTGAATTAGTGTAAATTATAAATTTTAATGGCTAGCTCAGCATCATGAACTGAGTTTGGTTGTTTTATGTGGTATGATTTTTTTGCATGTTCATTTTATTGTTGTTATACTTGGTGGCTACTCATATGGTTATGAATATTTCACAGATATTTTTTGGTTTATTGCAGCACTTATATCATGGATAAGTTATTTATGAAAGCAGTAAATTGTAAACAGAATTTGAAACACATACCATACCTAAATCTGAACTATGGTAGCCTGAATGAGTGTTGGGCTTTCAACACAATGGGACTAAGCCCATCCGTAGATCCTCAGGTCACTCTCCAAGTGCAAGTTCGGTCAACAGGGAGGATGCAAATTCCATGAAACTCCCAATGGTAACCAGCCCCTCTACCTTTCAAGTCACTCATTTTTAGTGGTCACAAAAAATTGCAGATGAAGTGCCTATTACTATATGAGCTTCACCCTTCTTCTTGTCCCAGAATTCCCTGAAGGGTGATGACTAGGTAGAGGAGGAAGGGCTAGGAAAGATGTTCATTTCCAACAACTGAACTTTAACCTACAGTAAATTTATGCAAGCTTTGTAATCAGATTCGTTAAACCATTAACCATTTGATTTATCAGTTATTTACATAGATTTATGAAATAAACATAGATTTATGGACAAAGGCGTTGGTTGTCTGGGCAGACCCGGGTGTACTTATGATGAACCAACAACACCCCTAGCTCATTGGGCCTTTCGGTGACCACTAGTAGAAAATGAGGAATTAGCTACTAAGTGACTAAAAATTCTAGTCACCATAGGTTTTTTAAGTGATTTACTACTAAATATGAGCAATTTTGATTGACCCAACTATAAACGACTAAAATTAACGATTAATTTAGTCACCAATTAACAAATATGACTATATAATAAGTGACAGAGTTAAAAATGACTAACATAAATGACTAATTTAGTCACGACATAAAAATGACTAGCTAGAAGAATATGAATTAGTCGTTTATGTTAGTCATTAGTATTTGTGTCATGGAAAATTGCAATTGTGACAATGAAGTGTAAAATTTGTAAATTGTTTAACTTCTATTAGTAATATTGGTGCAATGTACCTTGATCTTCATATATCCAACAAATCAATTGCGTGAATTTTCTCTTTACCATCTTTATCCTTGCTACACCATTGAAACAAACCATTAAGCGCATGCCAAAGGAAAATTAGGTTCCTTCAATTACAAATTAGGTATAGCTGGAACCAGTACCATATCGATACCTGGAAGCATCATAGCTAGTTGTTGATCCTTCAATGTAAGAGTCTCAAGTCCCATACTGAGGTGCTTTTCTAAAATCACTATAACTATCATGATATGTGATCGTCGAACTAGCTGCACCAGTCGACGTAGCTTCACTAAGCTCAGTTCCTTTAAACGTCATAACAGTTCATCCAATATCAATATTTTAAACCAAGAACAATATTTTAACCAATCAAAGAATCAATTATAATTAAACTAGGGTGTTGACCCAAAACTAGTCTCATATCCATATGTAGTAAAGGTAGAGACCCGAACCCATCTCAGAGTTTTAGGTAAATATTTTGATTCCTCGACCTCTTACAGGTGTGACCTCACAAAATATTATATGTGTCATGCAGTGATGACCCCTCGTTATCGCTATCAAGTTAAACCTCATTTATGCATTACCGACGAGGTAAATTTTGCATCTAACGTCACCACCCACCTGATTCACGATGTGCACAACTCTTCTCGGCCAACAACCTCGATCCAAGTTTATTATATATACTACTATAACAAAAAATACCATTAAAACAAATATTATATAATAATAAAACAAATTTTAAATTTATTTAAAACACAAATTATTATATTTATATAAAACACAAATTAATTAAATTTTATATTAATCCTAAAAAAAATTATTAAAAATTTTTATAAAACTTTTTTATTTGAGAGTTGGGGTGGACTAAGGCCTATGCTTTTTCATCTATAGATGAGGATGAGACAAGTGTACTATCGAGATTGATTCTATGGCAGTGGTTCAAAATTTGAAATAAACAATTATAAAAAAATTATAAAAAATAAGTGGTAGTTATTGATACCTCTAGCCATACAAGAATAATAAGACTAGCAACAACCATATTAATAAGATTAATATGTTTGGAATACGCAGAGAGGAATATATCACTAGTGAAGTTAATTTAAGAGTTGTATCATGATTGGAGTTAACCTAATAGTTAAGCTAATAGTTGTAGAATCATTGGATTTAAACTAATAATTGTATCTAATAGTTAATTTAAAAGTTAATATATCAACCATTACAGTTCAATTAAAATTTGTGATTGGAGTTGAAGTTAAGTTGAAGTTGTATCATCATTGGAATTAACCTAATGGTTATAATTTTTTTTCTTAAAGAATGTGTCAATTACTTGTATCTAATACTTAATCTAACATAAAAAACACTTAAGTTGTGGTTTTTAAGCTCATAGTTGAAGTTAATATCATAGTTGTATCATTATGTTGGAGTTAAGCTAATAGTTGTATTTAATAGTTAATTTAAAAGTTAATATAAATCTATTGTAGTTAATAAAAGAGCTTCGAGTTATCATGACTTCTAGCTTCCAAATGGAGTTGGACTAAGCCTTATGAACATTAACTGGAGTTCGAGTGTCACATCAGTTGCACATTACCATGCCACTAAGTGCAGTTATAACATGAGTTAAGAGGAATTTATTAGGAGTTCAGAGGATTTTATTAGGAATTATACTATCACATGAACTGCACTTTACTTCAACTCCCAACTGTAAAATGCAGTTTGACTAATTAAATCCACTTCGAGCTCCTAGATGGAGTTCAACTATCACATGGACTACACATTACCATGCCATTAAGTTCAGTTATCACATGACCTATTTTTTATTTTTTATAATTGTTTATAAGGAGTTCGAATGATTAATAGTTAATTTAAAAGTTAATATAAATTTATTGTGGTTAATAAAAGAGCGCCGAGTTATCTTGACTAAGCCTTATGCACATTAACTAAACTCGCAGTTGGTAGGTGTAGTTCGAGTGTCACATTAGCTGCACAATACCATGCTACTAAGTGTAGTTATCACATGAGTTCAGAGGAATTTATTAGGATTTCAAACTATTTTATTAGGAGTTTGACTCTTACATGACTGCACATTAGCTAGACTCTTAGATGCTAAATGCAGTTGGACTAAGTCATAAGTAATTAGAGTTGAAGTTAAGCTAATAGTTGTATGTAATAGTTAAGCTAATATAAATCTATTGTAGTTAATAAAATAGCTATGAGTTATCGTAACTTCTAGCTTCCAAATGGATTTCGACTAAGCCTTTTGCACATTAAGTGGAATCCCAATTGGTAGGTGGAGTTCGAGTGTCACATGAGTTGCACAATACCATGCCACTAAGTGCAGTTATCGCACGAGTTCAGAGGAATTTATTAAGAGCTCGAACTATTTTATTTGGAGTTCGACTCTTACATGACTGCACATTAGCTAGACTCCTAGATGTCAAATGCACTTGGACTAAGTCGTAAGTAATTAGAGTTGTGGTTAAGCTAATAGTTGTAAAATCATTGGAGTTAACATAATAGTTGCATATAATAGTTAAGGTAATAGTTATCCAATATAACTTTGATTAGAGTTGAAGTTAAGCTAATAGTTCTAGACACATTTGTGTTAAGCTAATAGTTGTATCTAATAATCGATGGAGTTAATAGTTGAAGATTAATTTCAATTTTTACAACTATCACTAACTCTACTTATCACATGTTAATTATTTTTATTTTTTTTGAAATTATTAATTTTATACGACACTCATATAATCAATCTGGATAGTACACTTCTCTCATTCTCATCGGTAGATGAAAAAACATAGATGATATTCCACCCCAAAATTCTAACATATATACACCTATAAACGTAAAAATAACATGTAATTAAGCATAAATAACTTAAAAAATACAAAAAATTAAAAAAAAATCTAACCCATCTTCCATTGTATAACTATCTCTTAACCTTAACCATGTCCCATGCATGCGCTATCCCCATCCAACCACAAACTATGTACTAGCGTTATCAATTTAGAAGTCTACACACATACAAGACAATAAAGTCAAAGTCTAACATTGGTGATCCGCTAGAAGTGTTGGCAATTGAAACATTTGAAACACAATAAAATGGCCCGATGGTCCCGCGCAATCAACAGAACTAACATAAACCCTATTATTTTTGTGAAGTTTAACCCAATAGACAAGCCAAACGTTCAAAGAATTGGCCCCATTGAGCTGATAAATTTTGTTGGCACGCTCTCAACGAGAATCGAACAGCCGACGAGGACAAGGTCAAGACCTTAGAGCTCCAGACACAATGGTTGCTGCTTCTTTGTGATGGGGTGCTTTCACGTCTAGATTGGAAGCCTTTTCATTTGACTGTGAGGGCATTGGTTGCAGGAGATGGGGATTCAGGGGCTTTTTCCAGCACTGAAATCTGTGATGAACCCCATTCACATGAAGGAGTTGGCGGGAGACAATGTGGCTGTAGACATTTATTCATGGCTTCATAAGGGCGCTTTCTCCTGTAGCAGGGAGCTCTACCATGGCCTCCAGACTCAGAGGTCTGTAAATACTCACTGTGCAATGCTTTCTATTTCATCTTTATTAGCTGAATTTATATGATATTTCATGGCCTCTCTCTCTATATTCCAGAGAGAACCGATATTTCCCAGCTAGAAACATATATATATATATATATATATCAAAATCTGATTAAACATCTAGGTCATGGTCTATAGGCATTTTAGCTAATTATGCTCCTGCGAGTTTCGAACCTATGCTGTTGCTTTGTTGTATTTGTAGGGATTGGACTATTTACATCGCATTAGGCATCTGGTGCATAGAGACATAAAGCCTTCAAATCTGCTTATAAATATGAATGGAGAGCCAAAACTTACAGATTTTGGCATTAGTGTTGGTTTGGAGAACACTGTTGCAATGGTATTTAGTTTGTTTCAATATTTCACAAAAAAACTATTCAAGTATGATTACAGAACATAAATTTTAATATATAATGTGGATATCTATGAGGGAAATTTAGTTTTGAGCTAAGGTAGTTAACTAGTCTGATAGAAAGTATTATTCAATGAACTGTCAATGGAATGCATTTTTCAGCAGCAGATTAACTACAAATACTTCGTATGGGAAGAATGTTTACTGTTAACTGCGACTTGATTTTACCATGGTGGATGCAGTGTGGTACATTTGTTGGTACAATCACATACATGTCACCAGAGAGAATCGACAATGAATATTATTCATTCCCAGTAGATATCTGGAGCCTAGGACTTTCCATTTTTGAATGTGGTATAGGAGAGTTCCCATACAATGCAAGCAAGGGTCCTGTGAATCTCATGCTCCAGGTAAAGACTCACCATGGCATGAATTTGATTTATGTAATGAAACTTTACATGAAGTTGAGTTTTTCACTATAAAAACAGAGGTTTCTGTTAATTTGATCACAATTTCCATTTCTTTCCTCATTTTAAAGGATTTTCTTGGGCATTGGATATTGTTGTAGTAAAGAAGTACCAATGTTCATAAAATAGATGGTCTTATTGGATTTTACAGATAGAATTACTTAGTTATTGTCCATATACTTAAAAAATGAAGGTTTCACTAGAGAAGCAGAGACTGTTGTTAATTTGATCATAATTTCCATTCCTTTCCTCATTTTTCTAGTTTTGCTTGGAGATTGACTATTGCTGTAGTGAAGAGGTACCATTGTCAATAAAATAGATGTTCTTATTATTGGAATTTAAAGATAGAATTATTTGGTTAGTCCAAAGTATACCAATCCACTATTTAACGTCTTACATTGCCACTGATTTTGGTTCTACTTTTAAGAATTGCTTGACGAGATATACTTGGTCCCAAAGTTAACCTTTTGACATAGTTCAAGGAATAGTTCTGTGGTTTTGCAGGGGTCAGGTTTTATGTTTGAAGTGCTTCTTTCATTTCAACTCCTTGAAATTCTATTCTGCTTTATTTTGATCCATTTCTCTAGTGGGTAGATGACCTGTCCCCTTCATTCTTTTTAAAATGATCATTTGCTTTTTTAGATTGGTGACCTAACCCCAAGTCTAGACTACTTCTGCCTAGGAAATATGGTGTGAAAAGTAGGTAAATAAATTGATTTTACTGATAAATTATAGGTGTGAATGTTGGAAATTTCTTGGAATTCGCACTTCAATGCTAAACAAAAATTCCACCTTCTTCCTAGAAGTTTTCCCAATCTTATCCCTAGGAATTTTTAAAATTAAAGTACCAAATAGCAGCAAAAGTATGATACTTCACCTCAAAACAGCCTTAACATCCTGGCAATTCAAGGGGGGGAAATACTAAACGGTCCTATGAGTTTTCAGCCCTCTAGGGAAACTTGTTACGCCTAAACCATATCTGAAAACTCATCAAAACAATAGATACAACAACAAACAAAACAGTAGGATATTCCTGTACTATGTCTTCAATATTAGTGTCAAGTCCCTTAACAATTTCCTATGTTGCACAAGGACCTGGCGCCCCTAAAAAATCCCCGTACATTTATTGCGTCCTGGGGACTTGGGGACCCATATGAAATGTTCCTAGTCTACTGGGGATTTCATCGGGGACTTTCTGGCCATATCCAAAACGTCCCCAACAGATTTTGGGAATTCCAGGCAGAGTTTGGAGACATTCCAAGTTGATTTCAGAGATGTCTGAGACAGATTTTGTAGATGTTTTGGGCATGCATCTTCGGTTTGACAATGGACATTGATGATTCCACAATATGATCATTTATCCCATCCATATTTTTTGTATTATTTTGAATCTAAATCTGAACCTATACAAGTTGTAAATCAAAATATGGGTGGTGTATGATGGATTTTGATTTGTGTTTCTGGTGATTTAACTATTGTCTTTTTAGACATCATTACAAGCAACAAAGCCTCGATGTCAACGAATTAAGAATTGCAACAACTCAAAGGTTTGATCCTTCTAGGTATTGCTCTTGTTCTTCTCATTTTTAGGGTTATCTTAGCTTTTACATATTGTACATAGGTTTCCAGAAGTTATTCAAGTCCAACTCTTACCCCATCCCAACATCAAGTACTGTGTAAACAATTGGATAGTGAAGACTTAGATTGGGTACTAAACATTTTAATAAATTTCTATTCAATATCCTTATTAATCTAAATTATGAATCTAATCTCTTTACAGAATGCAATCATGTATATCCCAAAGTGTTTCGTAGTGGTTTTCAACACAGCTGTAAAAATATGCAAAACCTATTCAGAAGACAATGCTTTTTAACCCAATCCTCATAAACAAGAAATCTAAGGAAGAAGAGTTGTTATGTAGATTGAAAATAGTTAAGCTTAAGTTTCTAAAGATAAAATACATTTTTCTCATGTTTGAGTGCCAATGATGGTCTCTCAACTTTTTTCTTATTTTCCTGAGCTTTTTTGGAACTAGCAAGTGTAGGGGATGTACATAATACTGTATAGTATAGAATATTGTTCTTACAAGAAACTACAAATGTTTATTATGAATTCTAACTTCTAAAAGTTTATATATATATATATATATATATATATATATATATGAAAGTTTTAAAACTTGGAACCAGGAGTTGAACCGGTCGAGGGTCATCTCAGACTGGAACCGGTAATGAACCGGAGCGGTTTGATTTCAATAAACCAGGCTATTAAATAATACAAAAAAAATTATAATTTGAATGACAAAAATTAAATTTAACACATTCCAAAATATGATTTGAAGCCATTAGATGATTAGAGACATAATATTCAAAGTCTACTCATGTATATATGGTATATAAACCATGTATGGATCATAAAATGGCACCAAGTGCACTACATAGAAGATAGTATCGTAGTACATAGAAAAATCTCATAGAACATATCTCAGAGTATAAAATAAAATACGATATCAATGAGGCTCTATCATCAAAATAGCCTCTACAATCCAAAAAAAATGATCAATGATGAGTCATGAGTCATGACTCATGGCTAATCAATCATCAAACTCAACACCATTTCTGGAAATAGAATTCTCAACATCAACATCTAGCTCATACGCCTTGGAGGACTCCCCCTTAGGGACATCTATGACCCTAGTAGAAGCACAAGCTGCATGGCTAGGCCATCTAATGCTACTAGTACTAGTACCACCATTTCCTGCAATGTTTGGATCAGCACATGTATCCCTTGCAGTTGGTACTAGTGGATCTGCATCCAAAGCATCCCACCTCAACTCATCTTCAACTTCAATGTCAAAATTAGATTCAAACTCTGCCGACTGAATCTCCACTACCCATTCTGAGTTTGGATCAATATCCTCCAACATAATGGGGACCTGTATCAGCTCTTTTGTTTAACAACTGGTTGTGTCTTAGCCGAAGTTTGCACTTCACGAAGATGAGATCATTTAACCGTTTTTGTTCCAAACGGTTTCTCTTCTTCGTGTGAATTTGCTCAAAGACAGACCAATTGTGCTCACACCCAGAAGCACTACAAGGTTGACTAAGGATTCGAATTGCAAACTTTTGCAATTGAGCACATTGTCTACCAAATGATTCCCACCAGCTTGCTGCAGAGACAAAGTTAGTTCAACAAATTAGATTGCAAATTGAACTTAAACAACTTAAAGGCTAAAGCTTAAACAATTGAACTTAAAGATTTAAAATTAAAGCTTAAACTAAAACAATTGAACTTGAACTTAATCAAACTTTTGATTCTTGGAAATTTGAAGTTGTTTACTTGGTTGGTCCTCATCTCTTGCCTTCTTTGCTAGGGTTTTTCCAAAGGTGCCCGTGGCTCGATTAAAAGAGCTGATCTGTCTATGTATCTCCACCTGCTCACTCTCATCAGGGACCATGCGCTCTAGGCACTCATACAAACCTTCTTTGACCTCCTCTTGTCAAGGTTTGTCTAAATTCACTATATCATCTGATGTTCACGTTTGTTGTTATACAAGAATTATTTGATTTATCAAGTACTGTAATGTGAGGCATTTCTATTGGGTTTTAACTTATGTTCATCCTAAAGAGTAATACTTGTGGTATGCTGCAACTAGAGAAGAAATATCTGCAGAGGATCTAGGAGGTGCATCAGTGCATTGTAAGATCTCTGGAGTTTCTGATCATTATGCCAATGGTAATTTCTTCCCTTCCCATGCAATTTCTTGGATATGTAGAAAGAACGCATGAATTTTTGATATATACACATGTTATAATAAATGCATATTGCAAAATGATTGGAGTCAAACGTCATATACTATATATGAGCTAGGTCTTATGCTGACTTTTCCATTGGTTAGAAATATTTCTTGCATATCTATGTTTCCATAAAGGATTTTCATGCGGATATATACCAAAATTAGTTTTTTGCCTTGAGGGCTCCAATTCAATACAAAATGCATTTTGCAGCCATTGATGTTTGAGAGTCAAACTCACAACCATGTTTTCTTGAAAACAAGCATATGTTTATGTTTTCTATGTTAACGATTTCAAATAAACTAACAAAAAAAGGCATATATGTTAACATGTTTGACCATTCACTCTACAACCGAATGAGAGTCAATGTTGGCTAAAAATTTCAGCCTACCTACCGCAGATATAGACGCTATTTTCAATTGCAAAAAGCTTCTCTCTACTAGATCTTGGACTATGTCTGTACTAAGGGGGATGTAGGAAATATGACAGAGTAATACATCATAGTCCAATGTTGAAATCCCTTGGTTCTTGGCCCTCATAAATTTCACAACTGTTGGATTTAATTGTCTATACAACCGCCTGAATGGAAAGTGCATCTTTGAAATCCTTTGGATTTTGTTTCTTCTGTTGCTAGGCCATTTTCTGTTAATCAAATTTTCACATTGAAACCATCATTGAGTACAGAAATTTCTCTTCTAGACTCTAGTTTTGTTTTATGGAATTTTGAAGGATTTTGATATAGAGCACAAACACATTCTTTTCAAGAAGTTTCATGTCAAGAAGATTTGATGCTAGGTTCATTGGTTTGTTGGACAGTTGTCATTTTGTTTCAAAAATTTTGTAATCAGTTCAAAGACACTTGGTTTTGAAGGAAAATCTTCCATTTCTAACACAATCACATTATAAAGCTTGCAGGACATGAGTTGTATGAGGAGCCCTTACCCTCTAGAGGAATTGTGACAAGAATAGGGCCAGTTAATAGACAGTTGTCTTTGTTTGTAGCCAATTACCCTACTGTCAAAGGTGGGACTTATTATCCTATTACTGTTAAGAAGCATCTTTGTGCACAAGAAATTGCTGCACATTGCAATCTACCTTGCATATATCTTGTTGACAGTGGTGGTGCTAATATTCCAAGACAAGCAGAAGTATTTCCCGACAGAGAGAATTTTGGAAGAATATTTTACAATCAGTCACTGATGTCAGCTGCGGGAATTCCACAGATTGCTTTGGTATTAGGTTCTTGCACTACTGGAGGAGCTTATATTCCTGCAATGGAAGAATAAAGTGTTCTTGTCAAAGGAAATGGCACTATTTTTTTAGCTGGACCTCCTCTTGTCAAGGTTTGTCTAAATTCACTATATCATCTGATGTTCATGTTTGTTGTTATACAAGAATTATCTGATTTATCAAGTCTTGTAATTAGAGGCATTTCTATTGGGTTTTAACTTATGTTCATCCTAAAGAGTAATATTTGTGGTAGGCTACAACTAGAGAAGAAATATCTGCAGAGGATCTAGGAGGTGCATCAGTGCATTGTAATATCTCTGGAGTTTCTGATCATTATGCCAATGGTAATTTCTTCCCTTCCCATGCAATTTCTTGGATATGTAAAAAGAACTCATGACTTTTTGGTATGTACACATGTTATAATAAATGCATATTGCAAAATGATTGAAGTCAAACATCATATACTATATATGAGTTGGGTATTATGCTAACTTTGCCATTGGTTAGAGATATTTCCTGCATATTTATGTATCCAGAAAGGATTTTCATGTGGATATATACCAAAATTAGTTTTTTGCCTTGAAGGCTCCAATTCAATACAAAATGCATTTTGCAGCCCTTGTTGTTTTAGAGTGAGACTCACAACCATGTTTGCTTGAAAACAAGCATATGTTTATGTTTTCTATGTTAACCATTTCAAATAACCTAACAAAAAAGGCATATATGTTAACATGTTTGACCATTGATTCTACAACCGAATGAGAGTCAATGTTGGCTAAAAATTTCAGCCTACCTACCATAGATATAGACGCTATTTTCAACTACAAAAAGCTTCTCTCTACCGCATCTTGGACTATGTCTGTACTAAGGGGGATGTAGGAAATATGATTAGAGTAATACATCATAGTCCAATGATGGATTGGACTTATGTTAGTCATTGTATAGTATTAGGTACCAGGTAGTAAGTTTGGGTTATCTATTTTAAAGAGTTGTTGTAGAGGTTTCTCACGTAGATAGATTATGATTGAGAACATAGGAGCGATTCATAAATAATAGGATCATAAACAAACTATTCTTGCCATGTACCCAATAACCTCTGCCCATTGTAAAGCCTATGTGGTACCTTAATTCTACAGTAGAATTTGTCATCTGATACCAATATCATTTTTAATAGTTAATTGTAGATACTAATAGCAAAAGGAAACTACAACAACCTTACTTATTTATTTTTCAATCTTATAACATGGATGAAGATCTACCATGCATACATCCATAATTATGATAATTTAATTTCACACCCACACAAGTGACAATTTTGAAAATAATCAAATGCATAACAGAACTATAAAACATGGCATTTCAAGACATTGAAAACACTTATCTTTATGGAAATATTCCTGCAATTGGTTGCAAATGAAGGACATTCCTCCTAACCTTGGGGCAATCTATCACACTTAAATATTTTTATGGCAAAGGCCACATTCAAGTTGAGGCTATCATTCCACAATGGTGAAGATCCTAGGGTGTTTTGCTCAACCCATAACTCAGAAAACTCTTTGGTGTCAAAACACTCTCTACTACTATCCCTATCAAACAACACACTCCCCCCTCACTATGCACAACACTGGGAATGGGATCCACTTCTCAGCAAGCAGGTCCCTCAAGTTATCCCAATTCCTTTCAGTGCTTCAGCATTAGCTGGCTAGGGAATCTCACTATTGGGACTTTAGGGATTCTCAACTATAGGCTAACTTTTCTCTTCTAACAAACCCAACAACCATTAGTATCAATTTCCTATGCAATTACATCAACATGCATGAAAATATAGTTCATAAGGTAACTGTCCTTCCCCTTTTTCACCAATTTTGGTACCAACAAGAAATGATGGCTAAAATCCCCTCTAAGCTCAAATTGCAAACGTTATATTTGCATGTTGAGAAACCTCCACGCTATCTACATGAGTATCCCACGTTTCCCCCTTTTAATCCCCCAAGATTAGGTTGATAAACAATGATTAAATAAATCAACTCCCATACTCATGGTTTAGGGATTTTGGATAAATTCACTAAATAAGGTTTAAAATTAAGGCTAAGGACTTAAGTTAAATAACTTACTAAGGTACTCTCCCCTTAGCCCAATTTAACTTCCTTCACTTGTGGAATCATAGCCTTCCATCTATTTTTCATCCTCCTTTGTTTGTAGCCATCAAGGGTTTTAATATCATAAGTCAATGTACATCATTAAAATATCTTTGGCCCAGAAGTTTATATGAATGGCTCAGATGTTGGAGAAAATAGTATAATTTCAAACATATTGTCTTTGAATTTTGATTCAGATGATAGTGTATTAAATAGTCCTCACAATTTATCAAATTTTCTCCTTGTTGAGACTGATAAATGCAATCGGCTGTCAAAGGAAATATCAAGTTCATGGAAGTCTCAAAATAGCAAGCAGTTAAGATTTTTATTTGCAAGGTCGAAAGGTTCTAGAGAAAGATCAAGCCATTATTCCACTCCCAATTTGGCATAGTCTAGGCAATTGCAGAGGGAGTGGGAAAATGGACAAGATGTTTTGGAAAGCACAAATGGACATGAACTATTGAATATTAATGGACTATCTAATAATGCTTCTGGCCCAAAGGTGCAAGGATTTCAGAGTACTTCAGAGGGAAGCACATTTTTGGTTCCTTCAGAGGCCAAGGGTGAGTTTTGTCTTCTTTTGTTGTTGGATATTAGTAATTTTCTTTTAATAATTGTGTTTTACCTCTTGCTAATATGGCATTTATAGCTTTTGTTTCCTATTATCCATCCATTTTAAGCCTTTGTATTTTTCCAAGTTTGTTATCTATGGATATAGACTTATTTTTATGGATCTAAATACAAGAGATAACCATTTTCAGATGAGCCTATCTTTTAAGATCTAACACTACATAGGGGATGTCCCTAAGTTGCACCGGGACATTACCAATGTCATGTAGGATTGTCAAATATCCCTTGGCCATCTTGGGGACTTCTTAGCATCACTTTCCAAAATCGGTGCCTAAGAGAAAATAAATATAAGGCCTTGGTGCTACACTCACTCACCAACACATTACCCCTTACTAAGAGACTATTCAAGTTCTAATTCATCCAAGATTTATATTTTTTTTCTTTAAATTAGCTAGGTCAGACCCTCTCTTACTCTTACTGTATGCTCTACCCTACCTCTATCCTTCCTCAGAAACATAAGGCTATGTTATAATGGTGTACTAATGGTAGGTTTTGAACAATTCTTCATGAACCTTGAACTTTGTACTTGTAAATATAACTCCACACCAAAATACAAGACCCGGGTCTTAGTGAGGCTCTTATATTCCATTGAAGAAGCAACGCATCCCATGTGGGGAGTCAAATTGGAAGGCGTAAACATGCCATAGGGCCTGAAGGGAATTGGAACTTAAAACTAATTCATAATCAGATAATCAGGGTAGGGCACTTTCACATTCCACTCAAGCAGGATGGAGACATGCTTTATTACCCTTACGGAGAAATAGTTTCTTATAGGCAGTTCAAATGGGGAATATGAACCTCATCATGATTTTCTCTATCCTTTGCTTCATCATAAATGTGCATTTCATGGTCAAGTAAATTCCTTCATTTTGAAAGTCATAAATCTTGATAAGAATATGCCTTTTATGCAACTGTGCATTATAAGAACACTGTAGATTACCAGTCTCTCCAACCTTTTCGATAGGTTTAGTCAATCTCAAAAGCTTACTAGAATCTAAATTTTAGTGTAGTCTTATTTTAGGTGACCATACATTATAAGGAAATTTGAGTTCTTATCAATGGTTATTTCTCTCTATCAAATGTTGTCCAATCATCATGGAAGTTGTTTCAGATCCTGTACATTTCAACACAGAGCTTATATATATTTTGTTATACCTAATAGTTTGCAATTTTTTCAAGTTTAATTCATGCTTAACCAGTGGTCCTGCCTTTCAAATAACTGGTATCATCGCCTAGAATCCAAATATACAACCCTTTAAAGGTTTCTCTAGATATGCAACGTTGTAGGAGCAGGGTATTTCTCTTTATATTTGCAACATGACTCTTTAATTATTGAATCCACTATTAGGTGACCTTATAACCAATGAATAATGATTCACAAAGCATAACTCTTCCATACAAAATTGTACCTTTTAAAGAGTAAATTATTCAATGCTAAATACTTGCAATACTTGCAATTCTTTGAATTCTAGGTCTAGAGATCATTTTTGCCAGACATTACGGTGCATAGGGAGTCAAGTCTCTAATTTTGCAAATGATAATCATCGAGTCTCCATTAGCAATAAGTTTCTGAATCTGCTTGGCTTTTAGAATATTTATCACTTGATTTAAAGCTAAAATAGGATTCACAATAAAATAGGCTTCACAATAAGAGAATAAACCTTTTGCAGTTTGATCACAACCATAGATCTGCTTATTATGGAACCTTCTCAAAGAAAAGGTGAATATACTTTGCATAATTTTAAGTTTATTAATTATCAAAGCAACATGTTATATTTTAATTTTGATAGCCCATGATGAGGAACATCTGAAATGCCTTGAAGCTCATGGATTCTTAATATTGCAGTAGACAAGAGGGAAAGTTTTGTTTTTGACTCTTTGTTTTCGATGCAGTGATGGAATTGGGATTCGAAATCCTTTCAGGAATGGCTCTTCTTTGGACTACAAGAATGATAGTGATGAAGAATCAGAAGAGGTACTCATCACTAAATCTCTTTGGTAAGAGTATTTGTAGTATTTTTATTAGCTTTAGTTATAGGGAAAATTGTACATAGCTCTCAGGAATTAGTTTATCATAAATACTAGTTACTCGTAAGTTGTAATAGTAATAATTATGTAGTTTGTAGATTGATATCTATCATAAAATTGTTTGAATATCATCATTGTCAAACAATAACAACTTCTTAAAGGGTGCTAGCTCAATGGTAGAGCACCTGCCTAATTATAGGCATGAGGTTGGTGGTTCGATTCCTCCATGTCCTATCATAAATTTGTGACTACAAAAATGACTAAATTCGCATATATACGACTATTAGTAGCTAATTTCCCATATCTTAGTCGTATTTATCTTAGTCATTAATATGTTAACATCTAGTAGTTTATTTAGTCATATATTTGGTCATTAATGGTTGTAATTAGTGACTAAATCAGTGACTAAATCAATGACTAACTTAGTGACTAAATCATTAACTATCAATGACTAAAATAATGACTAAATCAATGACTATCAATGACTAAATCATTGACTATCAATGACTAAATCAATGACTAAATCATTGTCTATCAATGACTAAATCAATGACTACTAAGTCAAGCTATTAATGACTAGTGAAATACGACTAGCTATAAGATAGTGGAAATTTGCTACTATTAGTCACCGACTCAAAAATAGTCATTTATAGCCTGATTTTAGTCATTTTTTAGTCATTAATTTCTCATTTTCTACTAGTGGAAAGACCGCGGAGCGGCCTGAAGTCTCACCCAAAGTAATCCTAATGGGTTGGCCAAAGGCTCAAGTGTCTCGGCCAGGTTCTGTATGGCGTCCTGTGTGCGCCTCACAACTCTTCTTAGCCTGCTAGGTGTCTCTCTCTCTGCGGTGCACAGTTTCCTCTTAATCGTGATGACTATAATCCTTATCGCATCGCCACATCCTGAGCAACATGTAACCTTCTCCTATGCTTGATCCTTAACCGCAGCGCACCACAGCTCCTCTGATGGTGCGATATCGCCTCCCTGTGATATCCTACCGCTGCGACTCAACGTACCTAGCATTACTTGTGTTCAACATACAGGACTCAATGCACAAGGCTGTTTTACACTACGACTCTTAACTATCTCACGTGGACTTAGACAGACTCTTATACAGAATACTTAAAGACTTCAACTTGTATTTATCCTTTTACTATGCTGTGAACTGAATAACTCATACATACATTTACTGTAAGCAAAGTTCATGTAATGAATGACAGATATAACAAGTAAATACAATCACATGAATCAATCACATAATGCTCAGGTTTTACGTGGTTCACTTCTAGGGTAGAAGCTACATCCACAGAACTGTGTTTCTATATTATAACTTGAGAGAGGTACACAGTTCTGCTGCACCGCATATGCAGCTAGAGATCTTTTGGGTAACTCCGCACTCATCCTGGATCCCTTCTCTTCTAGATCTCTTCTCTATATTGCCTTCTTACAATATATTCTCACTCTCTCTCTCTGTCAATCCCTGCGGATTGTTACAATACAAAATAACAGTGAACTAACAGACTACTGATAATCTGACTAGCTGGATGGCTTAAAATGCCCAAAATGCCAACCTTTTACAATACAAAATACATCCCTTTATAGGCGGCCCGAAGGTCTCGCCATTAAAACACTGTGGGCCTATCCCAACAGTAACCCAAAACCCTAACTAGTGATAGTCGGCATATCTGTACTTGGGGTAGATACTTTCCATCACACCACTGCTCTCTGTAGTCTTCCATGCTTCCCGGCGCTGACCATGGGTACTATGCACCGCTTCCCTTCTTCTGTCCTTCATCTTCAATACCTCGGCCTCATTGCTCCTTTTCCTTTATGAGGGTGGCTGAGCCCTCCTGTCTTTGCCACTGCCTTCAATGCAGTGGTTGAGCTCTCTCTTCTCGGCTGCTCAGGTACTGTCATCTTTCTTGACTTCTCTGTTCTGATAGTCACGGTTTCCGGCTCTGCTCTGCAGCTAGAAACATGCTACGGTGTCGAAGCTTTTCCTTATCTCTTCGTCTTCACTAAACTGTCTATCCACCAAAATGGCATATTTTCCTATAGTTACGGGACTCTGCTCCAATAGTCCCCTAAAACTTACTTGTGGCTCGTCCCCGAGCCACTACCAACAGGATTCTCCTGCTGTAGCTTCTCCTTGGCTTCCTGCGAAGTGCACTGAAGCTTGTCCTGAAGTCCTATGACTTCGTTCTACATAGCTGTGACATGCTCTTTATAGTTTCTGTAACTTAGTTCATTGGGCTCTCTTATCTTTCCTGCCCTTAATCATGCTCTTGCTCTCGTCGCTCTTGAGACCTTTCAAGGATCCTCAGGTTTTGAGAAGTCTTCCACAGATATCCTTTCCTATTTATCTAGGTTAGAAATTTTATCACAAGGAAAATCTGTATCTTCCAGCCTTCTCAAACATTTCATTCAGTCTCGAGCCTACTTATGCGAAAGGTATACAAACCAGGAATTCCATTCCGAGAACAAGGCTTTGTCTGCATCTTGAAGTTCTGCTTGTTCGGTTTGTTTTCCCTTTCACTTTTCTTCTCAACAACTCGCTCCAAGTATTCACGCTACTTGGGTTCCACATATTTTCACTCTTGACCTTTGGAACCTCTTGCTCTTCTCTTAGCTGATGAGATAGGTCATCTCCCTTCTCCCGTTGCCATATTTTTCTCATTTTTACTTTCTTCATGGCTAGATATTTCTTCTCATCATTCCTCCGCTCTACTTTCTTATCTTCAGTGATTGGCTCGACTTTGTTCTTCTCTTCAGCAGAGACTTTGATGACATCTTCTACATCCTATGCTTGACTCCTCATCCTTGGAAATTGTCTGACCTGTGATGTTCCTAATTTCACAACCCTGGGCGGCGTCGCCATAGCGGACATACGGCCACCATGCTCGAAGCGTCTCAGAATGTCTTCTAAAGGTTCCTCCTCAGGAAGAACCCACTCGGTGTTATACTTTGGATTGGAAATGGCTACAAACTCTGGAAATCACAGCACTCTGTAACGAAATTAGCTCTGGACAAGGGAAACTTAACAATGCACTCTATAGCTTTCATCTCTTTGCAAATGTGACCCTCCCAAATGAATAATTTCTACTTTTATGCCAAAGACAACAATCCCAGTCGTAACGTCCATCTATACTAAACCCGTCGGTCATATTAATTGCTTGGACGAGACCACACCTGTCATTCTGATCCTCAATAAATGCTGAAATCCGATCAATTTCCCTCGAAGCGTGTTTATGCAGGCGCCGGTCTCGTCGAAGATTTGCTAAATCTGGAAGAATTGATTATACTGTTGCCAAATCTATGGTAAGGTATACTGGTCATTTCCTCATTAACTTCCTATCAGAAGGAAACTTGACTAGCCCTCTGTCTCATTACAAAACTGGGTACATGGCACGAAGAAATATAGTGCTGCTGCGATGCCACACCGCATCACTTGCTCAAAACAAACTTAAGCATTTTTTTTCTTCAAAATGAACCGTCCTTATGCGATTCCTGATACTTAGAATACCTGTCGGTGTAGACTAATTCCCGGTGCGATGCCTCCTTTCAACTACACTGGACATCTGCATCGCCTCGACTCTGACTTAGGGCTGAGAGGTGGAGTGGCTGTCACTATAAAGCTTAAGCCTACTGCCATTGATCATCATGGGAAGAAGCTCCCCATTCAGTTTTCTAAGCTGAATGGCTCCTCCCTCTGTAACTTGCTGTATCTGATATGGCCCCAACCAATGCGTCTTGAAATTCCCTGGAAACTTAAGAAATTTACTGTCATATAGGAGTACTAGGTCTCCGATCTGAAGAGACTTACTCTTAATGTGTCTGTTGTGCCAAGCTTTTTCTCATGCCTTCTGCACTTTCTGATGGAATCCAGAAATGAATCTATCTTCCTCTAAGGCAAGCAGCTGTGCTAGCCTCTCATGCACCGTGTCTGTATCAGCCATTCTAGTGATATGAGCAATTCTTAAACTGGGAAGAATATACTCCATAGGCATAACAGCCTCCTGTCCATACACCAAGCTGAAAGGTGTGTGTCCTATAAGTTTCTTGCATGTAATCCTATACGCCCATAATACAACGTTAACTCTGAGGTCCCAATCATTCCTTTGGCTGTTGCAGATCTTAGTAAGAACATTTTCTAAAATCTTGTTAAAGGCCTCCACCGTACCATTAGCTTGTGGGTGGTAGGGAGTGCTCTTATGGTGTTGTGTCTGGAATTCTTCTGTCAAAGCCTCAATGGTGCGATTCAAGAAGTGTGTGCCTTGATCACTCATCAAAATTACTAGACATCCAAATCTAGTGATGATGTTTTCAAAAAGGAGCTGTGCGGCTGTAGCAGCATCACAATTTCTTACCGCTTTGGCCTTTGCCCACCTAGTGAGGTACTATGTTCCAGTGATGATATATCTCACACCAGTTTGTTTTCCTGGTGGGTTGATAGGACCCACAAAGTCTATAGCCCATTTGTCAAATGCACGCAACGTAACCTGCGATCACAGCGGCATTTCATCTCGTCATGAAGGTTTTCCTACCCTCTGGCAGATATTGCAGCATCTGTAAAAGTCTTTAGTGTCTTTATGTAACATAGGCCACCATAATCCTGCGATCAGGATTTTCTGTGCAGTCAACTTTCCTGCGAAATGACCTCCTGCGGTACCTAAATGTGCTTCTCTGATAATAGCCTCTTTTTCATGCGGCATCACACATCTGCGCAGGACTTCATCTGGACCTATCTTGTATAAATGTCCTGCGATCAGGGTGAAGTCTGCTACTTTAACAACCAACTACCTCTTTTGATGCTTGGTAAACTCCTCAAGTGCCCTTCCTGTGGTGAGAAAGTGAATGATATCAGCATAGTACTCATCTGTGATCTGGATAGAAAACAATTGCGCATCTGGAAAATTGTCCTCTAGGTTACTTGGCTCTTCTCCTGAGTCTATTTGCGATAGATTATCAGGTCCGACGTTCATTCT
>LPNX011037000.1:1091173-1137070 GCA_001517045.1 Pseudotsuga menziesii | reverse complement strand
TGAAAGAGGAGTAACCATCTGCAGATTCTTCCCCCTAACACTAGCTTATTGACCAGATACTTCAATGTGGAATGGTCAGTAAACATCTTGAATGAGGCACCCAATAGGTAGTGTCTGAATTTCTGTAGTGCGTACACCATAGCTAAGCCTTCTCTTTCTTTCGTGGTGTAGTTCTTTTCTGTTGTCGATAGCTTTCTGCTGGGGTATGCGATAGGATGATGGATACCTCCTTCTCCTAGTTGCGTTAAAACAACCCCTAGTGCGATGCCAGATGCATCCACATGTACATGAAATAGCTTAGTCCAGTCTGGAAATACTAAGATAGGTGTTGTAACCATTTTCTCTTTAAGTGTGTTTAGACTCTGCTGGCATTCCTCGTTCCATAGGAATTTTATATCTTTCTTTAACAGTTTTTTCATTAGTGTTGTAATCTTAGCATATCCTTTAATGAATTTTCTGTAGTACCCGATATGACCAAGTACTGTCCTCAGATGTTTGACTGAGTTGGGTGCTGGAATATTTACAATGATGGAAGTCTTTGCGGGATCTACCATTAAGCCTTGCCTGCAAACAATGTGACCCAACAAAATACCGAATGGCGCACAGAATATACATTTTTTCAAGTTTAGAGAAATAAGGTATTGCCTACATTTCTCTAACATCAGTCTTAAATCTCCTATGTGCTTGTCAATTAATCCAAATACAGTCCAATCATCAAAATAAACTTCAAGGAATTTATGGATGTATTCTTTAAATACAGCAACTACTACTCTAGAAAAGATAGCTGGTGCATTCTTAAGACCAAAGGGCATTACCGTATACTGGAATGAGCCCCATTCTGTTGCAAAAGTGGTCTTATGGTGATATTATGAGTGGATTCTGATATGGTGATAGCCTGAAAAGCCATCAGTGAAGGAGTAGGCCTCCTGTCCTCCCACATTGTCTAGTACTTCATCAGTGAAAGGTGTCAGAAATGGATCATGAAGCGATGCGTCGTTGAGTTTACGTTAGTCGACACAGATCCTGATGTCTCCTTTGGTTTTCTTTTCTTGCACGACCATGAGACTAACCCATTCGCTTTCTTCTACGGGCTCAATGATGCCTGCTGCTAGCATCTTATCGATCTCATCCTTAACTTTTTCTTTATAACGCAGATTTAATCTATATGGATGATGTTTGACTGGTCTAGCATCCTCTTTCAATGGTTTCCTCATTACTCCTAGGTCTCCGACTATTCCCTTCATCTCTATGAACTTGGTGGGAAATAGGTTCTGATAGTCATGTAGCAAGTCTGCAATCTGTCCGACTATTTCATCGATCCAATAGTCTCCAATAGAGGCAAGCTTTGGTTCTACATCTGTGCCAATATTGATCTTTTTAATCTTTATCGGCTCTGTGATTGCTGGAATCTGTAACTTTGGTCCATCAATGTCGCAAGTCCCTTTTGACTCCAGAATGTTGATGTTGCGAGGATCCTCATCCTCCTCCTCTGGTTCTGATGAAAAATTATAACACTCTAGCGCCTATTCTAACTGGATGGCCCACTCAGGTTGAGCATGTACTGATAGGGTACAATCCTCAAATATCTTAATCTTTATTACATCTAGGGCCTAATCAACATTTGGATACTTAGATTCAAAAGCGAAGGTAAGTAGAACGCTGTCTATTAGAAGTGGCCATGTAGTCATTCCCTTGCGCAATTCAGCCTCTGTGTACCAGTTCCGTGGAACTATGTCCAAAGTGTGAATGAATCGGTGAACCCATTCATCCTCGGGAATGTCCAACCAATTCTATTCACATGTCTGAATATGTGACCTGGGGTCACTTTCTCCTATGTATCTCTACTGGACATACTCTCTGTTGGTAGAGAATCTGATCACCATCAATATCTTAAGATCATCCCATGATACGATATTCTCTTTATGTGCATACCACCATCTTGCAGGTGTGGCTCATACTACAAGTTCCATAGCTGCAATCCTCTGCTCATGAGTAATATATTGTTCAAACTGCGTGAAAAAGTCCTGTATGTCTGTTAGATCATGAAATGACGGAATGGCATTGATCTCTGCACCAATCCATCGCAATGACTTAGTCATGTATGTACATCTACACGCTGAGACTTCGTAAAGTCTGTTCTACCAGTTCTCTAGACCAATATCCGAATCTGATGTGCATGAGCTGTCGTATCGCCAACTAATGTTCCCTTCTGCGGTTGGGTTGATGTAGTCACTCTAGTTCGCAGTCATCTGATAGAGAATATCCATGTTACGTGCCTCTTCCTCTGCGTGGATAGGTTCAATGTATCTAGGACCTTGAAGAGGATCTAACGGTGCGATGACCTGGATCTGCACATCCTCAAAGGTCATTTTTCTTCTCTTTAAGTCGATAACGGCCATGTTACCGATCGCCCAATCAATGCCCAGTAGTGCTGGATATGGTCTGCTATCGCCAATGATTTCTATAACTTCAAAGTCCGTAGAGCTGCGAACTCCGTCAATGTCAACTGGCACCTACGATAATTGACACAGGTGTGATACCCTCTGTTGATTAGCTAATCTAAGATGGATAGGCGATTTGACTAACTTAGGGCTACCCATCTGTTCCCATGTCTGCTTAGTCAGAACATTTACCTCTGATCCTAGATCTAGGATTACCTCGTCCATTTCAAATTCTCCAACCTGTGCTGTGAGTCGCATCTCTCTTCCTGTTCTTGTATGTCCCATAATATTATGAACAGCACGCTGTGCACTACTCATAGAAGAAGATGGTTGACACTGATCTATGATGCGCTGAAGTTCTCCAATAGCTTGCTCATTTCTCACAAGTTTTAAATAGCTCCGTAGGAAGGATTGTACACTTCTTGCCAACTCGTCCTTGTCACAAGCACTTGATTTGGTAGCCTGCGATATCTGTATAGGGCTATCGTCACAAGGTGCTTTCCACGGTACACCCCTAGATGGTGGTACCTACGATCCTGATTGCATAGGGTTATCAAATAAATTCTTAGCTTCCTAAAATGTTTGTTTATTCTTCTGCAGGTCAAGTGGTGTTACTTTGTTAGGAGCTTTACGCACCCACTCCTGACCTGTGGTCTTTTCAGTATCCTACGATATTCCATTGGTGGAAGCACTGCTGCGAGTCACAATGTTGACTCTTGGTTCTGGTTCTTCCTACTCAATAGCAATAAGCTGGATGTTCTAGTGTACTACTGGCTTAGGTTCTCTGATATTAGCTATCAAGGTAGGACAGTCTTCTATAGCGTGATCATAAGATTTGTAATAGTTACATGTCGTAGTAGGGCTCTAATAGTCCCTAGCATAATGTCCTACAACTCCATAGTTGTAGCAAGTAACTGGTCTGCGACCACAGCCAAAGCCTCTGAATCCTCCTTGTCCTCTGAATCCTCCTCCACAGCCACCATAAGCTGGATCATGCTGTGGTCTTGCTGCTGGACCCTATGTTTCTGATTGGACTCTGTACAGGTCTTTCTTGCTCCCGACCATGAGATCATAGGCTCAGAAATCGTGTTCATCATGGCCTACGGAATTGCAGAAGACGCAGTATAAGTTCTTAGGTGTCTGTACGTACTTCTGTAGTAGGGGGCACTGGTGAGGTAGGTGTCCTCTCATTTTGCATATTTCACACCACAGCCCGTGGGTCTATGGTAAGGGGTTAGGAGCCCTAGTTGCTATATATTCTATGAAGAATGGACAGCTATCTTTAGTATGGCCTTGTGCTTTACACTTTACACACCATATGTCTTATGCAAACTCTTTCCTTTTCTTAAGCTCATGCATCTGTATCGTGAGATTAGACAACTGGTTTTGCAGATTTGTCATACCTATGCTGGTTTCAGCTAGAGGTGAAGCCTCTAGTTTCATCGCCATCTCCAACGCGTCATTCTGCATCTGGAGTTTTTGCTACATTAATGGTAGTCTGATGTGAGGGAGAAACGCTACAATAAACCATTCCTTATGCTGCTTTGGTGCAAACTCAAAGCTGACTTGGTCTATAAGGGCTTTAAATTTCTGATCAAATTCCCACACTGACTCTCTAGGTAACTGTTTGATGTCTTTGAGCTCTGTAATGCACTGTGACTCAGACTTAGGTTTCTTAAACTCTTTAATCATGGTGGTCCTGACCTGGACAAGTGTTCTGGGTATCGCTAAGGTATACTTCATATACCATGTTAAGGCTCGTTCTCTCAGTGTGGTGACCAACTGTACAAGTTTACTATTATCATCATTGATTTCTTTAATGGTCCACACGGCTTCACATAGAAACCAATGCTGCTCTGGGTCCTTTGCCCCTGTACCCTTAAAGATAGGTAGCTTCATATCATCCCCCATTCTATTTCTACGTGGTGGATGTTGATTTGCTGTGTTACTACCACTCAGTGGTGTAGGTGGAGGTGATGTAGTGGTGGTATGTACTGTCTGCAAGCTACTGGATGGAGTTCCTATGGGATTGTTCTGAGTCCCGATCTGTTTCTGTGGGGTATAAGGGTGGTAAGGGATACCCCCTTCTATTATGTCTGTATGGTTATGACTTTGTTGTCTAGTACTATCTGAACTGTCTTCAAATATGGGAGATCTGAAATCTACTTTGTATTTCTTTCCACTACGTGTATGTCCAATGTCATAAAAATCAATTTCAAACTCTTGTGACATTACTATATTTACTTATTCATCTGAAACTAGATCCATTGTTCCTTTTTCATGTAATAACATCTTAAGGGACAAGTTTAAATATTTTAGGTACTTACCGTGATATCCTTTGAAGAAGTACCATTCAGCCTCGCTGAAGCTTTTTCTCTGGTCGACTGCAAACTTTGTGACGAAGCCTTCTAGCACACTCACAAGCCAAAAGTCTATTGTCCTTGTAATGGGATTATCAAGGTTCTTCACGGTCTGAATCAGCTCCGGTGTCCAGACAATGTTTCTTTTCTTCTTGAATATGCTCGTATCAGTTAACTTTGATAGCCAATCATAAAGCTCATTTCCAAAGGTCGCAAAAAATATCGCATGCAGGTCTGTAATGATATGTTTTTGTAACCAGTCCTCTGTACTCAGTCTAGGACTCTTGTTCTCTCATTCGGAAAACTATTTCTCCTTAGACACAACCCACTTGTTGAGTTCATCTCTAGTAGGATGCCACCAAAACATCAGTGCTCAGTTTGTTCAAAATCCGCAACGGAAGCATTTGTTGGTCGTCTGGGCAGACCCGGGTTTGCTTATGATGAACTAACAACACCCCTAGCTCACTGTCCCTTTCGACGATAGACCACGGAGTGGCCTGAAGTCTCACCCGAAGTGATCCTAATGGGTTGGCCAAAGACTCAAGTGTCTCAACAAGGTTCTGTATGGCGTCCTGTGTGCGTCTCGTAGCTCTTCTTAGCCTACAAGGTGTCTCTCTCTCTACGGTGCGCAGTTTCCTCTTACTCGTGATGACTCTAATCCTTATCGCATCGCCTCATCCTAAGCAACACGTAACCTTCTCCTATGCTTGATCCTTAACCACAGCGCACCATAGCTCCTCTGATGGTGCGATATCACCTCCCTGCAATATCCTACCACTGCGACTCAGCGTACCTAGCGTTACTTGTGTTCAACATATAGGAATCAATGCACAAGGCTGTTTTACACTGCGACTCTTAACTGTCTCATGTGGACTTAGACAGACTCTTATACATAATACTTAAGGACTTCAACTTGTATTTATCCTTTTACTATGCTATGAACTGAATAACTCATACATACATTTACTGTAAGCAAAGTTCATGTAATGAATGACAGATATAACAAGTAAATACAATCACATAACGCTCAGGTCTTACGTGGTTCACTTCCAGGGTAGAAGCTACGTCCACAAAACTGTGTTTCTATATTATAACTTGAGAGAGGTACACAGTTCTGCTGCACCGCATATGCAGCTAGAGATCTTCTGGGTAACTCTGCACTTAGCCTGGAGCCCTTCTCTCCTAGATATCTTCTCTATATTGCCTTCTTACAATACATTCTCATTCTCTCTCTCTGTCAATCCCTGTGGATTGTTACAATACAAAATAACAGTGAACTAATAGACTACTGATAATCTGACTAGCTGGATGGCTTAAAATTCCCAAAATGCCAACCTTTTACAATACAAAATACATCCCTTTATAGGCGGCCCGAAGGTCTCGCCATTACAACACTGTGGGCCTGTCCCAACAGTAACCCAAAACCCTAACTAGTGATAGTTGGCATATCTGTACTTGGGGTAGCCGCTTTTCGTCACACCACTGCTCTTTGCAATCTTCCATGCTTCCCGGAACTGACCATGGGTACTATGCACCGCTTCCCTTCTTCTGTCCTTCATCTTCAATACCTCCGCCTCATCACTCCTTTTCCTTTATGAGGGTAGCTGAGCCCTCCTGTCTTCACCGCTTCCTTAAATGCAGTGGTTGAGCTCTCTCTTCTCGGCTGCTCAGGTACCGTCGTCTTTCTTGACTTCTCTGTTCCAACAGTCGCGGTTTCCGGCTCTGCTCTGCAGCTAGAAACATTCTACGGCGTTGTAGCTTTTCCTTATCTCTTCATCTTCACTAAACTGTCTATCTACCAAAATGGCATCTTTTCCTATAGCTGTGGGACTATGCTCCAACAAAAGGCGGCTAAGTAACACTGACAGTCCAAATAACTTAAAAATATGAATCTGAGAGATAGGTGGCTCTTTTTGGGGGAAATGTGGCGAGGGGGTCGCCAAATTTTCCCCAAAACAGGAAGGGGGGTCACTCAGAAACTGCATACAGGAGTGATATGTTTTCTGGGAGGAATTTGCACCTTTCGGGCTTGAATGAGTGACTTGGTCGCACCTTTCAGCCCGATAAGAGCGACCTGGTCCGAAAAATGAAATTTTTTTAAACATGAGCCAAGACCGATCGATAGTAACCTGTACTGTGACCGAATGGGCTTGGTTTGGCCTTAAGGATGCTCGGCTGTGAATTAAAATGCATAAAAAGACATATCTAAACTAGACTTGAAAGAAAATTAAACTACGGAAAATAAAAACTAAAACATAAGAATTAAATCCAGGGATCCTGTGGGATCGACCTGGTATGGTCGCTTGTTCTGTAGTAGGGATTTATCCCTTGCTAGGGTTCCTGTGAGGATGGAATGAAAAACCTGCAAACAAGGTTAGGGCCAAACTGTAGAAACCCTACAAAGAACTGTTAGAAAATGAAAGAGCTGCAAGAAATCAAAGGAAACCTACAACCAAGCATGACCAACAAACCTGCAAGCAAACTATTTAGAAAACTACAATATAAAAGAAACAAAACATAAATATACCTTCTCTGGATGGAAATGGGCCACCATGCCCTATCTTTGGGAGCACCTCTCAATGGAATGGGAGCTTTGGCTCAATGGATAAATGGAGGAGAGGGAGGGTGAATGGCTTGAGAGGAAAATAGTCTCAATGCACTCACACAGGAAGCATAATGATAGGGAGAGAAGGAGTATTTTGAGAGTGACCCCCACCCCTCTATTTATATCATTTTTAGGGTTTTAAGCCACTAGTAAAGGATTTAACCCCTTTCGCCCACTTCTTAGCTCCTTTGGGGGTTTTAATCTCCTTTGAGGGGTTTAAGCCCCTTTTTGGAGGTTTTAGTGGCTATGAGAGCTATTTTGGCTCTTTTTAGGGGTTTTAAAGCCCTTTTTTATATTTTTGAGCCTTTCTGAGGGTGTGGGGGTCAAATGAGGGTCGTGCATGGATGTCTCTAGGTGGTGTAGATCATGTAGAGCTCAGTGGGGTATTTTTTGGGTTAACAATACTGTATCATGATTAAACCATGCTTATTGAGCTCTAATCTTACATAACCTATCATGAAGTAAGACTAATAAATAATACTCAACTTAATTACTTAATCAATGGCAAGGATAAAGTGACCGTACTAGTTACATGCTTATTCAACTCGATCAATGGTTATACTTTAATTAAGAAATGTCAAGCTCTATTGAAAGCTCTGTACAAAATACTAGTATAAGATTAGAGTTACAACATTGGATTCGATTCATTACACTAACTACATGTCACTTATTGAATAGATAGAACTAATACCATTACTTCCATCACTATGATACTAGATTAAGCTATTTGTGATTCCAATAGAGTACTATACTTATGATTACATAACCTATACGTTCAATGGTTCCAACTATCTATGTTTATCTCCTTCCTATAATTACCCTTATATTATAATTACCTCTTTTATAGCTTATGGTATTGAACGTATGTAACTAAGTGTATTGTTCTAGTTCAATGTCAGGTTTAATTTACTACTACTAATAATAAAAACTAAGAGGTCCACCCAATCACTAAACCTCCAAAGAACCATTACCCTCCAATGAAACAAACTCCCAATTAGTAAACATATTCTTCAGAACAAAATGAAAATAACATCCATGAAAGGAAACTATTATAATCTTGGAAAAATCCAAGACCAATCTAAACTTTGTTGGAAATTAATGGATAGTAGTCTAGAAAATATTAAAACATTGTTTCATGATATAACATAACGCTTTAGGACTGTTACCTGCTTTTTTGCATGGGTGGTCAATTGGAGTTTTGTTGAGCTAAACTGGGCTAATTCCTAGTGTTTTTGAGCATGAGTTTTCTGAGCTAAACTGGGCTAGTTCTTGGCATGATTCCTGGGCTCTATGTTGGGATAGTTCTTGGCATGATTGCTTCTCAGCTCATAGAATTAGCCTAGAATTGGCTTTCTGCTCAGTCTTTGCTGCTAAAACACGCCAATAATTACTATTCAATTGCATAAGTCAGCCAAGAATATGGATAGGAGGTTGCTTCCTACTGCTATACATGCCCAGAACTGTTGGTACTACTGATTGAGGTATGTAATGTACCTAGAGGCTAGAAATGCTCCCAAAATGTTGTTTAGAGGCTTATAATAGTTCATATAATGTCTACGTTTGGGATTTATGGTTGTTTTCATGCCCATATTTGTTACTCTCATGTTGTCTTTGCCCACAATCATCCCAGAATTAGAAATGAATGATGTTTTAGGGCTGCTTGAGTCCACAAACAGACCCATAATTTCCCATAGTGCTGTAAAAATGGTAAATACCTGTCTAAAAAGTAATCTTTGCCATAGGACAAATATTTCTAGAATGCCTTTGCTTGTAATTGGAAATAAACCCATTAATTTGGGATCACTTAGAATACTAGGCAATATTGGGACACAATATACTACAAAAGATGGACAAGAAAATGGCTCAAATGAAGACTAGATTAAAGTAAGATAAAAATTGTTAAAATAACTATAACAATACAAAAGGGAACTTACTTTTGTATAGTTGATTTATTGGTGTCTCAATCCCATCATGATGAAGAAATGGTTTCCTAGAATATCAAGTTTAAACTCTTCCTAGATTAACCAGTTTCAAAAAAAAAGAACTATAAAGATAACCAGAGGGTTTTTTTTCTTCTCATAGAGATGAATATTTTATTTTGGAAATGTATGTGACCTATATTCTTTGTGGGGACGAGTACTGAAACCAGTAAATACCATTTTGTTGTTTCAAAAGGCTTATCCTTGTAAGTTAATATAAAGTACAAAGAGTAGGCCTTTACATCACTAAATTTCCTCTTTCCTCCACAGTGAGGAAGGAAAGCATATCCAACTGGGTTGTAATAGTAGAGTACATAGTGCAATCTTGTAGAAATGCAATTAACATAAATTTTAGTTTCTTAATCTTCCCAAAAACTTTGGAAATCCATTCAATTGAAGCCCTTTTTAGGATCCTCAAAGTTGCTTTATATCTTTTTTCCATGAAAGAATTTGTATAAAATAATAGGTTTCATAATTCCACATGTCTCCATATGATTTTACATATGGAAGGCCTTACATAACCCCTCTAAGTTGGAATCACTTAAAATACCAAGCAATTTTGGGACTCAAGATACTACAAGAGATGGAAGAGAAAATGGCTAAGACAATGATTGTTTAAAGAACTATGAGCATACAAAAGGGAACTGATTTTCCTGTAGCTTATTTAATGGTATCTCCAACCCATCTTGAAGAAGAAATGGTTTCCTAGAATATCAAGTTGCAATTCTTCCTAGATAGCAGGATTCAGGAAATAAAATTATAAAGATAACCAGAAGGTTTTCTAGTTCTTCTCATAGAGATGAATATTTCAATTTGGAAATGTCTATGTCCTATATACTTGGAGGGGAGGTGTGATGAAACTAGTAAATACTTTGTTGTTGTTGTTTCAAAAGGATTAGCTTTATAATTCAATATAATGTACAAAGAGTAATCCTTTACATCATTGAATTTCCTCTTACCACCACAATGAGGAAGACAATCATATCCAACTGGAGGGATGGAATTATGAGGGATTAATGTCCAGAGAAGGAATGTTTTCTCCTTGTGTTGCATAAGTAAGTATTCTGGTTTTCAAAAAATTGATCAAACATAAAATTTCAATAGTGATATACTTAGAAAATCCTACCCTTTCCTTTCAGTTATAGAAATTGTCCTGATAATTCTAAACATCCTTATTCACCTTGGTGGTGCCATAGTCTAGCTAGGGTGTGGAATGAACATTGTAGTATAAATGAAAGAATCATTCCATGACATATTTTAGGTCTATGTTTCCTTTGTCTATCCTCTATGTTTCCTCATTTTTGGCATATTCTTGCACCTTAGATCTACAAGCTCATGACTATATTATTCATTTTTGCCAAAACCTGCAAACCCTAATTTCCCTATTGTTTGTCTATTTTTATCTCTCATATACCTCTCAATGTTTGGTTTTAATGCTAAACGATGGAAGTTTTCCATTCCATTAATGAATAATTCCATTCAATTGAACCCTAAACATGAATAATTCCATTCAATTCAACCCTAAATGATGGTTATGGATGCAACTGATACAACCTCAAAACCATAATGGCTATCGGGCCAATATTCGGATGGGAATTTGTTGTGATGAGTTGGAAGTTTTTCTAAGTTATATGTAATCCTACGGGTGTAGAATAAGGAGAGAGGAGTGGCCAAGAAAATGAATATACTGGCCAATGTAGACTAGAGAACTGACCTAGAAGATGTGTGATCAGGTCGTTGTAGTGTTAGAAGCTCTTAGAATGTGAACTCATTTATAGAAGTTGGAGAAAGTAATGCATTTCGTCGGATATCTAACCTATATTCTATAATACTAACATCTTAAATTCATTTATATGACTTTATCCATGTCTATAGGGAGCATAATATGAGTGCAGACCGTTTATCCAAGGAAGCATTGAATATGAAGGCTATCCTCCTCTCCTACTCGTAACTTTTAGAAGGAGAAATCATTGAGGAAGGAATGATACAGTTAATTTAAGAGCATTTTGATTTGTGTGGCATAGTATTCATTGGTTCTTTCTACTATGGGATACGTCAGCGTATTTCTTGTTTTACCTAGGGATATAGAGTTTGTTTTCATCCCCTCGGGGGTGTGTTTTCTCCACCCTTGATGCCTCCTTGGATAAGTTGTTTGGGATCCTTATGTTCTCCGTGTGGTATTGCTACTTCAGTAATCTTGGGATTGTGGGTTTCGTCCCTCCCCTTGATATATTTTTTTAATACTTATGATCTCCACTCGTTAATGGACTGACTTATTGCCAGGACTACGTAAAAGTTACCTTTTGTTCACTACTGAATATCAAGGAACACCTATTTTTCTTCTCAAAAAAAGATACAGAATATTTGCAAATGATTTTATCACATATATTGAGATCCGTAAACTGGGTCTTTTATATTTTTGGGTGAGGAAAAAAACTAAATTAAAATAGGTACACCTAAGAATATTGTCAAAAACATAGTTTTTATTTTGAGATTAATTGGATGAATCATTTGATATGGAACGACTTGATATATATATCGTGTTAAAGAACTATGTGATGAATTTTTATACTAGGGAATTATTGATATTATTCAGGATAATGCTATCACCATTATGTCTTGCTTATAAGTCTTTCCAAGTTTTTTGTTGGTATTTTCCTATTATTTGCCAATTTATTTTCTAGACATGGTGCAGGTAGAACCAAACAGGTATTTGTCAGACCTTTCTTCCTCCAACGAGGGGATTTTGGGAAGGCTAGAGAAAAGTGATACATCTAGTAGGTCTACAAGGGCTAGATCAACTAGATGTCATAAGATCAGAAGAAAATTCAATAAACACATGGAATTGTTTCTCAAAGGAGGGGGGTCATGTTCCTATGATGATGAGATAGTAGTAGACACCGAGGTGCTCTTAAGGTACAAACACCTAGTGAAACAATGGGTTCCTAGGGATCTTACTCAAGTAAACACTGATTTTTGTGTGAATGAGAGGATATATAGAATTGCATCGTTGTCATTACATTGATTGGGTTTGTTTTGCATGATGGCATAAAGGTTGGATATGGCAGATGTACAGAATTGATGGAGTATGTTGGACCCTCTTACAACTATAGTGATTGTATGTGGCAGGTCCAATATACATGAAGTATGCATAGATATGGGTTGTCAACAAATTATATACAACTAAAAGACAAAGCTCAAAATAAACGAGCAATGTTGTACATTGACGGAAGGCCAAAAATAGCTGGGAATATTGTGGGGTTTATAAAGAGTACAAAACCAGCATCTACACTTAAGCAACCCAACTCCATATTCGAGTCACGTGAAGGAAACTGTATCTTTGTATGTGCCATTAAATCAATAGTTGCTGGGGAAGAACTAATTATTAATTACAATTTTAATCATGTAGATACAAACATGGTTAGTATGGTTGTGGTACTTCCAATAATTTACCCAACCTTTTATTAATTATTTTAACATCTATAGTATTTTTAGTTAGCATATAATTATAATTTTCTATTAAATTTCCTATGTTGACTTCATAGGGAGGTGATGGGGGGCTCATCACCCCAGCAAAAGGTGAGAGGAGTACACGATTTGCGAGGCAACATGTGTACATCAAAATATTATGTTTTAAAATTGTTTAGTGAATATTTTGGTTTCGTTAGGTAATTTTTAGTATGTTTTTTTTTTTGCAAGGTTCTCTTAGGGGCACCTCCCTCATAGTAGATGTTAGTAGATCTAAATCAACGAGGAAGGTATACATTGATATTGCCATTGTAAAAATTTAGGATGGACAAACATATCTGTTGTTATGTATTTTCATTAGTATATTTAGTTCTTTGATATTATCTTTTCTATTTTCCATGCAGAGTGTTGATTAGGGAAGCCAACTGGCTATTGATCAGACGCCTGCAGCATCGGGGAAACAGTTAAACATGAATGTAATTCTTCATTTGAAATACTTTTAAAATCGTACACATGTATATCATGTAGCATAATGTTTATTTTGTTATGTATTTTTTTGTTTTTATGTTTGAGTTCATGATGATAATGTTGTCTACTTTTTTTGCAGGTTGATGACCGGGGAAAGTCCCCAGTTGTTGATCAGGCGACTGGAGCCTTGAGGAAACCTTTAAATCTAAAAGCAATTCCACATTATAAATGCTTCAAAATTGTACACATATAAAACATGTAGCATAATTTTTATTTTTGTTATGTATTTTTTAGCTTTTACATATTGCGTTCATTGTGATAATGTTCTCTACTTTTTTTGCAGGTGGCTAATCGGGGTAAGTCCCCAGCTATTGATCAAACAACACCCTCATCTAGGCATCAGCTAAACCTAGATGGAATTCTATGAATCGATCATGATAAACATTTTTTGTTAATATAATTTTTTGCGCAAACTATTGCTTCAAGGACTAAGCAATGTTCTATATATTTATGTTGTAGACAGGGGATTCGGTTTATGAAACACCAACTCATCACTCTTTACAGTTTGAGGTCTCCAAGTTGATGAAAGATAATGAAATTAGTAGGTCTGAAGACCCATCGAGGGTGCTACAGAAGACCATGGAAAAATAAAATGAGGAACTAGTTCTTCTGACATTGACAGTTCCACAAACAGAAGAGATCAAATCAAACATTCAATTGTTGTTACAGAGATGTCAACAATTGCAAGTAAGTTCCTGAATAATAGTGTAAACTCATTTAGAAATTTATAATTTATAATTTTATATGATATTCAACTTATAATACAATGGTTTGTATTTACAGGAAGTTATGCATCTTACAGTGGTGGTCAAGGCATTTTTGGTACCAGTGACCAAACCACTCCACGTACACCATATACTACTCCCTTATTTTCTACTGAATAGTTAGCGGCATGCTCTATGACACCCCCGAGGCCAGTAGAGGGTGCAGCTGACGCTGACCGACCCACAATAGATGATGCGGAAGAAGGGATGGATGCAGGGTTAGATACTAATGTTGATGTTGAAGCAAGATTTCCAGGATCTTCTCATGTCACTAGCACTAATTCAGTAGTGACAACATTTTTGGTGAATGAAGAACTCATTCCAATAAAGATAGAGAAGATTCAAGGTGATTATAGATTGTTCAATTTATTTTTTATAATTCGTGTTTAATATACCGATAATACTTTTTAATGTTGACTAATGATGAAATTAATGTTTTGCAAGAAATGATGTATTTTATAAACATCTAAATGGTTTGTCCTTGGATATCCTTGGGCCCACCATATGCATAAGGTGGGACATACAGGAAAAATATTTAAAGGATGATTTGACTAATCACTTGATTGGTTTGTTCGGAAAATATACCTTCGATACATAGAAGGTCCTACAGAAGGCTGGACAACATCTTAAGATTGTTCGACACCAGTATAGGGTTAACCTAGAAAAGAACCTTAGGTATGAGCGCCCTCTGATGATTCCATCTAGGGAGTGTAAAGCCCTGGTGGAAGATGAAAAAGAGAAGGGTCTGAGAAAATCAAGAAAGATATCACCAGGAACAGGAAGGTATGCAATACATTCCAAAATGTAATGGTAATCCTTATTATTATTAGTTTTTATATCGAATTTGGAACATCGACTAACATAATTCAACACCTAATTAGGTTGATTTGACTAATCACTTGATTGGTTTGTTCAGAAAATATACCTTCGATACATAGAAGGTCCTACAGAAGGCTGGACAACATCTTAAGATTGTTCAACACCAGTATAGGGTTAACCTAGAAAAGAACCTTAGGTATGAGCGCCCTCTGATGATTCCATCTAGGGAGTGTAAAGCCCTGGTGGAAGATGAAAAAGAGAAGGGTCTGAGAAAATCAAGAAAGATATCACCAAGAACAGGAAGGTATGCAATACATTCCAAAATGTAATGGTAATCCTTATTATTATTAGTTTTTATATCGAATTTGGAACATCGACTAACATAATTCAACACCTAATTAGGTTGTTAGACACATCTAAGTCCACCAAAGAAAGAATGGAAAAAATTGGTCAACACACGCTTGGGTCTGGTGGTTATTTCAACTTGGAGGCCCGATATGTAAGTATCCAAAACCTGGAAATGCATCCAATTAATATATAGAAAATTATTTTAGTTTTCTTCTGGAAAAAAATGTAAAATTAATGACATAATGCAAATATGCAGGCCGACCGGTTCAAAGAATTCCCCACTGAGGAATACATGAATCTTGGCTTCGAACAGGGATTTGACGTCGTTGTTGAACGTCGGAGAAGCTTGTCTAGGCATACTGTATGATACTCTATTGATCCATCTGGTGCGCAGGTATATAAAAACTATATAGTTTAATGATAATTTATTTATTATCATGCAATTTATTCATTATAAAAAATTAACATAAATTATTTATTCCTTTTTTAGCAGGAAAGTAATGATCTCATTCATGTCGAGGATGTACACCAACCAGACGAAGATCGTTCTTTGATTCCTGGTAATGAATTTATTAATATGCTACCGTTTTGTATAGATAATTGTAGATGATGAACATTAATTCTAATTCTACACAATTCAACTGCAAAGCATGTAGATGCAGCTAACACTGAACAGGTTGATCGTGTACAGGATAATGATGAACATGTTGATGTTCCCATGCAAACTAAAAAAAATACTTTGTAATGTTTTTTTAAATGAATTACTTGTATTTATAAAAATAAAAATAAATTAATGAAACATTTTGACATTATTGCAGAAATTCAACGCCCCTCGTCGCAAGTTCAACCTTGCGAGCAGTCTAGTAGGGAGACTGAGGATTAGATTCCAAAAGATGCACTTCTAACTAACTATTTAAAGAGAAGAAAAGTAAAAATGAAGTGACTAAACAAAATTTGAGTAATTCTTATTTATAATAAAAAGTTTACATGGTTTTTTCCTATGTTTCATGAATGAATGGTTAAATAAATGCTTTAATGAATGGTTTACTAATTTTTTTTTATCGGCTATTGACTAAATGAATGGTTTAATTAATGATTTAATGAATTTTTTTTTTAGATGTTGAATTATTAAATGGTTTAATGAATTATTTAATTAAAGCTTATTTCAGCTATTGAGTGAAAAAAATTGCAGTAAATTGTTATTTGCAAGTAAATGCATTGGGTTTGGGGAATTGAGAGTGATGTGAGGGGCGGGGGGGGGAGGGGCCATAAGAGCTTCCACCTTCATGTGGTCGGTTCTATTTAGTAGAGAATATTAAATCATTCTCGAAACATAGAGGAGCTCAATGAATGGTAAGGAAGAATACATTAAAAACAATTATTTTTATAATTTTAGTGTTTAAATTTTACTATTGTTATTTGACTCCTCCATTGGAACTTGTTACAAATAGAATTGAGAAACATTTTCATTGTTAAGAGGCAAGAAATGGTGTTTTGATAAGATCGATGGCCTTATATACATAGTTTTTTTGGTTCTCCATGTTTTACTAGATGATTTATTATTAACAATTAATTTACTTGAATAGTTGAATAGTATTGTAATTCACATTGTAATAGTATTGTATTTATTTAGATTGGTTTTGTTATTTTCATAAACACACAAATATTTATTTGATGGGTCCTAACATGAAATTATTGCAATGGGAAAAAATTTGAAGTATGTTGAATGATGTTTTGAAAGGTAAAGCAGAAGAAGACAGTTCAAAGCTCCACAAATCAAGGTATAATTATGTTTTATTTTATTTGATTGAACCGTGTATTGGGTATTTATGCATGTACACACATGCACATTTAGTTGATGATGGTGATTACCATACATTCATGCTAAATTTGTTCTATTTGATCTATAAACTTATCTTAATTAGTTTGATTTATCAAGTTGTTTCTATGATTGAATAACTTGGAAAAGAAACTTCTGATCTTTATGAGTTATTAAGTTGTAGAATCCAGCCTTTTCACAAATATTTTTAAAAATAGATATAATGTATTTGTAGGGCAAGAAGTCCAAGAGATTACTTTTATAATGTATATATATATCCTTTCCTTTTTTTCATTCCAATAGTATCATTAGAGTATGGTACTGGTGAGCTATTAGCAAACCCTATTCTTTGCTTGACTGTATGAGGGTGGGGCCAAGTTTCTTTTTGGGTTCACTGGACACAAAGCCTCAGTATGGTTGTATTCCTGGCTTGATATGTATCTGAAAGGTAGGTTTCAATAGTCCACACAATATGATGAAATTCTTTTGATATCTCATTAATCACGATTCAACCATCCACATATCCTGAAGATTGAATGTTGATAAAATAGGGCACTTACCAACAAGCTTTGTGCATAAACTAGGTCACTTACCAACAATGTGCACTATGTCATACTCAGCCAAAAATTAGAATAAAAACCCCTTTGCATTAGGTTGGATCAACACCATATTCACCAAGAAAAAAACCCATATGTCTTCTACATATTTTTTAGCGATGACCATAAGCTATAAAACCCTCATATCATGATATGTAATAGTCCTTGTCCTCCTCCTTTAAGGGTTGTAATGGCTGAACATTACCACTGTGTAGGACTGAGATTATGCCCATATATTCCTTTTCTATGGTTTTTTATGCCCAAATAATTTCCTAGAACTTTGGATTCAATGCCCAAATGCATTCAAAATTTTCCAAACACGACTTGGGACTGACCAAAATTCATGTTTTAGGGTTGTTATTATGCCGAGAATTGTTTTTTTAGATATGAATTTCAAGAATCCACCTCATCCTACATAATATAAGTCTAAGAATGACCCTTAGTAAATGCCAAAAAATTGCCCAATGTTTATGATAACAGGTCTTCCATGTTTATGATAATTCGAATAAAGTTTAGAACTTATCTTTAGCCATTATTTGCAGAGAATACTAAGAAGTCCTTTGGAAATAAGAAATCAAATTTTGAGATTCATTATAAGATTAACTTGTCTCATTAGAGGAAATTTCAACTCAAAATGGGCCTTTTAACTTTAACTCAAATTTCATGTCATCATGTGTTAGCCAATGAAATTGCTTTAAATTTGAAATACCGTATAGGTCTTAAACACTTTTTTAATATAAATTTGGGGATAGGTATCATAAAAAAAACTACTTTTTTTGTTTGTATTTTTGACATATCTCCCTGTTTTTTTACTCAAATTTCGATCAGGAGAGCTCGTTGGATGCAGAATTAAATTCCACATCCAACGAGTACCCACTCAACATACTTTTGACGGACCCCACTACCCAAAAAAAAAAGAAATACCTAAAAAAATGTGATGATGACATCATCATCACATTTTTCAGGTATTTCTTGTTTTTCAGGTAGCGAGGTCCATCAAAAGTATGCCGAGTGGGTACTCGTTGGATGCAGAATTTAATTCCAAATCCAACAAGCTCTCGCGATCGAAATTTGAGTAAAAACATGAGGAGATATGTCGAAAATACAAACAAAAAAATAGGTTTTTTCTTTTCTTCCTCCAAAATTAATAAATATTATTTTATTATTTTAACTATTATTTTATTAATTTTTTTTAGGAGGCCCATTTTGAGTTGAAATTTCCTCTAATGTTTCATTAAACATGTTGTTATGTTGTACTTCGATATTTTCGGTGTTTTTGTTCTTGTTGTTATTGCATTGGATTTTGTGACATGGTTGGGCTGGTAATATTTTTCACATCCCTTCCTAACATAATTTTACTTCAGAGCATATGTTCTTATAATTTTATTTTGTTTGTATGTTTTATTTTTTATGTAAAAGAACAACTGAACAAGTTGATTACTTTAGTTCCCTCTTTTTGTAGGTATCTTTATGGAGTACTTTAGTGCCCGCTTTCTGTAGGTATCTTGATGGAGTACTTTAGTGCCCCCTTTTTGTGCCCTCGTTGAAGCTTCCAAGGTATGCAAGTTACTTGTCTTCTTTCACTTCATGCGAATTGGTAGTGTTTTTTTAACAAACACCAATATTTTTTCTCTTGTCTTAGTCATCAAATGGATAAAGTTCTTTTAAGTTTGTTGTTTTCCCATTGTTTTCTGTATTTTCTGTAATGTTTATTTCTTATTTCTTCTGTTGTCCATGATACCTTGTTCTAGGCTGGCATACTTTTTAGTTTTTCTATGGACTTATAAGAGGATATTACTGTGTTGGGACCTCCTATTTTCCACTTTATATGTATATCTTATAGGCCTTACTGAACTCTAGCTAGTATCACTATCTAATTCTTGATTTTCTCTAGGTATGTGAGAAACTGTGAAGAAAGCTTTTGAGATTCTTCTAGTTCATTATACATCAGGATTTATGCTACATTTAGTTCATATTCATGGAGTTTGATAGTATAGATATCCAGTTGAAATTTTTCTTGACCAAGGTGACTTAATAAATGAGTGGGACCCAAGCCTACTTGAACTCTAAAGAATATTACCCTCGTATACTCTAATTATAATTACATGATAGTAATCTCATAAGGATTTCTCATATGATTTGTAGGATGCATTCCTAATATCCTAGTTCTAAATGTTTTTTATTGATCCACCAATTATTAATGGGATTTTGATAGTTAATGGTAAATTGTAAGACCATTCTTTAGTAAGGTTAGGGAACTTATAATAGATATATAGGCGATAAGGTTGGAAACAGGAAATGGTATTCCCTATTACATATCCTATCAGCTTGTTATTAATGTTTGCATGACTAATCAACCAAGGTATGAATTCATCACATTGGAGCATCGTTGGCCTCGCTACAACTTTATGAATATCTAAATTTCTAATCATTTGAGATAATCCTTCATCGAGATTCGCTTAACTAGAAAGTGGTAATTATGGATAAGTTTATTCTCTAAAAATTTGATACACTTCTCCCATTTATAATTTTGGCTCATCATCTATATTTCATCATGTATCCCTATAGAATGTCTGTAGGGTACCCATGTCTACCTATGGCTCAATGGATTCCTCTCTACCTAGTCTCACTTCATCAACTACATCCTTCACCTTCTTCTATCGTTTAGACTCCATCTCTTATTCTTGGAAATCATTCATGTTAACAACAAATCACATTAATATGTTTATAAAAAATGATAGTATAATGTGCATGTCCATGATGGTTTTCCTATTGCTAACAGATATATCGTCTTGGAAGAAAGAATCAGAATTCGCTAAAGATGAAATTTGTAGGTTTATTAGTAGCTTTGCAATGATTCAAATATTTATTTAGTGGGTTTAGAATTGGGTCAAGGAATAACACATGGTAGGTGAGAAGGTAATAGCTACAACGTTGCTCCATTTATGGGCATTATGAATTCATATTTCTTCTTCTTGTAATTTGATACAATGTAGGCCAATGATAATAGATGAAACTGAAATATCAAGAACGATCAGGGTTTCTATGAGTGAAGCTGGTCAGTCCTTCATCAAGCGGGTCAATCCTTCAATCCATGACCAGGTTCATGTTTGAAAACATGATCACAAGGTTTAAATTTCCTATAAGTTTGACAATTGATCAACATATTGATTTTTTGAGTAGCAGTATCACTAACTTGATTAGGAAATTCCAAGTTCAACATCACAAATGTAGTCCCTGCCACCCTTAGGATAATGGAACATTGGTAGCATTCAAAAAAATATTGGAGACATGATTGACCAAATTCTGTAATTCAAATACAAATGATTGGGATGAGAGGGTTCCTACAATTTTATGGGCATGAAATAACACTACTAAGAGGTTGCACAAGTCCACATCGTTTCAACTATTATATCATCAAGAAGTTAATTCTCTTACAGAGTTTGTCAAACATAGCATCTATATTGGTAATTCCATTTGTACAACTTATGATGGATCAGTAGAGGAAATTCTAGTACAATTAATGCAATTGGAAGAATCTAGGTTTTCAGTTGACTTTCATCAAACTATGGAGAAGGATAAACATAACGTATGGCATGATAACCACATAAGGAATAAGATTTTTTTATAAAGGAATCCTACTTCTATTACATGATAGAAAGTATTTGTAGAACCAATGAAATATTTAGATATTGGATTAGACATTTTGTAGTTTCATAAATCCATGATTCATGTGCAATTCAAGTGACTCATCTACATGGAATTGTTATAATTAAAAAGGTTGAATGAAACTTGCCTAAAGCCCTATGTGCTTTCCCCATGAAGATGTTCTCATGCATTCCTATCTAAGGGAGCAACGTAGGGTAGGATTTGTTTTTGGTTTTGGTTTCAATTTGTTTTGTATTTCAAAGACTGTATAAGTCTATTTTGTTAGGGTGTCATTTAATACATATTAGCATTCCAAGAATTCCAATTATAAGTGCTAGTGTTTGTGAAGTTTATGTGGTTGGTTATTTCATTTAAGCCTTAGTAAAATCATGTGGTCATGGGAACCTAAATATCTTTTTTCGTTAAGTATTTATTTCCACCTTGGAAAACTCTTTATTTTCATAGAGTCATCAGTGACATCAAGCTGGGTTAAAGGTTGGTAACCTATTGAATGATAGAGTCTCTACAATTATGTATAGAGGGGTTGTGCAATAAACTTGTTTAGAATTTTTGAGATTGAGTGACAAGGCTTCAGTTGACCATTATCACTAATAAATATATGGATTTATTACATATATTTATAGGTTGATTAAATGTCTCTTGCAACTATACAAATGATATTTACTACAAAGTGTCCAAAAATCCACACAAGTTAGTTAGTAATCTTGCACATTTGACCAAATTTCCTAGACAACTCTAGTCATGAAAGTGGACCAGATTAATAAAGTCACCTAACACTTGGTTTGTTTCTCAGTTTGGTTGTTTTTTATTAGTTTGTTGCCACCCTGGATCCTACATATATTACATAAGTACTAATGAGTGATCTTAGTTGCATGCATGTTTGGTCTCCAATTTTTTATGTTCAATAATTAAAGATTGCATCCATGGGATATCTCTCTAAGAGTAAAACAATATTCGTGACATTAGAATAATTAATTTTTATTGAGTTTTGTGACCATTGATTCAAGGTAGTATATCATTTATATGGGAAGTTTGAACACACTAGGTTGTTCAACGATGGTTCCAGATAGATTTCCACTACACTCCTCTACCTTCAATGTGGTTCTCAATATCCTAGTATTTGTTATTACGAGGGAGGTGATGAAATGGACCAAGTACTTAATCAATTGGGCATGCGCACATACCCTTGGATAGACAAGGCATACCGTATTCATGTTTAAGACAATTATGCATTGATCGACGTGTCTATGAAGGGGGAAGATGTATTTCATGCACTTAAGGATGCATAAAAGAATGGAAGAAAAATATGGGGAACCTAGCTTATATGACCACTAAGTCATGAATAGAGGGGATAATGGTACCATGATCTATTTAATTAACAAACCCCATGTCCTTTTTTGATGCCAATTGATTGAGGGACACAATATGTGCAAATGTACTAGGTTTAAGTGCACCTTGTATGCATTCTCTGTGTTTGAGTTATATGTACAAGGTGTTAAAATTAATTGGTACAAATTCTTGATGGATGAACTACCTCAATGTTGTGCCAATACATAGGCCTCATGCTTCATTTGCTAAGTGGAAATGGAAACCCCTGTTAGGTTTGAGAAATTTACCCAATTCTAGACATGACCATTATTTCCTTATAGTATAACTCATGGAAGTGCCAATAGGATTGAAGAAAAATGACCATAAATGATGTTTACTTTCTCAATGGTATGAATAATAATTAAAACCATCAATTATATTTTATTTATCATGTTAACACCCAATTAAAATGATGGGCATGGGTGTTTCTAGTGTTCTATGATTACGTCGAGAAATAGAGAATATGCAACAAAAGGAAGTTGATGGCTCATGCAGGGTGGTGATCATTGTTAGTTTTTCAACATTAAGCTAGCATTATGTTAGGATCTTTACTGAGAGAACAAAAATTACAGCAATCAAACACAAGAGACAATGAACACTATTTTTTTCATCGGGGAAACCATAAATGGAGAAAACCCTGCAACTTCCTCAGAGATAGAATCAGCACAAGATGTAAAACCCCAAAACAGTAAGATGCACTCCCGACAGTAGTAATATTATTCTTGTCTAGCCCCAGTGTCTTCTCCTTCCCCAACTATGCGTTACACTTGAGTGTGTGAGTGATGTGTACTAAATAGAGACCCCAACTCTCTATTTATACTAATCCCAACATGACTAAAACCCTACTAGGGCTGACCTCTACTGGGAGAGTCTAATAACCCTAGTGCCCCAGAACTTCGGGGAGTTTAACCCTTAGACAATCGGAGGGTTACTCACTATGACTTGACATGACTTGTTTACATTATTGATTCTCCCGATCGAAACATCGGGGCATGAAAACATGACTCAATTACATAATAGATACATCCCGGAATAAACATTGGGTTACAATACATAAGATACATAGATGAATACATTCTGAAGTTCCAAATACATCAACACTCCCTCTTAACTAGGAAGGTATTCTTTCGACACAATTTTCAGCACTGATCTTCTTCTCTATATCAACTGGATCATCTCGTCATCTGCATCTCTAGTCTTCTAAGTCTTCAAGTCATCTTCATTCTTCGAATTTGGATCATCATGGGACATCATCACTGGATCTGGATCATCTCTCGATCCATATCAACATCATTGGATCTGGATCATCACTCTATTTGGATCATCATCACTGGACTGGATCTAGATCATCACTCGATATGGATCATCACTGCACTAGATCTAGATCATCGCTCGATCTGGATCATCACTGTTGGATCTGGATCATCACTCGATCTGGATCTCTCAGATTCATCATAACTGGATCTGGATCATAGCTCGATCTGGATCTCATCTGGTCATCATCATGTGTGCTATCTCATCATAGGAAGTTCTATAGAGCCATCCTTCTTTCATACTAGTTGTAGGCCTAGCCATTAGGTAGGTCTTCACCCAACACTTACATCTGACCTAATCAATAGAAAGGCATGCCCAACACTCACATTTGATCATGTAGTAACCTACAATCACATCAGAAAGGCCCAACACTCACATTCACGAGCATTATAGGACATCACATCACTAACATCTATGAAAAGGCTTCAGCACTTATATCTGACCTGGAAGGAACTTAATCCTCTCACCAAGACAGAAAGGGCTTGCACTCACATCTGGCCTAGAAGGAACTGAATCCTCTCACCAAGACAGAATGGCTTGCACTCACATCTGAGATGGAAGGAACTGAATCCTCTCACCATGACAGAATGGCCTGCACTCACATCTGACATGGAAGGAATTGAATCCTCTCACCATGACAGAATGGCCCCAAGTCCTAGACTGAGCTACCTAGTAACGAACGAGGTTCCTCCACTCTCCCGGAGAGTGGTAGTTTCCCTTACATCTGTCCTACTTGATAGAATGTCCAGCACTCATATCTGACATTGAAGGAACTGAATCCTCTCACCATGACAGAATGGCTCAACCCTTACATCTGAACTACTCATCAGAATGGCTATGAATCTCAACACTCATATCTGACATGGAAGGAACTGAATCCTCTCACCATGACAGAATGGCTCAACCCTTACATCTAACCTACTCGTTAGAATGGCTTTGGATATTAGCACTCATATCTAACATGGAAGGAAATGAATCCTCTCACCATGATAGAATGGCTCAGCCCTTACATCTAACTTACTCATTAGAATGGATTTGGATCTTAGCACTCATATCTAACATGGAAGGATCTGCATCCTCTCACCATGACAGAATGTCTCAGCCCTTACATCTAACTTGCTCATCAAAATGGCTTTGGACTCATCACTTTCCCTTGGAGGAAACCTCGATCTGGAGAACACCAAGCTTCTCTCTGAAGTACTTGAACTTCACTCTAGCCAATGGCTTCATCAACACATCAGCTATCGATTCCTTCATCACAACATACTGGAGCTTCACTGCTCCTCTCTGCACCATATCGCTGATATAGTGATACTTGATCTCGATGTGCTTCGACTTCTCATGGAACACTAGATTCTCTGACAACTTCAAAAAACTCTAGTTGTCACAATGTATACAAATAGCATCCATCTAGAGATCAAATAAATCAGATAGTAGCTTTCGTAGCCATACTACCTCACAACTAGCTGAACAAGCTATGACATACTCTGCTTCAGCTGTACTCAGTGCCACACAGGATTGCTTCCTGCTAAACCAAGAGATCACACCTGATCCCATATTGAATGAAACACCCTTAGGTGCTCTTCCTATCGATGTCACTACCTACCCAATCTGAATCAACATAACCCTCTAGGTTAATATTCTGATTCACATCGTACCTAAGCCCATAATCAACTGTACCCCTCAGGTACCTTAGAATATGCTTTGCAACAATCAAGTGAACATTTCTTGGATCTATCAAGAACTGGCTCAAGGTGTTCACAACAAAGCAAATGTCTAGTCTCATGTTTGTCAGCTACATAAATGATCCAATCATCTGGCGATACATCATAGCATCAACTGACTCTGATGAAGCATCACTCAATAGCTTCAAGTTTGATGCCATAGGTGTGGCCATAGTCTTACAGTCCATCATCCCAAACCTCTTCAGGATCTCTACTACATACTTCCCTTGTCTAAGGAATATTCCATCTGTACTCTGCCACACCTCCATACCTAGAAAGTAATGCATCATACCCAAGTCCTTTATCTCGAACTCGGTAGAAATATTTCTCTTCATATCAGTAATCAACCCATCCATACCTATCACAAATAGATCATCTACATATAGTAGAAGCATCACTGGGTTTCCATCTTCAACCTTGTAGTAAAGGTTGGAATCTGCTTTACTCTTGGTAAAGCCAAAACTGGATAGAAAGCTATCAATTCTGTTGTACCATGTCTTGGGTGCCTGTTTCAAACCATATAGGGCTTTCTTCAATCTGCATACATGAGACTCCCTGTCATGTGTCTCAAAACTGAGTGGTTGTTCTACATACACTTCCTCTTCCACTACACCATTCAAGAAAGTGGTCTTGACATCCATCTGGTGTACCTTCCATTTCATCACTTTGGCCAGAGCAAGTACTGATATGATGGAAGTGTATCAGGTGCAAAGGTTTCTTCATAGTCTATTCCCTCTTTCTGAGAGAAACCCCGAGCTACAAATCTTGCCTTATATTTTTCAATGCTACCATATGTAGCATGTTTGATCTTGTAGATCCATTTGGAAATTACAACTGAATTCCCATCTGGTCTTTGGAAAACATCCCAAACATCATTCTTCATGATTGATTGGTACTCTTTGATCATAGCATCCTTCCATTCTTTCTGTTATGTCACTTCATAACTGGAAGGTTCTTTATCAATGAAATCACATAGTAAAGCTACATACCCGGAACAGGATCTGGTCCTCTTTCTTTCTCTATGATTCTCTTTGGATCCCCATATCTTTCCGCACCTTGGATAAGTTCTCATACCCAAGAAGGTTTCCTCTTATGAGGATTCTTCTCCAAAGGTGGATCTACAGGTCTTTGTGATTCTTCAAATTCTCGATCTTCTTCTCGAGTTTCTTCATTCATGATTGTATCATGAATTCTGGGTGCTTCTTCTTCTTTAGGTTCTTCAGCATGCCTCTTTCTGGATTTGTTGTAAGCTGTGTCTTCATCAAATGTCACATCCCCATTGATGTCAATATTCTTGTATCCTGAGAAATATATTCTGTAAGCCTTCGAGCTTTCAGAGTATCCCACAAATATACCCTTCTTTCCTGAAGGATCTAATTTAGTCCTCTTCTCTTTTGGAATGTGGATGTACACAGGATAGCTGAATATTCTAATATGGCTGACTTCTTGTTTCTTTCTAGAGAAGAATTCTTCAGGAGTCTTGTTCTTGAGTACTCTATGTGGATTATGATTCTGTACATACATTGTTGTTCTGGCAGCTTCCACCCAAAGATGCATAGGAAGGTCTTGATCATGAAGCATTGCCTTTGCAGCTTCCATGATAGTTTTGTTCTTCTGTTCCGCAATCCCATTCTGTTGTGGATTATAAGGAGTGGACAACTCCCTCTTAATCCCTGATTCTTTGCATAGCTCTTTGAATTCATTTGAAGTGAATTCTCTGCCATTATTTGATCGAATGGTCTTGATCTTCTTTTCAGTATGGTTCTTGATCAAGGCTTTGAAGTCCTTGAACTTACTGAATACTGCATCTTTGTTCTTCATGAAGTAAACCCATGTCTTCCTAGAAAAGTCATCAATAAAAGAAACATAATATGCATACCCTCTTAGAGAGTTTGATGACATAGGACTACATACATCGGAGTGGATTATTTCCAAGATTCCTTTTTCTTTTCTTTCGCTACTTGGAAATGTCTTCTTTGTATTCTTTCCTTTCGCACATCCTTTGCAGACCCCATCATGTTTTGCTTGGATTTCTGGAAGACCTTAGACAACTTTGCTTGCAATAGGTAGTGCTCTATAATGCACATGTGCAAGCCTTCTATGCCAAAGTTCACTTGGTTCTACTGTGTTATGGACCAAGGCTTGTTCTGGATGGCCCTTTAATTTGTATAATCCTCCTTCTTGTTCTCCAATCACTACCGCATCATCAATAGTCTTTCCTTTTTGCCACATGATGACTTGACCATCTATGAATGCAACCCGCATTCCTTTTGCATCTAATGCTGATATGATGGAAGTGTATCTTGAGTCCTAGCACAAACAATACTTCTTTCATTGTTAGAGATTTTTCAGAGTCTAATTTATAGGAAGATTCCCCACTACCTTTTATTGGATATTGGTAGTCATATCCTAGCTTTACCTTGTGAGGTGATTCATGTTTTGACAGTCTCACAAAGGATTCCTTGAATAAATTCATATGTTTGGAAGCCCCACTGTCTATAAGCCAATCATCACTTCCATGAGTAATGTTACCTGTGAGAGCGGATATCAGAACATATTCATCCTCGCTTGAAGAATCTTCACTTTCATATTTGGATCTCTTCCTGGATGGTTCATCATCCTCTGCAGCATGAGCATGATGTCTTCTTTTATTGCTCTTCTTCATTATATTCTGTTTGTTAGGACAATTCCTTGCATAGTGTCCTGCTTCATCACATGTATAGCATATGATCCTAGATACATCTTTTCTAGTTTTTTCTTTGTGAGAGTGCTTAGCTTTGGAGCTATGAGGTCTTCTTTTGTTTGACTTGTAGTGAGACTTGGAGTGTACCATGAGATATTGATCTTCACTTCCCATCTTCTCTTCTTGAGCTGCTATCCTAGCTTCTTCTTGAGAGCACTCTTCCCATAGTTTGTTGAACTTGACTAACTTATTTCTAGCATAGATTCCTTGGATGAAATAATCCCATGACCTAGGAAGGCCATTCAAGGTAGTCATTACAATCTCTACATTTTCCACTTCTTCATAAACTGATTCTAGTTGCTCTTTGATCTGAGAAAATCTTGTGAAGTAAGACTAGATTGTTTCTGCATTCTAAATATTCACATTCTTCAGTTGGTTTATCAGGGTCATCATCCGGTTTATGTTCTTCCCTTCAAACAATTTGGTTAGGGCATCAAACATAGATTTAGGTGTCTTGAGAGAGGACACCTATGGGATAAGGTGATCCTTGATAGAATAAACAATGATGCTCTTTGTCATAACCATCTTCTTCTTATGTAAGGCCTTTGCCTCATCTCCCTCTGGAACTAGAACCTCCTCATGGATGTAGGAGTCTAACTCATTTTCTTCCAGGACCAGGGAGATCCTATACTTCCAGGCTCGGAAATTATAAGATCCCTCAAGCTTTTCATAAATCTTGGTATGATGAGACATCTTAACTAAGAACCTCAAATGGAAATACAAAAGATTTTAGATCTTACCAGGTTCAAGATGTCGGATCTGAAACTTGAGCTGAAATCCTATAGAGCTGGTTCAGGAGCAAATTAGGGTTTTTCTTTTTTGGAGTTTTGTCCACCCAAATGCATTGAAATGTGTCCCTAACTTTGATTTTGGGGAGGATATCAATCCAGGCCTAGGCTCACTGAAAAATTCCTCTTCTGTGAAAAGCCCTAATTTCCGATAGTAGTGACAGGTCCAAAACTGAAAAACCTCAGAATTGGATTATGCTTCGATAGAAAGATGTGCCCTAAGGAGGAGAGTTATTCCACCTTACTTTTACTGAAAATATATGGAGGAATATCCACAAACTAGGAATCCCTAGTTCCCACAGCTGCATAGTGTCTTCTTCTCAGGTTAGCTCTGATACCATGTTAGTTTTTCAACATTAAGCTAGCATTATGTTAGGATCTTTACTGAGAGAACAAAAAGTGCAGCAATCAAACATAAGAGACAATGAACACAGTGTTTTTCATTGGGGAAACCATAAATGGAGAAAACCCCACACCTTCCTCAGAGATAGAATCAATACAAGAAGTAAAACCCCAAAACAATAAGATGCACTCCCGACAGCAGTAATCTTCTTCTTGTCTAGCCCCAGTGTATTCTCCTTCCTCAAATATGCACTACACTTGAGTGTGTGACTGATGTGTACTAAATAGAGACCCTAGATCTCTATTTATACTAATCCCGACATGACTAAAACCCTACTAGGGCCAACCTCTACTAGGAGAGTCTAGTAACTCTAGTGCCCCGGAACTGTGGGGACTTTAACCCTTAGACAATTGGAGGGTTACTCACTGTGACTTGACATGACTTGTTTACATTACTGATTCTCCCAATAAGAACATCAGGGAATGACAACATGACTCAATTACATAATAGATACATCCTGGAATAAACATCAGGTTACAATACATAAGATACATAGAGCATTTGTTTGATGCAAACAATGAGGTTTACGATACCTTCCTGGTGGGGGAAACTATCAAAACCGCCAGGGGAAAATTGGAATAATGTAAGAACCAAGGTATGGATACCTACAGTGTTTTTAAGTCTTTATTTCATTTTTTCTCTGTCATCCCAACCCCCCAGTTCCATGAGTTTGTTGAGTGGTGCGCAGAGAATTTCTTTATCACCGAAGGAGTCATCATGGATAAGTCCCAGTCCAAAATTCTCTGCCCTGTCAAAGCCCCTACTGTCCACAAAGCCCTGTGTGTCCCTGACGAATTCGCCCAATAGACCCAAAACTACCGAGAATAAGATATTATTCACTGCTTTAGAGAGTCTCCTACTGAGAGTAAGGAAGCTTTCCTGAAATCCTGTTGTAAACTTGATAGTGAACCCATCAACCTATCTTACCCTATTGAACTTGGTCAATTAAACGAAGAGACTCAATGGTGTATAACCTTGACCAGTCAGTTCTTAGGTTTAGATACCGATGCATATGTCCCAGAGTCATTGTTGAGTCTTTTATTCATTTTAGATACATGCCAGGATGAACCTGAATTGCCCGGATAGTCAATTCAATCTTGTTGCCTTAAATTTGATGAGTTCTTAGCTGAGAACATCTGTTCTCAGTTAATGAACTTCCATGATGCTAGAACATTCAGGTTCCAATCCTTTCTACTAAGGATGTTCATAGCCCACAATGATGAATATGTGTAGCTACTAGAATTGGCAGTCACTTCTGGAATGGCCACTAACTATAGTAAATTCATGAACTAGCTGATGGCCGACATATATGAATTCTTTTTCCAGGAAAGATTGCCTAGGGTGTTGCCTGAAATGAGGTAAATGCTACAATTATTGAAAAGTAGGAGGATAGGAAACTGGTTCCTCTCAAAGTTTGGGACAACCATAAGACTGTATAGCTTTGTACATTCGCATCCTGCCAGCTTTCCTGACCCCCTGGATCTTCTATTTGGAGTTAATCCGACAAAAACTCATGGTCGAAGAAGAACACTTCTTGAACTTCAAAAAGTGTTTGAATTTGGTCTTTCCTTGGAGATTAGGACCATATACAATAAGAAACAGAGCTGCATGGCCTATGGTCTCCAAATTTCTCAAAGACATGGGGTTTGTTCAAGACCAAGCAATAAAATATGACCCTCATCAGGTTATCTCCAAGACGAGAACGGCCCACAAATGTCGGCCCTTTGATCACTCGGAGGTGCCTGGACTCAGAGAAAAAGAGAATTGAGATGATTTCCCCAATACTGTCCCAATGGATACCAGCACTGAATAGGACACTGGTTCACAGTTACCCCGAACAAATTCCCCCCAGGGGGAGATGGCTGTTGTGGTCACGATTGCAGGTGGATACTCATCGCTAGTTAGTTACTCGATGAGTTCGATGAAGAGAGGGGGTATTGAGGCCATGGACACCGAAGAAGGGGACACTACCAGCATGCCCAAAGGGCTGAAAATAGAGCCTGAATAGCAATTTGTACAGGCTAAAAAGGGACAGGAAAAGAAGAAGAAGGTAGAAAAAATACAGCAGCAAGTGGAGCCCGAGATGGCCAAACTACAGATACAAGAGTATGTATTCGAAGGGAAAAGCAGACAAGCATCCAAAGAAGAGAGGCAGAAGTCTTACCAAGATAAAGCTGACCAAACCTTTGAGGAGACAACAGAATTGTAGAGTGAAGCCTCGTGGTTGCTTCAGTCCAATGTGGCGTTAAAATCAGTACGAGATCATGCCACTGATACCCTCATCTTAGCTTTGGCAGAAGGGAGCAAGGTGACCAAGGTCAATGTAAACCTTTCAAAGGTTCCCAATTTCGACACTATACATCTGAGCAAAGAGATCGGAGGCATATTGAATAACATACTGCTTAAAGCTAGCATACAAATGTCCAAGTCAAAGGAAGGTAACACTAGAACTTATAATCTGTTAAGAAAAGTAAGAGCAAAGTTCAAAGCACTTAAAACCTAGATCAACAGTTTACAGAAGGAAGCTATACTAATGGAGGAAGGTGGACAGAAAGGAAGTATGGTCGAAAAATTGCTCGATGACAAAGACAAAGAGATATAGGCTTTGAAAAAGAGATTAATAATCCCTGGCTCTCAACTCACTCGAGCAGATGAATTGGCCAAATTTGAAAAGGAGAAAGAGACACTAAATTCCAAGCTTGCTGATAGCCAAGCTAAGCTGCTGAGGCTTGAGGAAAAGGAGAGGCAATGGGAAGTTGATGTCCAGCTTCTGAGGAATAGCGAGACGGATTTAAAAGTTTGACTAGCAGCAAAGGAAAGTGAGCTCCAAAGAAAGAGCGCAGAGAAGGCAATCCATCCCACGAACGTGGTTGAAGAAGTAGACACCAGCTCTCTCTCCAAGACAATGTCATAGATAGGCCTAAAGGATACCGAACTCATCAAATTAAAGTAGAAAATAGAAGAGTTAGAAAAATAAAGAGTTAAAGATAAAAAAGGTCGAGAACAGGTTGAAGAAAATGGCCGAGAACTGACCCAACAAAATGGTAAGTTGAGCCAGCAAGTGACGCCAAACTTGCACTGCAAGGCACAAAGCATCTGATATGGGACTGGATTATCATGGAAGCTGACGAGTTTTGACCCTATCTTAATGTTATTACAAACCTGGGATTATCTGTTGAGGAAACCAAAAAACATGTCCAGGAAGTAGAAGTTGAAATCAACAAGAGACCTTTAGAGATTGCATAACGGGCCATAACTTATCTAAGCTCCTTATCAGACGAAGTCTCTAACAGTCTCAGTCTTGAAAACAGGGTTGTAATTATCTCTGGAGCTCGAAAGGTGGTAACTAAACATAGGATGATGGAGACGGTGTAGGCCCAAATAGACATCACCAACCACAAACTCTGAGAGATCCTTCGTATGTTCAAGACATTGACGAATAAAGGAATACCCTTTTTCTAGGAAGAGAGAGGTCCTTTACTACCTCAAAAGGACCACAAGGATTTCCTGTTCGATTTTCGGTCAGACCACAGAAACTTTGAAGATATGAAACAAGCGTTATCAGGGAAGGTCGTCCTTGATAACTTGGTCAGTGATTTCGAGTTATGGTTTGACTTTAAAACCACACGACCCAAGGTCCCTGTGACTTCATACTTGAAAGCAATGGAGCTCCGAGCACAAACTTATGACATGGTTGTTGCACCACTCCCTAGTCCTAACACATGGAAAACCATCTGCCACTATGCGACCATCCAGCTCGCACCACCCCAGTAGAAGTGGTGGCGCTAGTGCCATGAGAGATTTTCCAGATGTCGCGTTCTCGTCTCTACAGTCGGTTCTCTCCGAGGGGTCTGTACAGTTAGCATCATCCAAGTGGGTGTATGGGAAACTCTTGTACCTCCTCATCTCATGCTCCATATATCAGTTTTTGGCCGTTCATACAAGCCACATTAGAATGACACATAAGAAACTGTTAGAACATGCCCTTTATTGTAACCAATTTTGATTCCCAAATGTCGGTTTGAGAAAGATGGAAATGCTATAAATATACCTCCCGAAAAGGGAGAAGGGGTTGAAACCATTGTAATCTTTTGTTGTGTATGTTTTTCAAGAAAGTTTTAATATAATCGCAGATCTGAGATCGGCATTTTTCACACAAGGATTCCTTTGTTGTTCGCACTTATAGTCTGTTGTTTCTTTCTTATGTGAATGTTGTCCTAGTTTACCTTTTCCATTCTATTTTTCTTTCATATCTGAGACTTAGGGTATAACGGTTCGAAATTCGTACTCGCTATGCTCAGTCTGTTGTTTCAGGTATCCACCAAAAGCTTCTTCCCAAGTTAATGTAGAATTCATTCCTCACAATGCTCTGCATTAATGGTTTTATCATGTTCGTCCTTCTCACCAAACAAATATGAATGACTGTAATTGAATGGCTACCTTGCCCTTGTGATGAAAATGTTTGCATTGAAGTTCTGATTATTTCTGTTGTATATCTTGAATCCATCACCTAATGATGTTGTATTTTGTTTCAACCAATTTCATAAGCGATTTATAGTTTCCATTTGTATACATATATATCTGGCCACTATCATACATTTAGTGAGAAATCCCTCTCGAAAGAGTAGAAGGCCAGTTCTCTCTTCAAAAGTGGTTTTGTTGTTACCCGGAGGCAGGCCTTTTTGCAACCTTGGGCTCATTTCCAGTGCTAACAAATTGGCGTTGTTGCCAAGGATGAGCTTGAATATGATCCCTGGGAAAAACGGCAAAGATTCAAAGTATAAAAAGTTTCTGTGGGAAAATAGAGATTCTTACAAGTGAAGAAGGTTATGTCATTTGCCCTAGTGACTCCACTAAAAGATTCTAGGACGTGATTCCACTTAGGAGACCAGTGATCATAAAGACAGGGTTTTTGGAGAGAGGAAATCCTGAAGTTACTAAAGGGTGGTGCATTTGTCCTAGCAACTCCAAGCTTACCACGATCAGCGTCGCGCTGGCTATCCTGGCTCCCAGAAAGATCCACACAAGAGGTAATTTTGATACTGAAACTTTGTGTAGTGTGGATAATCCAGAAAAGATACTTATAAATAGGAATAAGGAGAAGTTGGGTTCTCCTTTGTTTGATACTTCATCATCTCAAGCCTTGTACGACTTATTTTAACCCGAGGGGGAGGTTGGAGCTGAAATATTGCTAACCAAATCTAAGTCAGAGCCCGATCTGAGAAAGGCTTGGGTAGGTCCTAATACGCTGCAATCCTATCTGCTTGATTATTTTTGGCTGAACCTAGAAACCCTGCCTGAAGCTAAAGAGATATCCTCTATCTTTCAAAACACTCAAGTGCCCAATCTCCTGTCTGTTTGTAACTGACCCACCTCAATGGTGACTGCAAGATTCACCCCATAAGCCTTCCCTCTGGTCCTGTACGACCTCCCCATGAAATATGCCCAGAGAATTACACTCTACAATGGGGAGGGAAATGTTTTGGAAAAGTACCATGTACATAAGTTTGATGACTTTATAGACCTTGAGGAGGTAGATGATGAAGATGTCATGATGTGGTTCTTCGCTCAGAGTTTGTCTAGGGAGGCCAAGAAATGGTATAAAGATTTGCCTCCTAGGTCTATCCGCAGCTTCGTCGGTTTTTAGACCATATTTCTAGAACGATGGGATGAAAAACAGAGCCCCCTACAAGTTTTGTCCCAATATAATAATCTCAAGAAGGGAGGTTTTGAATTCATCCATGAGTTTTCTAGCCGATTCATGTGGGTTTACAACTTGATACCTGTCGATATCAAACCTTCGCTCGGGGCAGCTAAACTTTATTATGCATATGCCTTTGATAATGACTTTGCTTTACTGTTAAGAGAAAGAAAGTCCAACACCCTCCCATCCATGTTCACTGATGCCCTAGAGGTAGAAGCCAATATGATTGCATGTGGGAAAATCAAACCTAGGGTAGATATTGATAGGAGGAAAGGTCGAGAAGAGATACATCCCTCTACCTTCACTTCTTCATCCAGTGATGTGAAATTTGAGCTGATGCTCAAAACTATGGAAAAGTTGATGGACAGGCTAACGGTAGAAACTAGGCCGGTGAATAGGGAACCAAAGGAGCCTCAGATAAGGAATCCTAATTTTAGGTGGCCGGCCCTCCTCCACTCCAACCCAATAGACCAAGGCATGTGAGGAATTCAAGAAATCTTGCAGAGCATCCTATTAGACCTCCTTTCCCTGAGAACTATGCGGCTGCTGAAGATGAAGCTGATTTTGTCGAAGATCATATCCATCATTTCGGCGACTTGGACTTTGATATTTACTTGACCAAAGAGGAACATGAATGTTCACTCAAGTAGATGGGAAATCCTTGATCGAGGAATTGGAGCAGTATCATAAAGGTTATATGCATGCTATTGATGATGTCAGGAAGATCAAACTGAGAAATAGGGACATGGCCATACAGAAGAAAGGTGGCGACTCTACTGGAGATGATGTTGTACCTAAAGGAGGGTTAAACCTAGACCAACCATCTAGTAGTGATACCAGTCCTGGGAAAGAAAATGACAAGCAGAAAGGGCCAATGGCACCTATAAACATGATAAGGGAAAGTAGTAATGTAAAAAGGGTGGAACTAGTGGCAGCTGTCGAGCATATCAAGGCCCTCCCTACATTTGACCTCCAGAACGAGTTGGGTAAACTCAAAATCTTGATTCCTTTCAACGAATTGCTTAGAAATCAGGAATACGGGGATACTATCATGCATATGATTGTGAACCAAGGGGAAGCCAACCCTGATATCTTGGAGCTGACTGAAGACAACCCTCCCATCATTTTGGGGTCTAAAATTGACAGCGTGGATAGTGAAGACAAGGAGGTAGCCCCCTTTTACATGAGCCTGAACATACATGATATGGTGTTACACAATGCCATGCTGGATTCAGGAGCCTCACACAACCTAATGCTGAAAGGAGTGGTGGAAAGCTTGGGGTTGGAGATTACTAGGCCTTACAAAGACCTATATTCCTTTGATTCTAAAAGAGTGAAATGTCTGGGACTAATCAAAGACATGGTGGTTTCTTTAAACAAGCTTCCTTCTAAGGTTGTGGTCATGGATGTAGTCATGGCCGACATTACACCTAAATTTGTTATTTTGTTGTCAAGATCCTGGACCTTGAAGCTGAAAGGAAGCCTATAGATGGACATGACTTATGCTACCATTCCTATTTGGAACAAAAGCAAGAGATTATACAGTGAGAAGAGGTTGCCTTATGTAGTGAGTAGTCAGGCTCAGCCCGACATCCATCACGTCTACGCCATCGACACAGATTTGGGTTCCTCTATCTTCTTCAACGATGAACTTCCTTGCAACTCCAAAATCGTCGGGCCACAAAAAAATGAAGTAGTAGCAAGCGAGCTGAAGGCCGAGGAAGAAAGTCAGAAACATGAAGGATTATGGAAGATGTATTTTGATGGCTCTGTGTCTAAAGCGGGTGCTGGCACAGGTGTTTATATTATCTCCCCCACTAAAGAAGCCAAAGTTCATTCTTACAAGTTAATTTTTGAATGCTCTAACAATGTAGCAGATTATGAGGCCTTGTTGTTGGGCTCACATGCGCTGAAAGGGGTAGGTGCGAAAAGGGCCCAAAGTTTTGGAGACTTGGAACTTGTAATAAATCAAGTGAATATTATTTATCAAACTAAGCATTCGAGAATGAGAGCCTACCGAAACGAGGTGTGGGACATGTTCATGAATTCCTTCACTGAACACACAGTCCAAGTCATTCCCAAAGATGAAAACACGATGGCGGATTCTCTGGCGACTGCAACGGGGAAGTGTGAGGCTCCAGCGGTGCGAAAGAAGAAATATAAGGTGGAGATTGTAAATAGACCTTCTATACCAAACAACACCAAACATTGGCAGGCCTTTGAAGATGATATGCAGATCAAAATATTTTTGGAGATGTCTGGCGAGTTTGTGAATACCCACATTGATGAAGGCGGCTCCGACCCTGAAAATCTCTTAGATGATGAAGGGGAAGGAGAGGAAGCTTTTGGCATGGGAAAACTAAAAGAATCCTTGGGAGGCAAGGATATAGTCCAATTAAAAAGCAACCATATCCCTAGACGCCTGATACCTTTAGAGTCTCTGTTCGACCAAAATGATGTAGCTAAAGAGCCTAAAGTCGAACCTGCCACATATGTTGTAGAAGATGTAAATATCAACACTAAAGAAGACCCGAAGACTATAAAGTTGTCCAAGAAGTTGCCTGATGAAGAGAAAAATGAGTATGTGAAGTTGATGAAGAAATACACAGATGTGTTTGCATGGAGTTATGAAGATCTCAAAGAATATGACACCTCCATCATCCAGCACACCATTCCAATTAAACCTAGAGAGAAACCTTTTAGGAAAAAGCTCTGGAGGATCAATATGAAGCTAGTACCCATCATTAAGAAGGAAGTGAAGAGGTTGTTCGATGCAAAGATAATAGTAACTTTGAGGTTTTCCAAATGGGTGGCCAATTTAGTTCCCGTTCGAAAGAAGAACGAAGAAATACGGTTGTGTGTGGATTTCAGGAATTTGAACAAGGTATCTTTGAAAGATAATTATCCTTTTCCCAAAATCGATCAGATTCTTTAGAGGGTGGTAGGATCAGAAAGGATATCTACGATGGATGGGTTTTCCGGGCACAACTAGGTGAAGGTGTTACCTGAAGATTAAGTAAAAACCGCTTTCACCACACCGTGGGGTACTTTCGTGTACGCAAAGATGCCATTTGGGTTGATGAATGCTGGATCTACTTTCCAACGTGCCATGGACATCGCTTTTGTAGAGGAAAAGGAAAAATTTGTGGTGATATACATCGACAACATTACGGTGTACTCCAGATGGGCTAAAGACCATATCAGGAATTTGGAAAGGGTCTTCATTAAATGTAGAAGGTATGGCATCTCCTTGAACCCCAAGAAGTCAAGTTTCACCTTGGAAGAGGGGAAACTGCTTGGACACATCATCTCAAAGGAAGGGATCAGGATCGATCTAGACAGGATAAAAGGCATCTTGAAGGTTGAAGAACCACGGAGCAAGAAAGAAGTCCAATCCTTCCTCGGTCAGGTCAACTTCTTAAGAAGATTCATCCCTAGCTTTGCCAAAATCCTGATGGACATTACTGGCACGCTAAGGAAGGACCATGAAATTAAATGGACAATCAGGGCCAAGAAATCCTTAAAAGATATAAAACAAGATATTTCAAAGGCTCCTGTGTTGATCAGCCCAAATTTTGAAAAATATTTTTTGGCATTCTCTTATGCTTTAGAACACACTATAGTAGTAGTGTTGCTACAGAAGAATGATTGAGGTGAGGAATAGCCTATAGCATTATTCAGTAAAATATTGAGGGACAGGGAGTTGAGGTACAACATAATGGAAAAATAAGCATACGCCTTGGTCAAAGCTTTGAAATATTTTAGGATCTATATCCTCCATTCCCACATCATCACCTTTGTACCATGTAGTGTTGTGAAGATAAAATTGACACAGTTAGACCCGGAAGGAAAGAGATCCTAATGGGTTGCGGCACTCCTTGAGTATGACATAGAAATCAAGCCCATGAAGCTGGTCAAAGGGCAGGGATTGGCTAAGATGATGACGGACTCTCACTGCAAGTCTCTACAAATAAATTTTCTTGCCCGTCAATTTGGTCCAGAAGAGTCCGAAATGCAGGTGAAACCAGCCTTCTCTACATCCCCTTGGTACGCTGACGTTGTTTTTGTATTGCAGAATTTACAACCCCTTGCTGGTCTGAGCAAAACCCAAGCCAGATCCATCAAATTGAAAGCTACAAAATTTTGCATCATAGAACAGTACCTCTACTGGAAGGACCCTGGGGGGATATTGCTGAATTGTCTTTTGGAAGACGAAGCTCGGTGCATGACAAAGGAATTTCATGAAGGGGACTGTGGGGGTCATCATTCTTGGAAGGTCACCACAAACAAGATCCTGAGGGAAGGATTTCATTGTCCTTTGTTGTTCTCATATGTTTACAAGGAAACCATGAAATGTTACTAGTGCCATATATTTGAAGGAAGGAGGAAGGTGTTGTCTCTCCCTCTCAACCCCATATCGATGGAGGCTCCAATATTCCAATAGTGGGGGTTGGACTTCATCGGTGAGATAAATCCAAACTCCTCTGGAAAGCATATGTGGATCCTGATTGCCACAGATTACTTCACAAAATGGATCAAGGCCATGCCCTCTCGGAGAGCAATAGAAGAAGTAATAATGGATTTCATAGAGAAAAATATCCTGGTGAGGTTCGGCTGCCTGAAGAGAATCGTGATTGACAATGCCTCTGCATTTAAATCTAAGAAGATGATAAACGTTTTCCATAAATACCATATAAGGTTGAATCACTCCACTGCTTATTACCCACAGGGGAACGGAGTGGCCAAATCTTCTAATAAGAGCCTTGTAAGGATTATTAAGAAGTTATTAGAAGATAACAAGAAATCTTGGCACACCAAGTTGAAGTATGCCATGTGGGCCGACCGAATCAGTACCAAGAGAGCTATCCACATGTTGCCATGTTAGTTTATGGAGCTGAAGTAATTTTCCCTACCTCTCTAGGTGTCCTAGCCATGAAATTACTGCGAGACCCGCTAGATGAGCTGAATCCCATTCAAAGGAGAATCAACCAGATCATTGAGCTTAATGAAGTGAGGGATAAAGCTTATGATAAGGTCCAAGTGCACCAGGAGAAGATGAAGAATACCTTTGACAAAAAAATAAAGGAAGTTGTGTTCCAAGCTGGTGACTTGGTGCTAAAATGGGATGCCCCCCATGAAGATAAAGGGAAACATGGGAATTTCGACCATTTATGGGTAGGTCCTTACCTCATTGCGGCTCACAGAGGAGACAATGCCTTCATTTTAGAGTATCCAGATGGGTCGCAGTATGAAGGGGGCACAATGAATGGGAGGTTCCTAAAACACTACTTGGAATAAGGGGACTAAGGCCGATGTATCATAGTGTGAATATGTTTCATTTTTCAATCAGAATTGGTGGTGAATTGGAATATTTGAAGCTTACGGAGAAGGCCCTAATATTAGAAGAGGTAACCATTCTTTAAAGTTCGCTTTCTTATTTCAGACAGTTGGGCTATATGAGGTTTTTAATGGTTTAGGCACTTGGTCTATGGGGGGGGGTTCTTTGCTACCTCACTGGGAGGATAGCATCCCTCGTGGAGCTGGTTGTTAACACCCAATTAAAATGATGAGCATGGGTTTTTCTCGTGTTCTATGATCGCATTGAGAAATGGCGAATATGTAGCAAAAGGAAGTTGATGGCTCGCGCAGGGTAGCGCTCAACAGCAGGATGATTCAAAGATTGGGAAAATTGGGCTAAAGGAAGTATTGGATGTGTTAAAGAGGGTTCCCGATCGATGACTGAAAATAGCCAAGAGGTAGATCAACGATGTCAGATCTTTTTGCACGGCGAAATCGCTCGACCAAAAGCCACTCCCCAGCCCTATGAAATGGGTTAAAGATTGGACACATTGGACGATCAAGATTGGAGCCCGAAAGATCTACGGAGGTGAACTATTTCGCATCCTGAACTTGCAAGGAGTAGGGCACAAACATGGATTTCGAAAAGAAATACGGGCCGTTTTGATCAACGGCGCTGGTGCAAATAGAGGTAGATCGATAGCTAAAATTCATTTCGCAATCCGAAGTAGCATGGGTGGAAACAAAAACTCCGCTGTGCGAAAAAAGGGTGGGGCCCGCTTAAATCTGTGGTCACAGAAGAAGTTGGTCCCGATCGGAGGCTAGTCAACATGCACACAAAATAAAAACACGTGTGGGAATAGGAAAACCACAGATCTACGGTTTGAGAATACAGAGGGTGAATCCATGGTGCAAACTTCCCGGGACATATGCAAGAGCTATGATGGGTAAAAAACTATAAAGGCCCACACGGAGTTGCAAAGATTTGTTTTTTCCTGAAACCTTGAAGCTATCAAATACCTAAATCACATCCAAAGCACCAGCCTGAACCAACCAGGGGACCACGCTACCTTGACACTCTTTCAACATTATTTGAAAATTGTCTCAATGGAAGTAGTGGAGGTAAGAGACGATATAGAACTAGAGGCATAAGGTTAGAATACGGAAGAGTGTCTGTTTGATGCAAACTATGAGGTTTACGATACCTTCCTAGTGGGGGAAGCTATAAAAACCTCCAAGGGAAAATTGGAAGAACGTAAGAACCGAGGTATGGATACCTGGGGTGTTTTTAAGTATTTCTTTCATTTTTTCTTTGTCATCCCAACCCCCCAGTGCCCTGAGTTTTTCGAGTAGTACATAAAGAATTTCTCTGTCACCAAAGGAGTCATCATGGATAAGTCCCAGTCCAAAATTCTCTACCCTGTCAAACCTCCTACCGTCTGCAAAACCCCGGGTGTCCCCGACGAATTCACCCAACAGACTCAAAACTATCGAAAAGAAGATATTATCCGCTGCTTTAGAGAGTCTCCTGCTGAGAGTAAGGAAGATTTCCTGAAATTCTGTTCTAAACCTGATAGTGAACCCATCAACCTATCTTACCCTATTGACCTTGGCAAATTCAACGAAGAGACTCAGTGGTGTATAACCCTGAACAGTCAGTTCTTAGGTTTAGATACCAACGCGTACATCCTAGAGTCATTGTTGAGTCTTTTATTTGTTTTATATACCTACCCGACTAAACCTGAATTGCCCAGACAGTCAAGTCAGTCTTGTCACCTTAAATTTGATGAGTTCTTAGCCAAGAACATTTGTTCTCAGTTAACGAACTTCCACAATGCCAGAACATTCAGGTTCCAATCCCTTCTACTGAGGATGTTCATATCCCACAATGATGAAGATGTGCAACTACCAGAATTGGCAGACACTACTAAAATGGCCACTAACTACAGTAAATTCATGAACCAGCTGATGGATGACATATATGAAGTCTTTTTCTAGGAAAGACTGCCTAGGGTGTTGCCTGAAATGAGGAAAATGCTAGAATTATCGAAAGGTAGGAGGATAGGAGATTGGTTCCTCTCAGAGTTTCAGACAACCATAAGACTGTATGGCTTTGTGCATTCACCATACATCCTGCCAGCTTTCCTGACCCCTAGGATCTTCTATTTGGAGTTAATCCAACAAAAACTCATGGTTGAAGAAGAACACTTCTTGAACTTCAAAAAGTGTTTGAATTTGTTATTTCCTTGGAGATTAGGACCATATACAATAAAAAATAGAGCTGCATTGCCTCTGGTCTCCAAATTTCTCAAAGACATGGGGTTTCCTCAAGACTAAGCAATAAAATATGACCCTCATCAGGTTATCTCCAAGAGGAGAACGACCCTCAAATTTCGGCCCTTTGAGCACTCGGAGGTTCCTGGACTCAGAGAAAAAGTGAATTGGGACGATTTCCTTAGTGCTATCCCAATGGATACCAGTGCTGAATAGGACACTGGTTCGCAGTTACCCAGAACAAATTCCCCCCAGGAGGAGATGGCTACTGTGGTCACAATTGCGGGTGGATACTCATTGCTAGTTAGTTACTCGATGAGTTCGATGAAGAGAGGGGGTATTGAGGCCATGGACATCGAAGAAGGGGACACTGCCAGCACGCCCAAAATCCTAAAAATAGAGCCCAGACAGTAATTGGTACAGGCTAAAAAGGGACAGGCAAAGAAGAAGAAGGTAGCAAAAATACAGCATCAAGTGGAGTCTGAGATGGCCAAACTCTAGATACAAGAGTATGTATTCAAAGGGCAAAGTGGAAAAGCATCCAAAGAAGAGTGGTTGAAGTCTTACCAAGATAAAGATGACCAAACCTTTGAGGAGACTACAGAACTGTACCGTGAAGCCTCACAGTTGCTTCAGTCCAATGTGGCATTGAAAGCAGTATGGGATCATGCCACTGATACCCTCAACTTAGCTTTGGAAGAAGGGAGCAAGGTGACCAAGGTCAATGTAAACCTTTCAAAGGTTCCCAATTCCAACGTTATACATATGAGCAAAGAGATCAGAGGCATACTAAATAACAGACTGCTTAAAGCTAGCATACAATTGTCCAAGTCGGAGGAAGGTAAGACTAGAACTTATAATCAGTTAAGAAAAGCGAGAGTAGAGGTCAAAACACTTAAAGCCTAGATAAACATTTTACAGAAGGAAGCTATACTGATGGAGGAAGGTGGAAAAAAAGGAAGCATGGTCCATAAATTGCTTGATGACAAAGACAAAGAGATACAGGCTTTGAAAAAGAGTTTAAGAATCCCTGGCTCTCAGCTCGCTTGAGCAGATGAATTGGCCGAATTTGAAAAGGAGATAGAGACACTAAAATCCAAGCTTGTTGATATCCAAGCTAAGCTACCGAGGCTTGAGGAAAAGGAGAGGAAATGGGAAGCTAATGTCCAAATTCTGAAGAATAGCAAGATAGAGTTAAAAGTTAGACTAGCAACAAAGGAAAGTGAGCTCCAGAGGAAGAACAAAAAGAAGGCAATCCAGCCCACGGGTGCAATTGAATAAGTAGACACCAACTCTCTCTCCAAGGAAATGACATAGATATGCCTAAAGGATACCGAAATCATCAAATTAAAGCAGTAAATCGAAGAGTTAGGAAAAGAAATAGTTAAGGAGGAACAAGGTCGAGAACAGGCTGAAGGAAAATGCCAAGAACTGACCCAACAAAATGGTAAGTTGAGTTAGCAAGTGACCAGCAAACTTGCACTGAAAGGTGCGAAGCATTTGATATGGGACCACATCATCATGGAAGCTGACAAGTTTCGACCCTATCTTAATGTTATTATAGACTTGGGATTAGCTGTTGAGGAAACCAAAAAACATGTCCAGGAAGTAGAAGTTGAAATCAACAAGAGACCTTTAGAGATTGCAGAACGGGCCATAACTTATCTAAGCTCCTTGTCAGACAAAGCCTCTAACAGTCTCGGTCTTCAAAACCAGTTCGCGGTTATCTCTGGATCCCGAAAGGTGGTAACTAAGCACAGGATGATGGAGACAGTGTAGGCCCAAATAGATGTCACCAACCACAAACTCTGATAGATCCTTCAGATGTTCAAGACATTGATGAATAGAGGACTCCCATTTTTCTAGGAAGAGAGAGGTCCTTTACTATCTCAGAAGGACTACAAGGATTTCCTGTTCGACTGCCAGGGTTAGACCACAGAAAATTCGAAGATATGGAACAAGCATTATCAGGGAAGGTCATCTTTGATAATTTGGTCAGTGATTTCGATTTATGGTTTGAATTTAAAACCACGCGACCCAAGGTCCCTATGACTTCATACTCGGAAGCAATGGAGCTCCGAGCGCAAGCTTATGACATGGTTTCTATGCCACTCCGTGGTCCCGACACATGGAAAACCATATGCCACTATGGGGTCATCCAGCTCACACCACGCTAGTAGAAGTGGTGGTTCCAGTGCCACGAGAGATTTTCCAGATGTCATGTGCTCGCCCCGACGGTCGGTTCTCTCCGAGGGGTCTATACAGTCAGCATTAGACAGGTGGGGGTATGGGAAACTCTTGTGCCTCTTCATCCCGTGCTCCATATATCATTGTCTGGCCATTCATACAAGCTGCATCAGAATGACACATAAGAAACTGTTAGAACACGCCCTTAATTGTAACCAATTTTGATTCCCAAATGTCGGTTTGAGAAAGATGGAAATGCTATAAATATACCTCCCGAAAAGGGAGAATGGGTTGAAACCATTGTAATCTTTTGTTGTGTATGTTTTTCAAGAAAGTTTTAGTATAATCGTAGAGCCAAGATCGACATTTTTCACACAAGGATTCGTGTCGTGTTCGCACTTATAGTCTGTTATTTCTTTCTTATGTGAATGTTGTTCTAATTTACCTTTTCCATTATGTTTTTCTTTCATATCTGAGACTTAGGGTATAATGGTTTGGAATTCATACTCGCTACGCTCCATCTGTTGTTTTAGGTATCCACCAAACGCTTCTTCCCAAGTTAATGTAGAATTCATTTCTCACAATGCTCTGCATTAATGGTTTGTTCATGTTCCTCCTTCTCACCAGACAAATATGAATGACTGTAATCGAATGGCTACCTTGCTCTTGTGATGAAAATGTTTGCATTGAAGTTCTAA
>LPNX011037000.1:873342-1091103 GCA_001517045.1 Pseudotsuga menziesii | reverse complement strand
TTGACTCCATCACCCAATGATGTTGTATTTTGTTTCAACCAATTTCATAAGCGATTTATAGTTTCCATTTGTATACATATATATCTGGCCACTGTCATACATTTACTGAGAGATCTCTCTCGGAAGAGTAGAAGGCCAGTTCTCTCTTCAAAAGCGGTTTTGCTATTACCCGGAGGCGGGCCTTTCCACAACCTTGGGCTCATTTTCGGTGCTAACATATCCCATAGACATTTTTGAATACATGTGGAAAAAAAATGGTTTGATATGGATCGATATGACAATTTTATATGGGTGAGGGTGGATGACCCCAACAATTTTCAACGACAACACTACCCTACTATTTGATTGAACCCACCTTTGATAATGACGTTTCTTCATGGATAGGGGATAAAAAGTTAAAAAAATCAACGAGAATGAACCACATGCTGATGATTGAATGCAACATGCTATGAAAAATCCCACAATTCTTGATGTCACAAAAATTACATAGGTGGGGTCGCCCACAAAGGAAGAAGTTATAGAGTTTCCAGGAGGCATTTCAGGTGTAAGGGTAAGTGGATATGAACTATTGCATTAGCCCTGTCAATATAAAGAGTGTGTAGAGGATGTAGGATATCAAAAGTATGAATTAATGGAGGAATAAGAAGGTGAGGATGCATAAGAAAACATTTGCAGTATCCATCCTCCTTCATTTTCATCATTGGATAGCCTCTATATCATAATGAAATTTAAGAATCTTGCATAAAACCATACACATTGTTAGATGATGTTACTCATCTGTCGAGACGTCATACTGTGGATTTGGTAATTTACAGCCCACCCTTTCCGGAAATATTTTTTTTAACTATACAGATGCCCGTCGGTTATCCGACGAGTTGTGGCCCTCGTCCGAAAGGTTGCCATAAATTAGACAAGTGCGATCCATCGGACATTATACTAAGGCTGTCAGATAATCAACAAGCACCCATCGCACATTCGATGGCATGAGCCCAAAAGTTTACTATGAAAGTGTCGCAACTTGGACTAGCTCTAGTCGTAAATTCGACTAGCACCCGTCGCAAATTCGACTAGAACTTGTCGCAAATTGAACCAGCGCCCGTCACAAATTAAACTAGCACCCTTCACAAATTCGACTAGCACTCATTGCAAATTCGATGAGCACCGATCGCAAATTCGATGGCATACGCCCCAAAATTTACGAAGGAACTATCTCACATTCGAAAAAGAGAAATCGGATCTTTGACAACCTAGAAGTCGGATCTTCAAAAATCTGGGAGTCCTATCTTCGACAAGTTTTGGCATGTAGCAGAATATCTGACGATATGCCAATGACGACAAAAAAAAATTGTTGTTGTCGAATTACCGACAGGCTTCTATCTTATTTCAGGCATGGAAGCTGTTGCATTTTGGGCTCAAATTCTGTTGTGTACCAAACCATAGATGTGGATCCTCTACAAAACCTGTGAGTTGTGGAACCTCCTACAAAACCTACCAGCTATGGAACCTTCTACAGAACCTGCAAAAATCACATAACAATCAATAATTAAAATTTCCCTTCAACCACTAGTAATTCCATCGATCAATGAGCATTATTAACCTCTTGGATATGAAAAGAATCTTGGATAAACATTAGATTTTTTGGGGGGGGGAAGATCTTGGGATTAGTTTTGAATTAGTTTTGAGATCCAAGCTCTTAGGAATATGTTGAGGATATTTGGATACTCATTTATTATTTGTTCTGGAGAACTCATGTATAATTAAGAGATCATTTTCCTTTCTATGGGGAGGACTCTTAGAGCAATAGTCCAAATAATGATGGAGAAAACTACAAATTCATCTTAATTCAATATAGATCTTAGTTTTATCAATTTTCTTTCTGTAATGTGATTTGATTTATTTAATGACCATGTAGTTTTAATTTAATTTCTTGCTTTGTTTCAATTAAATAATTTTGCATCTCTCATTATGTATTTTGTTTATACAATCTAATTTTAATATGAAGATTAGTTATTGAGAATTTTATTTTACAATTCATGAATGCAATGAATGTTCTTAATGCAATAATCGTAGTTACTACCTTGTATCATAAAGAGTAACTTGTATTTAGCAATGATATATTTTGGATTTCATTTCTGCAGTTTACCTTTTTGTCAAGTGTGGTGTGAATTTAATTTTAGAATTTACTTTCCTGCATAGTGTGAAAGTAGTTTTAGAATTTACTTTTCCTCATAGTGTGAATGTAGTTTTAGAATTAAATTTTCCAAATGTGTAAACGCAGTTTTAGAATTTACTTTCTAGTAGAGTGAGAATTAGTTTTAACATTTACTTTCCAACAGGGTGTGAATTTCAATTTCTGCAAGAGTGACTTAAGACTTCAATTTTGCAATTAGTCTTACTACATATCGATGGGGTTGTTTCAGGAGATAGTTGATTCATACTCGAGATACTTGCAGCTGGTGTGAATTTAATTTCATTTATGTGTTTTACTTTCCTACCATGTGATTTAGTTTTCTTGTGACTTAGTTTCAGTAGTTGTTTGTTTGCTAGTTCATTGCCAAGACTGTGAAACTATTCATACCAGTGTTTGTAAGTAATGGTATTCATTGACAACTTCACAATAGATAAATCAATGTAAGAGGAACTAATAAGAAATGATAGATAAATGACCAGGCTGCCAAAACATTTGGTTACCACAATTTTTCATGGGATAAATGACCAAAATTGAAATTTTTTAAGTGAGCCAACTAAAAATGACCAATTTGGTCACAAAATAAGAACTAAAATAAAAATAACCAAGATAAATGACTAATTTGGTGATGGGATAAGAACTAACTAAAAATGACCACATAACAATTGGTCATTTATTTGTTCATTTGTAATTATGTCACTCTAACAATGGAAAATTACAATTTTGATAATGAATTTGTACATTTTACTAAATTTTAACACTGTAGATGCATTCAAAGACACCCTAGAACATTGTAGATGGATTCAGAGACCCCTTTCTAGGGGGTCTTTGAATCCATCTGCAGTGTTAAAATTTAGTAAATTGTAGACCCCCTCATGGACTCAGTGGGTATTCCCTCATTGTTTCATCGACTAAATCGAGAATTGTTTTCACAGCATATCCTTTGTTATTCTTATCAATGGTTCTTCCTCTCCATTTTGTATCCAAACATGTGGCCTACGCTAGATCTTTTTGATGTTATCTCCTCTACGATGTCCTTGAGAGACACCTAATTGATTGTCATGTTTCAACTAGTGTCATTATACATCGCATCGACATGCCCCATAAGCACCATAATTTTGTAGCAGACATGTATATCAATTAGGAACGTCACACCCTAGCTCTTAGTACAACACCTATCGTCAAGTCACACAATTTATATATATTTTAGTTAGTAGCATATATATATGTATGTATGTATGTATGTATGTATGTATTTATATACTAGTTTTATATTATATTATAACTAATATAAAAAAAATAACAAAAACATATATAAAAACACAAAAAAAATATATTCATTTTCAATAGGAGTTGTTGTTAGAGCATCATACCACCTAGTACACACTTTGTTTGTTTTACACTTATGTTCTTTGGTTCAAACCTTGGTTATATTGGTCTAGAAAGGCATATGGGGGTTTTGGACTCCTTAATGCACCCACGGGCCCACTTTTCGGTCAACCAAGAGAATGAGCACTCCCACTCCTTAAAATAGGGAACTAGTTTGACCAAAGGCTCCCATGCATGTATTTGGGTGGATTTTGGTCGTTTTGGACCATTAAATGTTTCCTAGAGCCACTCCCACTCACCCATGCACTCCATAACACCTAGCTTGCCCTCATTTATTTCCTAGTATGCTTCACCCACATTCACATGGCTATCTATGGTCATTTGAGGTGGTTTTTGAGCTCATTGGTCAACCTAGGGGGGTTTGAGGTCCAATCTAATCCTCCCACGCGTATGCCACCAATTTTCCTCCTAAGGCTAAGGATTTTCTTCCATTGTATTATAAACATGTACCAAACATATTTACAATATGTATAGTAATAGAAACTTCAGTTATTGGCACAAAATCTATTTTAATTTTGCTCTTTTCATTGTTTTTCTACATAGTTTGTGAAACTCTTGAGCTGTGAGGATTCCCTTAGCTCCCGGATATTTTTTTGAATCATGTTTTCACATTTTTCTGCCAAATAGTGAATGGTACAATCTAGTAATTCATTTCCATCAGTTAGTTGTAGAAATTGGAAAACCTCAAATCCTTTACTTGACATTGGAAGGGAGATAGTTTACTCTGAATTAGAATGGAGATAGGCAATAACAGAAGAAAAACTAGTTGATTCACCAGAATTCATTTATTAAGAATCACTAGTGGTTTCATTCAATCAGTGGTTGAGGTTTGAATTTGGTACCAAACTTCATAGATTGTGTGCCCTAGCCACCAAACAATAAAAAATTATAATAACTCCCTACATGAAATAACTCATTTTGTGAGCAGGAAGTGCAATGCTAGAAACCTAGTTACGATATAGGAGAGTTTGAAACAAATAAGGATAATATCAAGCATGGTTGAGGAATCCAACTCTACAGAAGTTGCAACTACAATAGGTCATCCTGATAAGAAGGCATTATTTTCCTGATGGTTGGTGTCTTGACATACTTTTGAAGCTATAACATGAGATTTTATAAATGGGTATATTCATGAGAGTAATATATAGGATAACACTACATAAATTGTTTGGGGTTTTAAGGGTTTTTTATTGGCCATAAATATAGTGGTTGAAAAAAAAAATTTAAAATATAAATTATGAGTGGATTCATTCTTTAACTTTGAGAGGAGATGTTCTTAAATGCAAGTGCTTACAGCGCCCCCATACAATAAATCTTTGCAAGGCTTCAAAGTCAACAGGTGGTAGACATGCATGTCAGTAGATGGGCATTGACAACAAGGTGATACACTGAAAAGGGATGCGATTTAAGTGCATGTGAAAGGTCTCTCAACGAGACTCCTTGCATTGATGTTTTACATGTCCTACACCTTAAAAATTAATGGTGAGGTTTCTCTCCACATGTGAAAGCATGGGAATGATCTAGAAACCTTAGAAAATATTCCTATATCGTATTGTTGCTTAATTGTGTAGGCATGGGAATATGCTTTAAACATGGATCTTGGTATGGTTTTTGGGTTGTGTTACTTGTTGTGAATTTTTGCTACATGGAGGAACCTAGCAAGAAATGAGCCCACCCAAAAATTGGCAGAATGAAATAGAGAGGGAATAGGCACTAACAATGAAAAAGATTTATCTTATTATAAAACCCCTCTTGGATAAAATGCAGGGTACGAAAGGGTGGTTTTAATGTGGGAGATGGTGTTTTTTGCGGTGAATTTATGCCTATGATGGTGGACGATTGGATCAATTTGGTTCTTATAAAACAAGTATAGGTTCAAAACCCCTAACAAGAATTCATGATCATAGGAATTTCAAAAATATTACCAAGGATGCTCAAAACGCTAAACACGTGATGGAGGAAATGGTGTGCATAAATTCAGGGTGAAGATACTCCTAGATTCAGGTTCTCAAACTACCTTGGATTTTCTATACTATGCCAGACTCCTTGCTTTCTTTTGTTTTTTGAATTATTGTCCATGAGTGGATTTATTTTATATTTGCAACTTCTTATGTTGCAAACTATAAGTTGTATTAGAAATTCAAAGTTCAAATATAATCACTCGCAACATCACCCAAACTCTTTATAAGGGGAAAACTAACATGAATCTTGGGTATAGAGTACACAATTAACACCCAAAAAATACACAAGATGATACTTGGCCCAACCAAAGTATTTCTTTAATGGTCTCATTTCTTATATTTTCCCAGTCATCTGATTGTTGAGATAAAGTCTTCTTGCCTCTATTCAATGGTTTTCCTATTTGTAGAGGATGTCCTTAAATGTTGATTAAAGTCATTGATTCCCAATTGGGATTATATCCCAAAACTGAAGCATTAATGGGGTTGCTTCCTTTATTTTATATTTTCTTTTTTCTTTTTTACTTACTCTGATTCCCCTCCTAGTCACTTTGAGAAAGAGAGAGGGGAAGTTAGTTAAACTCCCTTAAATTTCTGCCCAATGGAAGTTTATATCACTATCCTCCAAATATCCAAGGGGTCTTTGGGAAGTGTCCGTTGAGGTAAACCACCTTGGCCTATTGGGAATGAGTAGTGTCATTATTTACCTTAACTTTCTCAATATTTTTAGTTGGGGGTGTTCTTGCACCTCCTCGCTCTCAATGACAAGATGATGTAGCTCCATTTCTATCCACCAAGTTAGCTTGTGATCCTTTTTACACTTTTTTATCAAATCCTTTCAGTGGGCACCCTTAAAAATCTACTTGTGACAAGAAATAGCTAAGTAAATAGTCTAAACATAAGGTCTACATTTTAAATCCACTTTCTCATAGTCCAACTTTTGGGACCAAATATTAACTTCCACATTCAAAAAAAAATTCCTTTGGAAGACAAAAACTTAGATCCACCTCAACACAATTCCATTTATTTTTTTGTTTTAAGGACTATAATGGTTTCTAAGGATATTGAAATAAAATTTCATAAACACTCCTCAATAGGATCAAGGGAGTTTGTATTCTATAAAAGTATACGAAGGTTCAAAATCCTCTCCCAAACTGGGAGATACGGCTTTAAAACCTTAAACAATATTTCAGAATCCTCTACGAATTTTCATAGGCACTCCTCAATAGTACTATCAAGGGATTTTGCATTATAGAAATGTAATGGGAGGTTTGTAATCCTCACCCACATTGGGAGAGAAGGTAATACTTTTATGTAGGGATCATAAAGGTATTTTGGGATCATAAAGGTATCATAAAGGGATCATAAAGGTATGTAGGGATTTTGCATTATAGAAATGTAATGGGAGGTTTGTAATCCTCACCCACATTGGGAGAGAAGGTAATACCTTTATGTAGGGGTAATACACTTGGCTTCATCAGAGCCTCCGTGATGCTAGCTAGCTTGCCCCATTTCAAGTCTTAAGAAACACACATATGTTGAGAGGAACCTAGGACATGCAAACAAGATTATAGATCCCATCCCTTTATGAAATACAGGTGATGAGAGAAAGGATCCTTCCCCCAAAGGGTTAGAAGAGAACCCTAAAGGTGCATGAATGAGGTCCCAATGTAAAAGGTAGAGTCGTAACATGTGAATATCAAGGATTATGAGAAGATGAGTAGATAGTTCCATGCCTTCGATTTTGAAATTCAAGATTCCTAGTATTCTAGGAATGAATGGGAGGAGAGGGCTTGGCAGCTGAAGGTATTCGTGACCAAGAAATTGAAAAATATTGAAGCCACAATTGATCACTACAACTAGGAAATCACAGGTACGCCTACCTCCCTTGAAACTGTATCTCAAAGTTTAACTATCATACAACATTTCAAGAAACATGTGGGTTCAAAACCTCCTAGGGTAGTACCTCCTTACAATATAAACAAGGAAGGAGAATGGGCATATTTTGATGGCTCTTCTCAATCTACCCTTGAGATAGTGGGGAACAAGGGATTTTATATTAATTCACCCAGTTGATTTCCATTATTATGAAATGTACTTTGGGGCACATGGCACAATGATATTGGAATCTACTCATATGGAATTTACATTTGTCTTAATTTAAAATTTTGTAACAATTAATTTTACAATATATAAATTTGATATCATTGTATCTATGTTAAATATACCATAAATTATATTTTCATACTAAGATTTCTTCAATGCTTTTAAAAAATATAAATATCATTAAATATTATTATTTTAAATTTATTTTTGTGTTTTAAAAATAAAAATTATATTTATATTTAATAATTTATAAGGTATATTCATATAATTTTTTTAATTTTTTAATTATAAATTTTAAAAAGAAAAAAAAAATGCTAAGCCTCCCTCAAATTCTCACGCCTCTACCCAAACAGTTAAAATACCTTCAATTTTCCCCAATTTTTACAACCTCTACCAAGAAAGCAAAAAGTCTTAGAAATGTGCCAAGAAAATTCATCTATATTGTTCTGGAATATGAATCCCTGTGAATCTCCATGTCGGTCACCTTGAGGTCGATGGTTCAAGTCCATTTTGCACCACTGATTCAAAAATCACGAGGGTTTTGTTTTCATCTTGGAACAGCTAGCTCCGTCGCATTGTTCTGACCCCAATTCCTGAATCCAAGGATTTTCAAGGAGCGACGAGTTGTATGTTTAGTTTTTGAATCCATTCCTAAGACAGAAGCAGCTCCTCCTATATCTCGCTCAAGGCATTCTATTGGTCAAGTTGCAATCGCTACTGCACCATCACATAGCAGCATGCAGCGACCTCGGCATTAAGTATTTTCCCACAAGTAGATGTTATATCCATCTCATTTATTTCTAATTATTAAAATTTTGAAATCTTAGACATTGGATTTTGAACCTGTAAAAATTAGTACGTGTCCAAAGACATTTCGCTTCGCCCCTTAGTGAGCTTCCCAACTAGCATTTTTGAGTAGGCTGAACCAGTCATCTTTTGTTGTGCAGATATAACCCTTTGTTTTGCTTTTCTTTACCTGTTCCATAGTTGTTATTCTAGATAGTTCAGCGCCTGGATAGACTGCAATCACTAAGGACAATATTTATGATCTTTCAAACATCTTGCAGAGCTTTTCTTAAACAAGGGAGACATTAAAAAATCTAGGATAAAATTCTTTATTTAAGTGGCTCTTTAATTTGATTTAAGTAATCAAATTATTTAAACACAAATTATATGTTTTAATTGTAAATGATAGTTCTAGTCAATAGTCTTTAATTGTTCTCACATGTAAGTGCTCTGAATTGTTTGTTCTTTCCAACACACCTTATTCAAATTGTTTCTTACTGATAATCGGACCCTTTGGATCTTTAGTGGACTTTACTCATCAAATTCTACCTGAAACACCCTCCCCGAGTTATTAAAATATCCCATACTTCAAGCTCACTATTTTTGATGGTTGTAGTTGATATTTTAGTGCCAAACATAGTTGTGGTATGCCAAGTTACTTGGAAATACACCTAGAAAAACCATCTAGAAATATCTCACAACCCTAAACCAAAGACTTGAGCCAACTCTCGATCAACTCGGGTTCATCCAACAGTTAGGAGAATCCAATAAAAAATTAAATGAAATAAATAATTGTGAGATTCATGGTTGGTCCTTTTCTTCCTTAATTCACTTGAGTGTACATTTTCCATGTATCTCCCTCTTTAATATCCATGCTAGACTCTTCATTTGAATTTAACATTTTCTTTCTGTTGTGATAAATTTTCTTGGAAAAAATTATATTTCATGATAAAAAAAAACTATATGTATTTTATTACACCTCAGCAAAAAAATCGTTAATTTCTGCAAGGGTCAATGCTCCAAATTTTAAATTAGTTCCTAGCATGACTATTTCAATATTTGTTTCCCAAAATTTTCCTTGAAATCCTTATTTTAGTGTTGATATGGTATTATGCACTGCATCATCAAGCTCCATGTCTTATCGATATCACTTTTCAAGAAAAAAATTTGCAATGATCACATTTTCTCCCATTGTCGAATCCTTTCACAAAAGGTAAGAATCTAGAGGATCCACAGGATACAACTACGGACCATTGTCATCATAACCAATAACCAAAAGTGAAACTCCAAAGAGTCTTATTCCACTGGATTTGGTAAATACGTGCATCACAATTGTTGTTTCCCTCACAATTTTTGTGACGAGGATTGGTTCTTTGCATAAGCAAAGAGGATTGGGTTAGCTCTCCTACCGCAGGAAAGTTAGATAAATTACTTGTTCACCATCCCACAATTTTTCAATGGGGAGAGGGGGTCTCTTCCCATGTTTTATTGTCTCCTGTTGAGTTACCCAATTGTCTTGTTCCATCATGGCATGATCAAGATCGGATTTAAAGAAGGCCCATTTCTTCTTTAAATTCGTTGATTTGGATCTGAGTAAAAATGGGTATTGACTCATAAATTTAGACAAATCACTCCACATAGGATGACCTATAGAAAAGTTGTCCTTTCTTGAGCATTTTAAGGGATATCATTGGGCTATAATAAAGGAAATGCCTTTAATTGGTATCCAGCAAATCAAATAGGATCCGAGCAAGATTTGCTTCCAACAATCATGGTTCTTTTATAAATGTTGTAGCTTATTGTCATGCCATTTAAGAAGTTGGATTCTCATATTATGAGAGAGATTGAATCACTTGCTTGGACCCCGTTGAATAATTACATCTGTTTATACAACTAATTCTACAAATGGAAAAATGATGAACTCTGTCGCAGAAAGAAGCGAAACATACATAAAATAGTGGTGTTGTTTCTCCTGGTTGTCGAGCAATTCCATTTGGCTATTGATACTTCTCATGGAATTTGAAGATCGTAGAACCACCAACACAATCGATATCCCTTTAGAGTAAATTTATTCTATGAAAAAAAGAGTGGTGGTTTTCACAAATACGACATCAATGGAAGGTGTTAGAATAATAATCCACCACTTAGTACCTTAGTCTAAATCCTTAGCAAATTTTAATTGAATTTATGCATTGATATGCTATAGTTTGGACTTAGGGAAGTTAATCCAGCATAATAACTAGTTAATTTGTTGATTTCACATCTACATGAGCACTCCAACTCAATAAAACTCCACATGTTCACCCTTATTAATGACAGGTGTGCTCCCATTCCTTGAATTGGGGATTTGTGGTTGACTAGGAACACTAGGGGTGGTTTTATCCCAAATATTGGATAGTTGGAGCGTTTAATTCCCACATTGAGCCTCCCACTCACCTTATTTTACACACCCATTAATTACAAGGAGTCATAATTTCTCCATTACACTTCAACCGCATCCACACCACAATTCGTGACCATTTGAGCAGAGTTGGAGCGAGTTTGGCCCACGTAGGGGGGATTGAGGCCAATTTGGCCAATTTCACATGTACACTCAAATTTGGCTTCCTAAGCCTCATGAACTGCACCAAATGTAATATAAACCTATTCTAAACATATTCACATGTTAGACATTCAAATAATATCCATTTTATGTTCACACTATGTATGCAAAATTGTTCCTCTTTCATGTTTTTTTGTTGGTTTTTGAAAGTAATTCGGTTTGTGAGATTCTCTAAGGCTCCTCTATCTTGTTGTAGATAAAAATTATCACATGGTATTAGAGTCTATTGGAGTTTATTGAGTTGTAGATCAATCTTGAGTGTTTGATATGCATTTTTGAGAGAATTTCAAGATAAAATTGAGTGTTTTTTACAGGATTTTCAGCAAATTTCCCACCATTAGTGCAAGAAGAAATGGAAGAAAATTGTATCTTGCTTACCCCATTCAATTTATTCAAATGGAATGTAGAAATGGTTATTCAATTGAGATCTAAGGGTCTCTACAGAGTTACCATGGGCACGCAAGTGGAGCCAAACTTTGTAATAGAGAAAGCTAAGTACTTCAAAAGACTTGATGAAGCCTATGGATTGTTATGCTTGAGTATTTCAAGAGAGATATTATTTCATATAGAAATTTTGACAACCCCAAATGAAGTTTGGGTTAAACTAGAATCACTTTTTGGGAAAAATTATGAATTGAAAGGACATCAACTTGAAAATGAGCTCATAATCCTGAGCCCAACGCATTTTGAAACTATCTAGGAGTTCTTCATGAAGTTCAAGTCTCTAGTGCTTTAGCTGAAGCAATGTGGAATTGAGAATAAAGAGGATCAGTTGATATTGTTCATCCTTTCAAAGTTAGGCCCAAAATTTTCAGTGTTTGTAAGCACCTTCCATTCTGGAAAATTGACATTTTGAAATTGGCAGATGCCAACACTATCCAGCTTCATGGAATACCTCACCCATGAGAATGAAAATCTAGTTCAAATGGGAACCATAAAATCTAAATATCATGCTTTGGACATGGGTGTTTCGAATGCTAAGGGAAAGTAGAAGGAAAAGAATTTGAAGTAGTCAGATAAGAGGAAACCTGATAAACCCAAAACCAGTGATGCGGGTTCGAGTCCTCCCAAGGAGAAGGATAAGAGAGGGAAGGAGAAAACCAAATGAACATATTTCCATAATGGATGAAATCTAGAGAGATCCTTCATGAAGAAAACCATTTATCATATGGTGCAACTGCTGGAGAAAAACAATTCTCATGTCCCATATGGCGTAAGGAAGAAAGATGGAGCCTCAAGTTCAGACAACAAAGAGAAATTCCATGCCTTGGTAGCAGGTACTTCTAATTCCTCAACCTTAATTATTGATTCAAGGGCATCTAAACATATGGTTTCCACCAGAGGTCTCTTCTCCTCTATGCATTCGAATAGTGGCCCAACTGTTCGAATGGGAGATGACTCTAAAATCTATACCAAAGGAGTTGGTAGGATTGATTTGGAGCATGGTTATTTTAGTGATGTGATCTATGTACCAGATTTAGCAGCAAATTTTTAGTCAGTATATCAAATGATTCATGCAGGAGAAGCCAAGAGAGTAACATTTACTCCTGACTTGGTAGAGATTGCAGAAATATCCTCCAACCAAGTTATGGCAATTGGGTATGCAGACCACCAAGAGGGGATGTATAAGTTCTCGAATTTTCTCCCTAGTTATAGGGACCAAGTGCTCCTCTCTCATTCCAATGAGACTTCCAAGATATTGCATGGAATATTTGGACACATGAACTGCAATTCTCTCCAAGTACTGCACAAGGATTAGATGGTGGAAGGGATTCCTTCAATCAAATCTTCAAATGGAGCTTGCATTGGCTGTGTAGTTGAGAAGAATCCAGAGCGCAGCTATGAGAAGGGTAAGGAAAAGAGAGCCTCACAACCTTATGGATTGTTATATCCATAACTTATTTTTCCTCTACCCACTCTCTCATATGGTTTATTAAGGTATGTACTCACCTTCATTGATGACTACTCGAGATTCTGTTGGGTATACTTCCTAAAATTGAAATCATAAGTATTTGAGCAATTGAAGATTTGGAAGGCCTTAGTGGAGAATCAAAGTGGGAATAGAATAAATATCCTTAGGACTGAAAAATGTAAGGAATATTTCAACAAAAATATGAATCATCTTTGTGAGGAATGTGGCATTCAAATGCAACATTCAACTCCCTACACACCATAGCAAAATGGTGTAGCAGAGAGGAAAAATAGATCTCTCAAAGAGATGGCCACATGAATGATTGAGGAAAGAGATATAAGTCCCAATATATGTGTTAAGGATATTAATTGTGCCACATATATATAGAATATGGCATTCCAAAAATCATTCAAATGAAAATCTCCCTATGAGGCATGGTTTGCTGATAAACCAAATGTCTCAAATTTCAGAATTTTTGGATCAAGAGCATGGGATCGAATTCCTTCAGAAAAGAGGAAGGATTTGCAGCCAAAGAGAAAGAAATTCATCATGGTTGGATATGGTGAGGAAATAAATAGTTATAATCTCTTTGAAACATCAACACTCAATACTTTCATTGAGAGGAGTGTGCAATTTGAAGAGGAACCAATACCAAATTTTGAGCTTGCATCAGGGGAATGCTCTTCTCCCCAACACCTTGATGAAGTAAGTGATGATTCAAACTCTATATTTTATGATAATTCTGATAATTATATGGCTGTATATGACAATTTTGTAGATGAATCACCATCAAGTCCCAATTGGGCTTAAAAATCATACAAGTTGTAGGGGAATTGGTTTGCAATCCCTTAGAGCCTAGGAAGACTATATCTCAAATTCATAATGCTTCCTATGCAAGTGAAAGTGCTCTTGCTAAGAAATGGTATATGATGATTGGGTCTGATCCACTGTCATATCAGCTATCTTTTCATTATCCAAGGTGGAAATCAGCAATGGAAGAAGAATTCAATTCTCTCCAAGAGAATGAAACATGGGAATTGGTTCCCCTTCCTCCCAAGAGGAAGCTTGTGCAATGGAAGTGGATATTTTGAAAAAAAATGCTGCAGATTGTTCATATGTTAAGTAAAATGCCAGATTGGTTGCTAAGGGCTACTCTCAATTCCAAGGTGTGTACTACACCGAAACCTTAGCACTAGTTGCAAAGATGGATTCAATAAGACTAGTTCTAGCAATTGCAACTAGTAAAGGTTGGAAAGTGCACCATGTGGATGTCAAGAGTGCATTATTACATGGTGAACTATAGGAGGATATATACATGAAGCAACCTGAAGGTTTCCAAGAGGATCCTTCCATTTTTTTCAGGTTGAATAAATCACTTTATGGACTCAAGCAAGCCCCCATGGCTTGGTATGCAAAAATGAATGCTTTCATGCTCTCAATTGGTTTCATTCAATGCAAATATGATCCAAATGTGTATTTGCAGAACACTGGTGTTGTATTGAAGGTTATGTTACTGTATTTAGATGACCTTTTAATTACAGGGAGCTTCAACAATAAAATTGGATCAATCAAGGCATCCTTACACAGTGAGTTGGCAATGACAGATCTAGAATTGCTAAGATAATTTCTAGGATTGGAAATTGAGAAATATGAAAGAGGCATCATGATGGGTCAACATAAGTTCCGTATACCTGATAATTAATTTCAATATGACTAATTGTAAGGAATCCAGGTACCCTTTTCTTTCTGGCATTAAACTAGGTTAATTTGGTCATTCTCCTTTGGTAGGTTGTACACTGTACAAGTAGCTAGTTGGTAGTTTGTTGTACCTTATACATACCAGACCTGATTTGTATTATGTTGTAAGTGTTGTAGAAATGTATATGAACCAGACACATGAGCTCCATTGGAAGGAAGCCGAAATATCCTCCAATGTGTCCAAGGAACAAAGAGTTTTTGGGTACACTATGTAGCTAATTCTTCACTTCCATTAGCTATATTTTTTTATTCAAATTGGGCTGGAGATCCCACTGACAGAAAGTCAAGTTGAGGTTTTTTTTCATTCTTTCTGAAGGTCCTATTTTATGGTTTGGTATTAAATAGGATACAATTTCTATTTCTTCAGCAGTGAATGCAGCCACACATTGTGTTTGGTTGCAAGGAATTCTTCAGAAGCTTGGTGTTGCAATTGATTTTCCTACCAAAATTTGGGTGGAAAATAAAAGTTCCATCAAGATATCTACTAATCCAGTTAAGAGGTAGAGAAAAAATCATATAGATATCCATATGCACTACATCTAGGGCTTAGTGCATGGCAGAGTTATTTCCTTGCAGTATTTCCCATCCACCAAGCAAACTGCTGACATATTCACCAATAGTTTCACTGAGAAGAACTTAAATCACTTGAGATATTTTATTGGAGTGAGTGATGGATTCTAATTTCTATTATTTTTGTATTTTTTCTGCCCCATGTCCATTTTAGAGGGAAGGTTTTGTCCCATGAGTTTTTCATTATTTTCCTCAATTTACATTGACAAATAAAAATTTATGTTTCCATTGAGGTGACTCCACCCTTTGTTTCCAAGGCCTCCCACATTATTTTCATGATTTGTACTAAGTTATGGTTAAGGGGGGATGTTGTAACAGTAATGCACCACTTATTACCTTAGTCTATATCCTTATCCAATTTTACTTGCATTTGTGCATTGATATGCTATAGTTTGGACTTACGGAAGTTAATCCAGCATAATAACCAGTTAATATGTTGCTTTCACACCTACAAGAGTGCTCCAGCTCAGTAAAAATCCACATGTGCACCCTAATTAATGACAAGTGCACTCCCATTCCTTGAATTTTGGATTTTTGGTTGACTAGGAGCACTAGGGGTGGTTTTATCCCAAATTTTGGACTGTTGGAGCATTTAGTGCCCACCTTGAGCCTCCGACTCACCTTATTTTGCAAACCCATGCATTCCAATAACTCATGATTGCTTCATCACACTTCTGCCACATCCACACCACCATTCATGACCATTTGGGATGATTTGGAGTGAGTTTGTCCCACCTAGGGGGGATTGAGGCCAATTTGGCCAATTTCACATGACACTCAGATTTGGATTCCTAAGCCTCACGAATTGCATGAGATGTAATATCAACATCTTCTAAACATATTCACATGTTAGACAGTCAAATAATATCTAGTTTCTGTTCACATTGTGTATGCAAAATTGTTCCTCTTTCATGCTTTTTTCTTGGTTTTTGCAAGTAATTCGATTTGTGAGATTCTCTAAGGCTCCTAGATATTGATGTAGATACAACATTTCACAAAATATATTTTCCAGGTTCTAAATATGAAGGAAGAGTGCAGGAATATTGTAGAGTTGTGAATGGTCTGCATGTGTCTATAGAAGTATTTTTGGAGCGCTTAGTTAACATTGTGGATGTTGAATGCTGGTAGTTCCATTTTTTACTCATAGAGGAGGTCACAAGTCTAAAGTTTTTTCTTGAACAAATTCAGACTTAAACTCTAAATCTAATAGGTTGTTCATTTCATTAGGTCCATTCTCTCTTGTAACATGGAATTTGGGGCAATGAATACATATGCATGTTTCATGGAGATTTCATATCATGCTGGAGATTGGCTATCATAATGGGTTGAAATGGCCTTCAAATATTTTATGTAAGAAAAGGGACTTTTTTATTGTTTAGAAAAAGGGACGTTTTATCATTTTGTGGAGAAACTCAAGTGGGCATAAATTGAATAATAGGTTTATGTGTGGACACCATGTGAGCACATTGGTTGGTTCAAATTTAAGGTGTGGTGTGGATTACTCGTTGAAGAAGTTAGCATTTCAAAGGCCTTTAAAATATAATATGGATATCATTTTATAAAGGAATAAGTTGTATATTGGTCTTATGAATGGTTAGGGTTTATAATAAGTTAGTATTTTAATAAGTGTAAAGTATACTAGCATAACCACAAGTAAAGAGGTTGGTGAACACTTATAGGAACAACTAACCACTTCTTTTTGTGGAGATATAATGACCATGAAATGAATCCCTGTTGTAAACTTGTTACACCTGGGATACTAATATTGTTAATCTACTCAAGGAGGCCCAAAATATGAGATCATATCTAAACGCCTATCGACATAATTAATAAGTTAGTATTTCAATAAGTTTTAGGGTCAGTATGGTTTTTAATAAGTTACTATATGAATTAAAAAGTTAAGGTTAAGTTTTTAATTATTCACTTAAGGAAATAAGGTAAGGTTAATTTTTTTTAAGGATTAAGTTAGTATTTCAATTAATGTTAAGGTTAGTACATTTTTAATAGGTTTTCAATCTATTAAAAGGTCATGGTTAGTTCTTAATTAATTAGTTAAGGTTAGATTTATAATTACATAGTATATTAATTAAAAAGTTAGAATATAGTAATCCAATAAATGACAGGGTTAGTATACTATTAATAGGGTAGTATTCAACTAATTAGAAAAGTTAAGCTTAGTTTTAAATTTTAATTAATTAGTTTGGTTTAAATTTTTAATTAATTAGTTAGTATATTAATTAAAAATTTAGGGTTTAGTATATACTATCGTGCTAATATATTGGATTCGTAAGTTTAAGATTAGAAGTTTTGTTTATTAAAAATATAAGGATAGCATATTATTAAAATCATTAGGATTAGCATATTAAAGTTAGGGTTAATATTTACATTGCTCATAGGGTAATGGTAAAGGAAGGGGTCTCCATTTGAATGAAGCATGAAGCAAGTGGGGAGTGACAATAAACATTGAGAACATCTTGAAAAATATGGTTGGGGATCCATCAAACCTAAATAAACATATTTTTGGAGTGCTCATATGATACCACAATTGACACCATATTATGTGTTAGCACTCAAAATGTACCCAAGGTTGTGGAAGGTAAATCCCAAGGTAACAGCAAAACCACTTTAAGAAAGGGAGATGGCTTCTTCCTTTATAGAGAGGGATCTCTCACATATTTTTAACAGGGCCAAATATCAAAATAAAACAAAATTCAGATTGAGTTTGTGGTTGAAACAAGGAAAGCATAAATTGGGCTATGGAGTTACAAATGTAAATGAATTACAGAACAGTTTTCAAGTGAAAATATGTAAAGGAAAGGTAGCGCTCGGTTACAGTCAAAAATTTTGTTGGTCTGGTGATAAAATAAGAAAGATGAAATTCCATCAACATAGAGCATGGGAAAGATGAATTATGCATCAATTTTGGTGGGAAATCTTGATTAAAACCTAGAACAATATCCATAGCATAACAATACGAATTCTCAACTATTATACACTCATTCTATATCTGAAGGAAGACATAATGGAAAGTTAAACAAGAAGACATACACAGAGGAAATGTTGGTTTGTTGGGCAGACCCGGGTTTACTATCATGTACCAACAACACCCCTAGCTCACTGGCCCTTTTGGCAACATACCGCTGAGTGGCCTGAAGTCTCACCCGAAGTGATCCTAATGGGTTGGCCAAAGACTCAAGTGTCTCTACCAGGTTCTGTATGGCATCTTGTTTGCGTCTCGCAGCTCTTCTTAGTCTGCGAGATATCTCTCTCTGTGATGCATAGTTTCCTTTTACTCACGATGACTCTAGTCCTTATCGCATCGCCGCGTCCTAGGCGACACGTAACTCTCTCCTATGCTCGATCCTCAACCTGCGGTACCACGCACCACAGCTCCTCTAATGGTGTGATATCGCCTCCCTGCGATATCCTACCGCTGCGACTCAACGTACTTAGCTTACTGGTGTTCAACTTACAGGACTCAATACACAAGGCTGTTTTATACTGCGACTCTTAAATGTCTTGAGTGAAACTTAGACAAACTCTTATACAGAATACTTAAAGAATTCAACTTGCATTTATCCTTTTACTATGCTGTGAACTGAATAACACATACATACATTTACTGTAAGCAAAGTTCATGTAATGAATGACAGATATAACAAGCAAATACAATCACATGAATCAATCACATAACACTCTGATTTTACGTGGTTCACTTCCAAGGTAGAAGCTACATCCACATAACTGTGTTTTTATATTATAACTTGAGAGAGGTACACAGTTCTGCTACACCGCATATGCAGCTAGAGATCTTCTGGGTAAATCCACACACAGCCTAGAGCCCTTCTCTCTTAGATCTCTTCTCTATATTGCCTTCTTACAATATACTCTCTCTCTCTCTCTGTCAATCCCTGCAGATTGTTACAATACAAAATACAGTGAGCTAACAGACTACTGGGCTCTCAGACTTGCTGATGTCTAGCTCTAGAAGGACTGACTAGCTGGATGGGTTAAAATGCTCAAAATTCCAACCTTTTACAATACCAAATATATCCCTTTATAGGCGGCCCGAAGGTCTCGCCATTACAACACTGTGGGCCTATCCCAACAGTAACCCAATACTTTAATTAGTGATAGTCGGCATATCTATACTTGGGGTAGCCGTTTTTCGTCACACCACTACTCTCTACAATCTTCCATGCTTCCTGACGCTGACCATGGGTAGTATGCACCGCTTCCTGTCTTCTGTCCTTCACCTTCAATACCTCGGCCTCGTCGCTCCTTTTCCTTTATGAGGGTCGCTGAGCCCTCCTGTCTTCGCCGCTGCCTTCAATGCAGTGGTTGAGCTCTCTCTTCTCGGCCGCTCAGGTACTGTCATCTTCCTTGACTTCTCAGTTCCAACAGTCATGGTTTTTGGCTCTGCTCTGCAGCTAGAAACATGCTACGACATCATAGCTTTACCTTATCTCTTCGTCTTCGCCAAAATATCTATCCGCCAAAATGGCAGCTTCTTCTGTAGCTGCGGGAATCTGCTCCAACAGTCCACTAACACTTACTTGTGGCTCGTCCCCGAGCCACTACCAGCGGTCTTCTCCTGATGTAGCTTCTCCTTGGCTTCCTGCGAAGTGCGGTGAAGCTTGTCCCAAAGTCCTGTGACTTCGTTCTACATAGCTGCGATACACTCTTGTTCCGAGTCTAGCATAACTTGACTAATACTGGAGTCTTCTGCTGCATCAATTTCATTTCTGGTGGCAGTGAACTCCCCAACTTTCTGCTCAACCGCATCGACTAGCTCTGTGATTTGTTCCTGATATGGTTGAAGCAGGTCATTGATGTGTATGTCCTTTGCTTTCAACCGTTGCACTTCCTGCTGCAAGCGGTTCATCTCCATCATCTTTCTCATCTTCTGAAGAGCTTCTAAGATCTTGATTTCTTCCTTCATTGCTACTGCGGTATTCTCTATCTGCTGAATACTTTTCTAGACTTCTACTTTCTCGGGAGGCTCATCTAACTCCGACTATGTGTGCGTCGCATCAGCTAGCACCACCAGTGCATCGTCTATGCGGGATTTCATCTCTGTAGAAGTGAGTTGAAAGGCCTCTACTCTAGCTTCCTTTTCCGCCTGGGGGGTTCCCGGTGGTCTAGCCTCAAGCTCAGCAATCTACACTTTGTGGTATTCCTCCATCTTGGCCACTGTTTCTTCCATCCTGGTTACTTTTTTCTCCAGAGCCTTTGCTCTGTCTACAACTCTTCTTACCTTCTGCGGGAGAGGCAAGGTGAACTCAATATTACATTGGGGTAACTCCAACGTAATACTCTGTAAGACTTGAGAGAGATTCTGTTCTCTATATTCATATGTTCTTAACTCGTCTGCCTTTTTCTGATAGCTGGTGGTGAGTGCTGCATTCTCTTGTTTCAGCTGTGTGTTTTGTTTATAAGTCGCGAGCTCTCTACCTCTGAGCTCTGTGCTTAGCTGCTGCTAGATCATCTGTAACTGATCAATGTGGAACTCTGCGAGGTTAACCTTGATAGGTTGCCTAATATGTACCGATGCATTCATCATTGACGCAGGGAATCGGATGCTCCTTGGTGGTATCAAGACTGTATTGATGCGATCCGTTGCCAAGATTTCCTTGCGGGAAATTGACTGTGTTGAACTTTCTCCTGCGGTTGCCTTTACCGGCAGAACCTGTATCATGGTAGTCTTCTCAGTAATTGCTTTTAAGTCCAAAATCCACTTTCCTACCGTGCTCTGTATCTTTGCCTGCGATGTCTGCATCGCCTCAAATGAGTCTTCAACATGTCATGCATTCTTGTTGCAATGAGTTCATAATCATCCTCTGTCAGTGCAGTCTTCGAAGGTGGTTTTGTGGCTTTGTGCTTTTTCTTCTTCTATGCATCTGGTGTCTCTTCTTCTCCATCCTTTGTCGTCTATGCCTCTAGTGGCACTTGCTGTGAATATTTCCTCTTTTCTCCTGGTAGTGGCACTTGTGCTGTATCTTGCGTCTGGGTCTCCACTTTGTCTTTGCCTTTGTCCGATGGGTCTATCTGTGCGGTACCTGTTGGTAGGGGTGTGGTGTCTTCTAATGCTTGCTTCCAGTCGTCACCAAAGTCTTTGATGACATCCTCGACATCCTTCGTTGTCATCCTGAACCAACCATTGGCCCAATCATCCATTTTAGCCCTTTTTGGCCTCAAATAAATTCTATGGCGGTCCACCATAAAATCAAGCCGATCATCATATGTGTCCATGATCTCCTTGCTGATCCGTGGTGTTTCTTGGAGGACGTTCCTTAGCAGCCTATAGTATTCATAGAATACTATCGCATTGACCTTTTTCTTGGCTGGGCTGCTAGTCTCCCATAAGTTTGTGTAGCGCGTACCTCTGGGCTTGCCACTCGCTAGCTGTCGAAATTGGGTATGGGGTGGCTCCTTCCACCCGACAAATGCACAGAGTATCAGCAACCATGAGAAATGGAATGGGTGGGTTGCCTCATCCTGAGCTTGCAAACAATATTGCTAAAACATATTTAACAAAAATAAAGACCAATTGAACTGTTCCCCCTCTGCAACTTGTATGGCCAGGTTAATTACTGATCCTGTGACTTCCTTTGGGTGAACCTTGGTTAACAGTCTGCCTGCAAGCAGACTAGCTGCAAATTTGAGTGTATTGTCTGTTAAGCTTGCGATGTCGTAAGCCCAACCTCCTCTCTGCAATTTATACTTGGCGACTAGGGCTAGTGATAGCTTGGAATCCTTGGTCTTTCCTGTTATATTTGTCTTCGGGTCTTAAACAGTCTTGGACAGCCCAGTGATGCCATGTATCAGGTCGATGTTTAGGTCGACCCTGTTACCAAGCCAGAGGTAAACCCCATGTACGCATGAAAGTAGGATGCGCACCATGGCATTAACCTCTGCGCCACATCCAAAATGTGGTATTCTTAACAGATTAAGCAGGCCTGAGCACTCAAGAATCTGGACATGTTCTATGGGAACATATTCATCTGCACCTGTCCTTGGGTTCTTCTGGATCGTAAGATACTGGTCCGACCGAAACTAAGGATATGTCTTACTATCGCCCAGGTTATAATCTACAAATTTAACAATAGTGGCATATCCTAATAGATCTCCATCTTCATTTACTCTAGAATCAATCTGTGGTATAGGAACAAGAAACTTACCACTCTTGGGAATTTTTACCTCTGGTGCGCCGTCAACTCGTGGTATGATGTAGTCTGTTGCATTATGAACTTCTTCGTCCAGCTCCGGAATGGATTCTTCTCTTAAGTGAGTTTGGCTCCTCATCCTTGGCAGCTGTTTGGTATGTGATGAACTTGGCGTGACACCCTTAGATGGCGTCGTCATAGCAGACATAAGGCCTCCATGCTCGAACCTTTCCAAAATCGCTTCTATGGGTTCCTCCTTGGACAGAACCCACTGGGTGTTATACTCTAGGCGGGCAATGGCTGCAAACTATGTAAATCACAACACTCTATAACGAAATTAGCTATGCACAGGGAAAACTTAACAATGCACTCTATAGCTCTCAGATCTTTGCAAATGTAACCCTCCTGAATGAATAATTTATGCTTTTATGCCGAAGGCGATAATCCCGGACGCAACGGTCATCTAGATTGAACCCGTCGGTCGTATTAATTGCTTGGACGAGACCACACCCGTCATTTCAATCCTCAATAAATGCTGAAATCCGATCAATTTCCCTCGAAGCGTGTGTATGCAGGTGCCGGTCTCATCGAAGATTTGCCAAATCTGGAAAAATTTATTATGTTGCTGCCAAATCTACGGTAAGGTATACCGGTCATTTCTTCATTAACTGTTTGTCAGAAGGTGACTTGACTAGCCCTCTGTCTCGTTGCAAAAACTGGTATGTGGCATGGAGAAACATCGCGCTGCTGTGATGCCACACTGCATCACTTTCTCAACACAAACTTAAGCATTTTTTTTTAAATGAGCCGTCCTTATGCGATTCCTGATACTTAGAATACCTACCGGTGTAGACTAATTCCCGGTGTGATGCCTCCTTTCAACTACACTGGACATCTGCACCGTTCGTGACTCTGGGTTAGGGATGAGAGGTGGAGTGGCTGTCACTATAGAGCTTAAGCCTACTACCATTAATCATCATGGGAAGAATCTCCCCATTCAGTTTGATGAGCTGAATGGCTCCTCCCTCTGTGACTTGCTGTATCTGATACGGCCCCAACCAATGCGTCTTGAACTTCCATAGAAACTTAATAAATTTACTGTCATAGAGGAGTACTAGGTCTCTGATCTGAAGAGTCTTACTCTTAATGTGTCTGTCATGCCAATATTTTTCTCATGCCTTCTGCACTTTCTGATGGAATCTGGTGATGAATTTGTCTTCCTCTAAGGCAAGCAGTTGTGCTAGCCTTTCCTGTACCGTGTCTGTATCATCCATTCCAGTGATATGAGCAATTCTTAAACTGGGAAGGATATACTCCATAGGCATAACAGCCTCCTGTCCATACACCAAGCTCAAAGGTGTGTGTCCTGTAAGTTTCTTGCATGTAGTCCTATATGCCCATAATACAACATTAACTCTAAGGTCCCAATCATTCCTTTGGCTGTTGCAGATCTTAGTAAGGGCGTTTTCTAAAATCTTGTTAAAGGCCTCCACCGTACCATTAGCTTATGGGTGGTAGGGAGTGCTCTTATGGTGCTGTTTCTGGAATTCTTCCATCAAGGCCTCAATGTTACGATTCAAGAAGTGTGTGTCTTGATCGCTCATCAAAATTACTGGGCATCCAAATCTAGTGATTATGTTTTCAAAAATGAACTGTGCGGCTGTAGCAGCATCACAGTTTCTTACTGCTTTGGCCTCTACCCACCCGGTGAGGTACTCTATTCCAGTGATGATATATCTCATACCAGTTCATTTTCTTGGTGGGTTGATGGGACCCACAAAGTCTATAGCCCATTTGTCAAATGCGCGCAACGTAATTTGTGGTCGCAGCAGCATTTCATCTCATCGTGAAGGTTTTCCTACCCTTTGGTAGATATCGTAGCAACTGCAAAAGTCCTTAGTGTCTTTGTGTAACATAGGCCACCATAATCCTGCGGTCAGGATTTTATGTGCAGTCGGCTTTCCTGCGAAATGACCTCCTACGGTACCTGAATGTGCTTCTCTGATAATAGCCTCTTTTTCATGTGGCATCACACATCTACGCAGGACTTCATCTGGACCTAACTTGTATAACTGTCCTGTAATCAGGGTGAAGTCTGTTGCTTTAACAACCAACTGCCTCTTTTGATGCTTGGTAAGCTCCTCAGGTGCCCTTCCTGTGGTGAGAAAGTGAATGATATCAGCATAGTACTCATCTGCGATCTGGATAGAGAACAACTGCGCATCTGGAAAATTGTCCTCTAGATTACTTGGCTCTTCTCCTGAGTCTATTCGCGACAGATGATCAGGTCCGGCATTCAATATTCCAGGTTTGACAATGATTTCGAAATCATACTCCTGAAAGAGGAGTAACCATCTGCAGATTCTTCCCCCTAACACTAGTTTATTGACCAGATACTTTAATGCGGAATGGTCAGTAAACATCTTGAATGAGGCACCCAACAGGTAGTGCCTAAATTTCTATAGCGCATACACCATAGCTAAGCCTTCTCTTTCTGTCGTGGTGTAGTTCTTTTCTGCTGTCGATAGCTTTCTGCTGGAGTATGCGATAGGATGATCGATACCTCCTTCTCCTGGTTGCATTAAAACAACCCCTAGTGCGATGCCAGATGCATCCACATGTACATGAAATGGATTAGTCCAGTCTGGAAATACTAAGATGGGTGCTATAACCATCTTCTCTTTAAGTGTGTTTAGACTCTGCTAGCATTCCTCATTCCATACGAATTTTTCATCTTTCTTTAACAGTTTTTCCATCGATGTTGTAATCTTTGTGTATCCATTGATGAATTTTCTGTAGTACCCGGTATGACCAAGTACTGTTCTCAATTGTTTGAATGAGTTGGGTGCTAGAAGATTTACAATGATGGAAATATTTGCGGGATATACCATCAAGCCTTTCCTGCAGACAATGCGACCCAACAAAATACCGAATGGCGCACAGAATATACATTTTTTCAAGTTTAGAGAAATCTGGTACTGCCTACATTTCTCTAACATCAGTCTTAAATCTCCTATGTGCTTGTCAATTAATCCAAATACAGTCCAATCATCAAAATAAACTTCTAGGAATTTATGGATGTATTCTTTAAATACAACAACTACTACTCTAGAAAAGATAGCTGGTGCATTCTTAAGACCAAAGGGCATTGCCGTATACTGGAATGAGCCCCATTCTGTTGCAAAAGTGGTCTTATGTCGATCTTCTGGGTGGATTCTGATCTGGTGATAGCCTGAAAAGCCATCAGTGAAGGAGTAGACCTCCTATCCTCCCACATTGTCTAGTACTTCATCAGTAAAAGGTGTGGGAAATGGATCATGAAGCGATGCGTCGTTGAGTTTACGCAAGTCAACACGGATCCTGATGTCTCCTTTAGTTTTCTTCTCTTGCACGACCATGGGACTAACCCATTCGCTCTCTTCTATGGGCTCAATGATGCCTGCTACTAGCATATTATCAATCTCATCCTTAACTTTTTCTTTGTAGAGTGGATTTAATCTATATGGACGCTGCTTGACTGGTCTAGAATCCTCTTTCAATGGTATCCTCATTACTCCCAGGTCTCCGACTATTCCCTTCATCTCTGTGAACTTGGTGGGAATCAGGTCCTGATAGTCATGTAGCAAGTCTGCAATCTGTCCAACTGTTTCATTGGTCCAATAGTCTCCAATAGAGGCAAACTTTGGTTCTGTGTCTGTGCTAATATTGATATTTTTAATCTTGATCGGCTTTGTGATTGCTGGAATCTGTAGCTTCGGTCCATCAACATCGCGAGTCCCTTCTGACTATGGAATGTTAATGTTGCGAGGATCCTCATCCTCATCCTCTGGTTCTGCTTCGAAGTTATAGCACTTGAGCGCATCTTCTAACTGGATGGCCCAATCAGGTTGAGTATGTACTGATAGGGTGCAATCCTCAAATATCTTAACCTTTATTACATCTAGGGCCTGATCAACATTTGGATACTCAGATTCAAAAGCGAAGGTAAGTAGAAAGCTGTCTATTAGAAGTGGCCATGTAGTCGTTCCCTTGTGAAATTTAGTCTCTGTGTACTAATTCCGTGGAACTGTGTCCAAAGTGTGAATGAATAGGTGAACCCATTCATCCTCAGGAATGTCCGACCAATCCTATTCACATGTCTGGATATGTGACCTGGGGTCACTTTCTCCTGTGTATCTCTGCTGGACATACTCTCTGTTGGTAGAGAATCTGATCACCATCAATCTCTTAAGATCATACCATGATGCGATATTCTCTTTATGTGCATACCACCATCTTGCAGGTGTGGCTTGTACTGCAAGATCCATAGCTGCGATCCTCTGCTCGTGAGGAATTTGTTGTTCATACTGCATGAGAAAGTCCTGGATATCTGTTAGACCATGAAATGATGGAATCTCGTTTATCTCTGCACCAATACATCGCAGTGACTTAGTCATATGCGCACATTTGCGCGCCGAGACTTCGTAAATTCTGTTCTACCAATTCTCTAGACCAACATCCGAATATGATGCGCATGAGTTGTCGCATCGCCAACTAATGTTCCCTTCTGCAGTTGGATTGATGTAGTCACTCTGGTTCGCAGTCATCTGATAGAGACTGTCCATGTTACGTGCCTCTTCCTCTGCTCGGATAGGTTCAATGTATCTAGGACCCTGAAGAGGATCTAATGGTGCGATGAACCGGATCTGCGTGTTCTCAAAGGTCATTTGTCTTCTCTTTAAGTCGATAACGGCCATGTCATCGATCGCCCAATCAATTCCTAGTAGTGCTGGATATGGTCTACTATCGCCAATGATTTCTATAACTTCAAAGTCCGCAGAGCTGCGAACTCCGTCAATGTCAACTGGTACCTACGATAATCGACCCAAGGGTGATACCCGCTGTTGATTAGCTAATCGCAGATGGATAGGTGATCTGACTAACTTAGGGCTACCCATCTGTTCCCATGTTTGCTTAGTCAGAAAATTTACCTCTGATCCTAGATCTAGGATCACCTCGTCCATTTCAAATTCTCCAACCTGTGCTGTGAGTCGCATCTGTCTTCCTGTTCTTGTATGTCCCATAATACTATGAACAACACACTATGCACTGCTCATGGAAGAAGATGGTTGACACTGATCTATGATGCGCTGAAGTTATCTGATAGCTTGTTCATTTCTCACAAGTTTTAAACAGCTCCATAGGAAGGATTGTACACTTCCTATCAACTCATCCTCGTCGCATGTGCCCGATGTGGTAGCCTGCGATATTTGTACAGGGATAATGCCATAAGGTGCTTGCTGCGGTACACCCCTAGACAGCGGTACCTGTGATCTTGATTGCATAGGGTCATCAACGAAATTCTTAGCTTCCTGAAATGTATGTTTATTATTCTATAGGTCAAGTGGTGTTTCTTTGTTAGGAACTTTGCGCACTGACTCCTGAACTGTGGTCTTTTCAGTAACCTGCGATGTCTCATTGGTGGAAGAACCACTGCGATTCACAATGTTGACTCTTGGTTCTAGTTCTTCCTACTCAGCAGCAATAAACTGGATGTTCTGGTGTACTGCTGGCTTAGGTTCTCTGATCTTAGTTATCAATGTAGGACAGTCTTCTATAGCATGATCATAATATTTACAATAGTTACATGTGGTGGTAGGGCTCTGACAGTCCCTAGTATAATGTCCTAGAACTCCACAGTTGTAACAAGTGACTGGTCCACGACCACGGCCAAAGCCTTCTCCCTGGACAAAGCCTCTGAATCCTCCTCATCCTATGAATCCTCCTCCACGGCCAACATGAGCCCGATCATACTGTGGTCCTGCTGCTGGACCCTGTGTTTCTGATTGAACTCTGTACAAGTCTTGCTTGCTCCCGACCATGAGATCATAGGCTCGGCAATCGTGTTCATCATGGCCTACGGACTTGCAGAAGACGTAGTATAGGTTCTTAGGTGTCTGTACGTACTTCTGAATTAGAGGGCACTGGTGAGGTAGGTGTCCTCTTGTTTTGCATATTTCACACCACGGCCCGTGGGTCTATGGTAAGGGGTTGGGAGCCCCGGTTGCTATATATTCTACAAAGATTGGACAATTATCTTTAGTATGGCCTTGTACTTTACACTTTACGCACCATATGTCTTGCACAACCTCTTTCCATTTCTTAAGCTCATGCATCTGTATCGTGAGGTTAGCCAACTGGTTTCGCAGATTTGTCATACATGTGCTAGTTTCAACTAGAGGTGAAGCCTCTAGTTTCATCGCCATCTCCAACGCGTTGTCCTATGTCTAGAGTTTCTGTTGCATTAATGGTAGTCTGATGTGAGGGAGCAGTGCTGCAATAAACCATTCCTTATGCTGCTCCGGTGCAAACTCAAAGCTGAATTGGTTTATATGGGCTTTAAATTTATGATCGAAGTCCCACATTGACTCTGTAGGTAACTGTTTGATATCTTTGAGATCTGTAATGCACTATGACTCAGAATTAGGTTTCTTAAACTCTTTAATCATGGCGGTCCTGACCTGGACAAGTGTTATGGGTACCGCTAAGGTATACTTCATATACCATGTTAAGGCTCGTTCTCTCAGTGTGATGACCAACTGTACAAGTTTACTATTATCATCATTGATTGCTTTAATGGTCCACATTGCTTCACATAGAAACCAATGCTGCTCTGGGTCCTCTGCCCCTGTACCCTTAAAGATAGGTAGCTTCATATCATCCCCCATTCTATTTCTACGTGGTGAATGTTGATTTGCTGTGTTACTACCACTCGGTGGTGTAGGTGGAGGTGATGTAGCAGTAGTATGTACTGTCTGGGAGCTACTAGATGGAGTTTCTACGGGATTGTTCTGAGTCCCGATCTATTTCTGTGGGGTATAAGGGTGGTAAGGGATACCCCCTTCAGTTCTTTCTATAGTACTGTGACTCTGTTGTCTAGTATTATCTGAACTATCTTCAAATATGGGAGAGCTGAAATCTACTTTGTATTTCTTTCCACTACGTGTACGTCCAATGTCATCAAAATCACTTTCAAACTCTTGTGACATTACTATCTTTACTTATTCATTTGAAACTAGATCCATTGTTCCTTTTTCATGTAATAACATCTTAATGGACAAGTTTAAAGATTTAAGGTACTTACTGCGATATCCTTTGAAGAAGTACTGCTCAGCCTCGCTGAAGCTTTTTCTTTTTTCAACTGCAAACTCTGTGACGAAGCCTTCTAGCACACTCGCAAGCCAGAATTCTACTATCCTCATAATGAAATTATCAAGTTTCTTCATAGTTTGAATCAGGTCTGGTGTCCAGACAATATTTCTTTTCCTCTTGAATATGCCCATATCAGTCAACTTTGATAACCAGTCGTAAAGCTCGTTTCCAAAGGTCGCAAAAAATATCGCATGCAGGTCTGTAACAATATGTTTTTGTAACTAGTCCTCTGTATTCAGTCTAAGACTTTTGTTCTCATGTTTGGAAAACTCTTTATCCTTAGACCAAACCCACTCGTTGATTTCGTCTCTAGTAGGACGTCACCAGAACATCAGTGCTCAGTTTGTTCAAAACCAGCAATTGAACCATTTGTTGGTTTGCTGGGCAGACCTGGGTTTACTATCATGTACCAAAAACACCCCTAGCTCACTGGTCCTTTCGGCAACAGACTGCAGAGCGGCCTGAAGTCTCACCCGAAGTGATCCTAATGGGTTGGCCAAAGACTCAAGTGTCTCGACCAGGTTCTGTATGGCGTCATGTTTGTGTCTCGTAGCTCTTCTTAGCCCACGAGATGTCTCCCTCTGCGATGCGCAGTTTCATCTTACTCGCAATGACTCTAGTCCTTATCGCATCGCCATGTGCTGGGCGACACGTAACTCTCTCCTACGCTTGATCCTCAACCTTCGGTACCACGCACAACAGCTCCTCTAATGGTGCGAAATCACCTCCCTGCGATATCCTACCGCTGCGACTTAGCGTACTTAGCTTACTGGTGTTCAACTTACAGGACTCAATACACAAGGTTGTTTTATACTGCGACTCTTAAATGTCTTGAGTGAAACTTAGACAAACTCTTATACAGAATACTTAAAGACTTCAACTTGCATTTATCCTTTTACTATACTGTGAACTGAATAACACATACATACATTTACTGTAAGCAAAGTTCATGTAATGAATGACAGATATAACAAGCAAATACAATCACATGAATCAATCACATAACACTTTGATTTTACATGGTTCACTTCCAGGTTAGAAGCTACATCCATAGAACTGTGTTTCTATATTATAAATTGAGAGAGGTACACAGTTCTGTTGCACCGCATATGCAGCTAGAGATCTTCTGGGTAACTCCGCACACAGCCTGGAACCCTTCTCTCTTAGATATCTTCTCTATATTGCCTTCTTACAATATACTCTCACTCTCTCTCTCTCTCTCTCTCTCTCTCTCTCTGTGTGTGTCAATCCCTGCGGATTGTTACAATACAAAATACAGTGAGCTAACAGACTACTGGGCTCTCATACTTGCTGATGTCTAGCTCCAGAAGGACTGACTAGCTGGATTGCTTAAAATGCTCAAAATTCCAACCTTTTACAATACAAAATGTATCCCTTTATAGGCAGCTCGAAGGTCTCGCCATTACAACACTGTGGGCCTATCCCAACAGTAACCCAAAACCCCAATTAGTGACAGTCAGCATATTTGTACTTGGTGTAGCTGCTTTCTGTCACACCATTGCTCTCTGTAGTCTTCCATGCTTCCTGTCTTCTGTCCTTCGCCTTCAATACCTCGGCCTCATCGCTCCTTTTCCTTTATGAGGGTAGCTAAGACCTCTTGTCTTCGCCGCTGCCTTCAATGCAGTGGTTGATCTCTCTCTTCTCAGCCACTCAGGTACTGTCGTCTTCCTTGACTTCTCTGTCCCAACAGTCACGGTTTCCGGCTCTGCTCTGCAGCTAGAAACATGCTACAGTGTCCTAGATTTACCTTATCTCTTTGTCTTCACCAAACTATCTATTTGCCAAAATGGCAGCTTCTTCTATAGCTGCGGGACTCTGCTCCAACAGGAAAAGAAATAACAGACTGTAATTATGAATTGCCCATGAATCTCTGCAACAACCCCCAGTATTCGGATCTGCAATTTTATTAGCAATGGATCACACAATGCATAACAAAAAATTATCATGGGTTCCAACCTCATCTTCCTCTATTGAGGGCATATTTATAGTATCTTAGGATCCCGAGACCAACCTAGAAATATATCAAAAACAATTACAACATGAGACTGAAAATATTAACAAAATGATGACCTAGCAGATCCGTCATGATCATAATCCAAATAGACAAGCATGTGAGGGCATGTATGATCAATCTGTTTGAGAAATTGGACAATGAGAACTCAGGATCGCTTGCTGAAAATGATAGTTCAGAGGATCTTTGAGCAGTCTGCAACAACTTCGTTCATGCCTACACCTTCACCTATGAAAAAATCTTCTAGACCGATGATCCTTTACCTTCTTAAATCATGATCGTTCAATGATGTGGCTCTTTAAGATTTCACAGATCTGAAAGGTTGATTTATTCATGCTAGTTCGATCAGTGAAATCTACCATGATCATAGATCTGATCTTCTTTAATATTGACCGTCAAAATATGTCAATCTTTAAGCCATTCCACAAATTTGAAAAGTTAATTTCCGTGAGAATGTTGGATCAGTGGAATCAATCCCCACCATGGATCTAGACCATTGAAAGCCGCGGGGTCTACCAGTTTCCACCTATCGGTAGGTCTTCTTAAGTCATGCACATGTTTCCCTTTTTCGCACCGTCAATATTTGCCATAAACTTTCCCAGTCGTTGACTTGAGATCAAGCTGCGGGATGGCAGAAAATGGAAATTAGGATCTCAAATTTTCATAACCAAGAATTCATATTTCCACCTTTCTGCTTCCGCTCCTTTCTTCCCTCGTTGAAGATCTGTGCAGGAGCTCTCTAAATCGTTGGATCGTGATCGCGGAAAGCTGAACTCGAGATTTGAACTTTTTGCAAAGTTCGATTTTGATCTTTCTGCTCCTAGATTTCTGCTTTCGCCTTTTCTTTCTGCACCATCGATTTGTGTGGGATCTCTATGAACTGTAGATCTTGCGAATCACAGAAAGAGGAAGTCAGCTTTTCAAATTTTGTAACTCGAAACTTCACCTTTTTCTCATCCACCTTTCTTCTTCCAACCTTTTCTTTCCACACCTTTGATATTTAGAGGAAGCACTCTAAGCCATCGATTAGGATGATCATAGAAAGCCGAAGTTCGACCTTTTTACGACTAAATTATTTGTTTTTTCGTTTTCTAATTTCTTCCCCTTCCATTCTTCAGCACCGTTGGTCTGTGTGGGATCAATCTAAGCCATCGGATCTGGACTACAAAAAGGGAAAGGAGAAAGTTCTAACTCATGAGATCGAATTTCTTTTTGTTTTCCACCCTTTCACCCCTTTTTATTTCTACATCATTGATCTGTGCGGAAATGCCCCGAGCCATGGATCTGGTAGATCACGAAAGGCATAAGTTGGGATTTGAAATTTCTATGAAGTTCGATTTTGATCTTTTCACTTCCGAATTTCTGCTTCCACCTTTTCTTTCTGCACTATTGAGCTCATCATGTTGAGCTTATTGTTAGGAACCCATGTCAATCCTTCTCTTTACCGTGTTAGTATATTGTTGTTGGACGCATATGTTTTGTAAGTCGTCCCATAGTAATTGTTGATCCATAGTTTGTGTTATTGATGTTGGGCACATATGCTTTGTAAGCCTCCTATAGTATTTGTTAATCCATAGTTTATATTGGCCCATGGTTTTGACCCATAGTATTGGTGCATGGTTTTGATCCATAGTTTATATTGGCCCATGGTTTTGACCCATAGTATTGGCGCCTATTTTTAGTATATAAGTGTGTGTTGAGGCCATGGAAGGCCCCGTGAAGTTATTTTGTATTGAGCTTTCTCAAAGGAGGTTTCCCCCTCAAAGTGGACTGCGATTAATATAAAAGTGATTTTGAGTTATGCTGCTATATCTTGTATTTTGATTAATTATTTGCTGCAGGGTCCTCACATCTGGTATCAGAGCACTTTCTTGGGCTCGTTGGGTGAAATTTCTGCCCAAATTTTTTTTCTCTTCTATTGCAGGTTCGGATCTGGGAATAATCCCTATCCACTTAACTGTGGGAAGTACTTGGGCATAAGCCCTAAAACTCATTTTGAGGAGTAGCACAGGAACCCCGAAGTAGCTGGCCCATTGAGAGGACCTGCCAGCGAAAAGGGCAACGACCCCTACCTGATTGACTAGTTCCCACCCGTGAGGTAAACCAAGAGCTGTCGTTTGTGGCCAAGTGGTTATCAGTTTTACCTAAGCCGTGGAGTGAGGGGTACTGCCCTAATACACAAGCCGTCAGACAACATTGGTGGCCAAGTGAATCCCTTGAACCGATAGGAAGCCGCACATACCTGGGGTCCATATCTATTTTCAGTTGCTCAATCGCATATTTCCTCTATCTAGAACTGTTGCCAGTCAGTTCCGCGCCGTTGCATATCCATTTGTTGCCGATCACTTCCACGCCGTTGCAGATTCCACTGTTTCCGATCACTTTCACGTCGTTGAAAGAGTATAAAATTTGGTTTTTCAGCCATATCTCCTTGGTTTCAACTCTGTTTTCCCTAAAACTTCACTGACACCTCTGCAATTCCATTATGCATATTTCATTCCCAAAGACCCTATCCCAAATTCCACTTCTCAAGACCCGAAATCCCACATTTGTCTATTTTTAGGATTTGCCATTACTCTGATTTTCACCCAAACGCCTTCAAATTTTGCCACCGTATTCCTTTCCTCATTCTGCTTTTTTGTCCCTCTCTACCAAATTTTCTCATTCTTTCACCCCGCTCCTAAAATCCCCATTTTTTGCTTCCCTGTCCTTTCGACAATGTCCAAAACTTACTCAAACCCACATTACCCTTCCGATTTTTTCCCAAATCCAGATTTTCCTCTACTGAAATAGTTTCTGTTTTTGTTTTTCTACCCACTCCCCCCCCCCCAAAAAAAAAAAAAACAAAAAACTCCTGGTTATGGTTGCCACCCGCACAGGAGCAAAAACCATGGAGGAAGCACTTGCAGCCATCCAAGCCAAACTCCAGGAACTGGATGAAAAATTTCTCGGTCTCCATCTTGAGCATTCAGCTATGAACACCTGATGACAGTCCGAGTCTTCATCAGACAATGGGTTCTCTTCTTCCAGCAATTTTCGCGGTCCGAAGCTAGATTTTCCTCGCTTCAATGGTACTGATCCGAATGGATGGATCTATCGTGTAGAACAGTATTTCAGTCTTCATAATACTTTTGATGTCAACAAAGTTCCACTTGCCTCCTTTCATTTGGAACAGGAAGCTCTTCAATGGTATCGTTGGTACATCAAGGCTCATGAAGAGCCAAAATGGCCTGATTTTTGCTAGCTCCTTTTGCAACAATTTGGTCCTAGTGCTTTTGATGACTTCGCAGGAGCTCTCACTAAACTTCTCCAAATTGGCACTGTGAAAGAGTATCAAACTGAATTTGAGAAACTAGCTAATCACACTGACGGATTACCTGATGACTTCTACCAAAGTTGTTTTATCAGTGGTCTAAAGGATGCAATTCACTTTGAGGTCAAAATGTTCAGTCCCAACATAATGATGGAAGCCCTGGGGTTGGCTAAGTTGGCAGAAGATAAGCTGGCAGCCCAACAGTGCTCCAAATCCTCTTTTGTTCACTTCTGAAATATGGGTTCTCAATGACCTCCCATTCCACTAGCTCCTTGCTCACCTCCAATCAAGCATTTGTCTGAAACAGAGATGCAAGAACGCAGAGAAAAAGGGCTTTGTTATAATTGTGATGAGAAATTGAATCAGGGACATCGATGTGTTCAACAAAAGATCTATCTCTTGGATGTGGATTCTCCACCCGCCTCTGAAATTGGTGAAGAAGCTCCCAATACAATGGATTCTCCGGTTGAAATTCAGGAGCCGCCTACTGACCCTCCATCTCAGGACGACCAGCCCGAGATATCCCTCCATGCTTTAGCTGGAGTCACGCCCCCCCAAACAATGCAGGTACGTGGTTACTTCAAGAAGCTTCCTCTTCCAATACTCATTGATTCTGGAAGCACTCATAATTTCATTGACCCTCGGATCTCCAAACAAGCTGATTGTTTTATTTATCCTTGCTCCAACTTTGAAGTCATGGTTGCCAATGGGGGCACCTTACCTTTCAAAGAGAAGTGTCGTAATGTGCGTATTTCTATGGGAGATTATAACCTCCGCTCTGACATGTTTGCCTTGACCTTAGGCGGATGTGATGTGGTTTTGGGCGCTCAATGGCTGTGCACACTTGGCCCCATATTATGGGATTTTTCTAAACTTTGGATGTAGTTTTCCCCCGATGGACAGAAACACACATTGAAAGGATTACAACCAGGGTCTCTCAGCATCATCAGTTCACATCGCATGGAAAAAATCCTTTAGAAGAGTTCCCATGGTGTCATTGCTCAGCTCCATTCCATTCAAATGCAACCATCAGCAGCCCCCACTACTCCTTTGGATCTCCAACAAATTCTGGATCGATATCCAGGTGTTTTTTCTGAACCAGTAGGACTTCCACCTTCACGACTAGAGGACCATCGTATTCAGCTCCTTCCTAGAAGCATTCCTCCCAACATCAGGCCCTTCACTATTGAGAGTGATGCTTGCGGCAATGGACTTGGTGCTATTCTCCTTCAAGATGAACACCCCATTGCGTTCACCAGCAAAGCCCTTTCTGGTAAGAATTTAGCTGCCTCTACATATGAGAAGGAAATGATGGCTATTTTGCATGCAGTACAAAAGTGGAAACCCTACCTCTTAGGGAATCATTTCTGCATCAAGACTAATCACCAGAGTCTGAAATATTTCCTAGAACAACGTGTATCCTCCCCAGCACAACAGAAATGGGTTAGCAACCTCATGGGTTATGACTATGAGATCACTTATAAGAAGGGTAAGGACAATATTGTGGCGGATGCCCCTTCTCGCACATTTTATGACCAAGGGTCTCTTTTCGCTATTTTTATGCCTGTTCCAAATTGGTTGCAATCAATTCAACAGGGTTATGTCAATGACTCTTCATTATCTCAAATCATCCAACGCTTGGACAACAACCCTTCTGCTGTCCCACATTACTCTTGGGATGGTGCTTCACTGAGATACAAGGGTCGTCTGGTGCTTCCCCAAAACACAGCTCTTCAACAAGCTATCTTCTATGAACTCCATGCTTCTCTATTAGCTGGGCACTCTGGTTTTCTCAAAGCATATGAACAGGCACGACGCAACTTCTTTTGGTAGGGCATGAAAAGGACAATTCAACAGATGGTGGCTGAATGTGATACCTGCCAGTGCAATAAGGGTGAAACAACACCCCTTCCGGGATTGCTCGAACCCTTGCTCATACCTACTCGGATATGGATAGATATTTCTATGGATTTCAATGAAGGGCTCCCTAAATCTGGAGGGAAGACTATGATTTTGGTTGTGGTTGATCGCCTCTCCAAATATAGTCATTTTTCTGCTCTCAGCCATCCCTATACAGCCTCCTCCGTTGCTCAAATTTTCCTGGCCCAGATCTTTCATCTTCATGGAATTCCTTCTTCCATTGTCTCAGATCGTGATGCAACTTTCACCAGTCATATTTGGACAGAACTCTTTCACCACACTGGCACCAAACTGCAGATGAGTTCAGGTTATCACCCACAAACGGATGGTCACATTGCAATTATCAATAAATGCTTGAAAACTTATCTTCGTTGCTTCTCCTCTGAGCAACAACATCAGTGGGAAAAGTGGCTCCCTCTCGCTGAATGGTGGTACAATACCTCTTACCACACTGCCTCTAAAATGACTCCATATGAAGCAATCTATGGTCAGGCACCACCAGTTCTTCTTCCTTACACCCCCAGCAGTTCTCTAGTTCAGGCAGTTGACGCGGTCCTTCGAAACCACGATGAGGTTCTTTGCATTTTGCGCGAAAATCTTCACATGGCAAGAAATCGCATGAAGCAACAAGCTGATCAGCACCGTTCTGAGCGCACTTTTGAAGCCGGTGATATGGTTTTTCTTCGTCTCCAGCCTTACAAGCAATCCTCACTAAAACTCAAAGGGCATCATAAGCTCGCTCCAAAGTTATATGGGCCATATAGGATTCTTCAGAAGATTGGGTCTATTGCTTATAAATTTGAACTTCCGCCTTCTTCCCGCATTCATCCAGTATTTCATGTCTCTTGTCTGAAGAAAGTTCTTGGCACCAACATCAAAGGCCAAACTATTTTACCAGAACTGGATAATGAAGGATCCATCTTTTTGTAGCCGGAGGCTGTCCTCAATAAGCACACTCGTCAGCTTCTCTCTCGCTCTATCACAGAGGTCTTAATTCAATGGCACGGAATGCAGCCCGAGGATGCTACGTGGGAACCACTCCTTCAGATTCAGCGACAATTTCCACATCTAAAGCTTTGAGGACAAAGCTTTTTCTAAGGGGGAGGGTATGTTAGGAACCCATGTCAATCCTTCTCTTTATCGTGTTAGTATATTGTTGTTGGACGCATATGCTTTGTAAGTCATCCCATAGTAATTGTTGATCCATAGTTTGTGTTATTGTTGTTGGGCGCATATGCTTTGTAAGCCGCCTATAGTATTTGTTGATCCATAGTTTATATTGGCCCATGGTTTTGACCCATAGTATTGGCGCCTATTTTTAGTATATAAGTGTGTGTTGAGGCCAAGGAAGGCCCCGTGAAGTTATTTTGTATTGAGCTTGCTCAAAGGAGGTTGCCCCCTCGAAGTGGCCTGCGATTAATATAAAAGTGATTTTGAGTTCTGCTGCTATATCTTGTATTTTAATTCATTATTTGCTGCAGGGTCCTCACACTTATTCACACCTACCTACCCTACTTTCTGAGCATCAATACCCAGTCAAGTAATTTCCGACTTCCAGTGAATCCAATCAAGCAATTGATCTAATGATTGGGTTTCTTCATCATGCTTGATCCAAATCAAAAAATAAAAACTAAATGGTGAAAGGTTATGATATAAAACCTGCTCTTTGCTACACAAAAATAACCCACCATTCCCACTACAAATATCCTCCATATAATCAGCCACTGGATCATGATAACCTTCAAATATTTATGTTATTTATTTTCCATGATAAGGCTGCTCCAACTGTAACTCCACCTGCACATTGTCAGACTGCTTTTCAAAAGAATCATGCAAGGAATTTTCCTAAAAATTTGCAAATGAGACACCAACTTCTTCATCTAAGATCTCGGAATTTAAAACATGATTCCCTCTAAGTGTTTCAAAATAAATGTCATTTTGTTCTTCAATAAAATCAGGAAAAATAATTTCTGAATTTAAAAAACATAAAGAAGTATCCCACTTGGAGTCCTCCTCTTCTTCAAGAAAATTAGGTGAAATGCACTCTTCTTGACATTCTAAATTTGGAAAAAATGAAGCCTACATCTCACTTAGGACCCTCAGTTTCTTCTAGGTGGTCCAATCCATGATTACAGACTGTTGGTTCTTTGGGTGCATCATCCAAGTGGCCATCCTCACATTCATCATATATAGGCACGTTAAAATCTTCTTTAAAAATATTACTAACACAATTCTTAGCATGCTCATTACATTCTTCATAAAGAAAATTATTATGACCTTCTTCATGTACATCACTGGGATGAGATTGATGGCGTGACTGTTTGACCTTTTCATTATCTTTTTCTACAAATTTCATATCCTCAATTTTTTGTGCTTGCTTAGATATTTTACATAGATACCTCAGCAATTCAAATGAAGCATAACACAAAGGAAAACTATCACCTTCAACAAAATCACTATATTCTTTGTTTTCATCCCTTTGACCTTGGATTCCAATGGAAATTTCTTCATTAACATGCCCTAAACTTACAAAATCTACATCTGGTATTTGAAGAAATTGTTGTTGCAAAAGGGGGATTTCTAATTGAACAGGGGCATCCTCCTCTTATGGAAAAATTTCAAGAGTTTAACAATACGAGGAAGGATTTGATTTACAATCCCAGCTTCTTTCTTGGTCACACAAACAAAAACAAGAATTCTACAAACTATCACACATTTCAAGGAAAGAAAGATAGCTGGTGGAATCAGAGTTGTGGCTTATGTCAACTTTAGTCAAGGAAGACATTACCAATTGCTAGGAATTTTCTTGAATATCATGGCAAATGGTTTATATTTGTTTTTTAGCTGAGCATTCATGTAATATATCTAAAACCTCTTCATCCATATGCTGATCATCACCACATTCATCTTTCACATTTTCAATGAACTCCTTATCATGTGTGCAACAATATTGAATTGACAACAGAGAAGGATATTGATGTTTGAAATGTTCATGAAATATTGTATGAAAGTCTTTAAAGGGGGGTTAGCTTTCTGATGGTAATCCCTCATACCATGACCTTGCATTTTCTTCTAAACTAGACATGAACATTTTCATTAAAAAATACTCATGCAATTCAAATCATAGTTTATGTATATGTTTATGAAATCTAAACAAATGAATGCCAGCATCATCATTCTTTTGATCTTTGAATCTTGGAAGATATGTTATCCAATCTATATTAGGTATTCGATTGGGATAACTAGGAATGGCAAAAAGATTCATGGGATAATAAATTGCAGCTTGAGAACTCATCTTGATGATGGAGAAACTAAATCAACTCCTCAAACCTTGCATCTCCTTTTACAGTGGAGCTTCCATAGAACATTTTTCAGACTGGATTCTTTGAAGAAGGAGTCACCGAGTGAAAGAAGCACAACCTTCTTTACGTTTGACCATTGTTCACCATCAACATTCAGATATAAAACTATGTTGTTCATAATTAGGTAAGATTTGAACCCTCCTCCTTGTATCAGTCTTTATGGTCACCAATCTCCCCAGTTGAGTCACCATCTAGAAGATTTCAATGGAGTCTCCAGGGAAAATTATACAACATTTTTAAATGTAGGAATCTCTATTTTCCCACATAAACTCTTTCTTCTTGGAATCTTTGTCATTTTTCCCAGATATGATTTGCACTTTCAACCCCGGCAACAGAACCAATTTGTTAGCACTCGGAATGTACCCAATATTATGGAAGGTAAATCCCAAGGTAACACCAAATCCACTTTAAGAAAGGGATTTGGATTCTTCCTTTCTAGAGAGGGATCTCTCACATATTTTTAATAGGGCCAGATATCAAAATAAAACAAAATTCATATTGAGTTTGTGGTTGAAACAAGGAAAGCATAAATTGGGCTATGGAGTCACAAATATAAATGAATTACAGAATAGTTTTGAAGCGAGAATCTACAAAGGAAAGGTAGCACTCAGTTAAAGTAAAAAATTTTGTTGGTCTGGTGATAAAAGAATAAATATGACAGTCCATCAACACATAGCATCAGAAAGATGAATTTTGCATCAATTTTGGTGGGAAATCTTGGTGAAAACCTAAAACACTAGCCAAAGAATAACAATATGAATTATGAACTATTATACACTCATCCTAGATCTAAAGGAATACATAATGGCAAGTTAAACAAGAAAACATACACAGAGGAAAAGAAATAACAGACTGTAATTATGAATTGCACATGAATCTCTACAACAACAACAAGAATTTGGCTATGCAATTTCATTAACAATGGATCACACAATGCATATCATAAAATTATCATGGGTTCCAACCTCATATTCCTCTATTAAGGGCATATGCATAGTATCCTAGGATCTCAAGAACAACCTCGAAATAGAGCAAAACTAGTTACAACATGAGACTGAAAATCTTGACAAAATGATGACCTGGCAAATCCGCCATGATCATAAGCCAAGAAGACAAGCACACGGGGCCATTCATGATGGATTATTTGGAGAAATTGGACAGCAAGGACTAAGGATCTCTTTCTAAAAATGACATATTAGAGGATCTTCGAGCGATTTTCAACAGCTTCATTCATGCCTGCACCTTCACCTGCAAAAAAAGCTTCTAGACCATTGATCTTTACCTACTTAAATCCCGACCATTCAATGATGTGGCTCTTTAATATTTTACAGGTCTGAAAGGTGGATTTATCTATGCTAGTTGGATCAACGGAATCTACAACAATCATATATCTAATCTTGTTTAAATCTTGACCATCAAAACATGTCGATCTTTAAGCTATTCCGCAAATTTTAAAACTTAATTTCCATGAGCATGTTGGATCAGCAGAATCAATCCCCACCATGGATCTGAGATTAGGGGTGATCTGGAATGTTGAAATCCATGGGGTCTACCTATTTCTACCTATTGGGAGGTCTTCTTAACTTGTGCACATGTTCCCCTTTTCTGCAACATTGATCTTTGCCATAAAATTTCCAAGCCGTTGATCGGAGATCAAGCTATGGGTAGGTTGAAAATGGAAATCGGGATCTTGAATTTTCATAACCAATAATTCATATTTCTTCCTTTCAACTTCTAATCCTTTATTTCTGCACCATTGATCTATGCAGGAGATCTCTGAACCCTCGGATCCTGGTCGCGAAAGGTGAAAATTGGGATTTGAACTTTTTGTGAAACTCGATTTTGATATTTTCGCTCCCTGCTTTCCGCTTCTGCCTTTCATTTTCGTACCGTAAAACTATGCAGGATATCTAAGAACCATAGATCTTGCATATCGCAAAAAGTGGAAGTTGGTTTTTCCAATTTTATAACTTGATACTTCACCTTTTTCGGTTCCTCCTTTCAACTTCTGACGTTTTCTTTCTGAACCGTCGATCTTTAGCAGAATCTCTTTGAACCATCGATTAGGAAGATCATGGAAAGAGCAAGTTCAACTTTTTTACAATCAAATTCTTTGTATTTCACTTTTTCACTTTTCGCCCCTTCCATTCTTCAGCACTGTTGATCTGTGCGGGATCAATATGAGCCATTGGATTTAGACTGCGAAAAGCGGAAGGAGAAAGTTCTAACTCTCGAGATCAAATTTATTTTCCTTTTATTCCCTTCCAACCCTTTTTATTTCTGTACCGTTGGTATATGCGGAAACGCCCTGAACCGTGGATCTGGCAGATCATGGTAGGCGAAAATTGGGATTTGAACTTTCTACAAAGTTTGATTTTGATCTTTCCACTCGCGAATTTCTCCTTCTGCGTTTTCTTTCTGCATCATTGATCTTTGTGGAATCTCTATGAAGCGTAGTTCTTGCAGATCGTGGAAAGCAGAAGTCGATCTTACCACCTTTATAACCAATAGGTTTTATCCTTTCATGCACTTCCACTCCTTACTTTCCTTGGGCGGAAATGAATTTGGCCTTTGATCTCCTACGTTGCACATCTGGGTTGTTTGTTTCCTATCAACATTTAGCTAAGGGCATATTTATTCGTTTACATGAATTTGAACGTCAAAACCCATAATTTCTTTAAGTATTTGGCAATCTTAACCTAGAAATGTCCCTTCAAACACTTGGAGATCCTGATCAACTGTCTTAAAGGTTATATGATATGAAAAATTTACGAATCTTATTCCACCATATTAGCCAGATATCTTACCAATTACTTAGCCCAGAAATGGTGCTAATACTATGGAGAATATCATAGATTAGGAAAGCCACACCTTCAGGCCCACAAATTCCATCAGACCTCTGAGTCTCTTGGTAGAACGTTGAAGTCTAGTGATAAATTGCAGTAGATGGAAGTTCTTTCTCATGGACCTTAGATGAGATCACATTAGGACATTCAAGATACACCTATGATAATATATGTGCAATATGTTACTAAAGATAATGGATTCTTTGTTGGGGTGGAATTTATTAAGATTATTAAGATATCCTTAGGTATGACACAGTTTATTAATGACAAGCAATACACAAATATGGAATATTCCATGGTACCTCTTGGATGCAGGAAATGTTTGATTTTGCTACACAGTGTGAAGTCACTAAAAAAAGAAAGTTGAGTTCAAATCTATGGATGTTACTCAAGACCTCAATTTCATTTTCAAAGGTTGTATAGAGCCATTGAGGGAATTAGTTTCAAGTTAAGAATGTGTCATTGGAGCTATAGGGGCTCTCCTCTCTTATGAAAATTTTCTTGCAAATGATAACAATTGTGGGAAATTTACCATACAACAATATAGCTTGGAGAGCTACATGTTGCCAGATGCTACAAAACTATGAGCATTAAACATTCTTGAAAGTAAGATAGATGCAAACAAAAATTCTTGGTTGTTTGAACTGATGAATAGGACTTGTACTGTTTGCATGGAAAATAGGTTATTGAAAACGTGGCTCAAACAACCTCTATTAGATGTAGATGAGATCAAATGTAGATTTGATATGGTGTAGGAATTTGTTGAGGATGCAACATTATGCCAATATTTGAGACAACATCTAAAAATAATTACAGATATTGATTGACTTTTCCAAAAACTAGATAAGAGGGATGATAATCTACAAGATATTGCAAAGTTGTACCAGACAAGGATATTTTATTTTCCAATTTATCCTCTTGTCCATCATATTCATGTGAAGCTATGGATAAATTATGTTATGCAATTCAAAAACTATTCATATAATATTTTCTTATGAGGTACAAAGTGACCATTGCCTTGAAAGTGACCATGTAATATGTATTGTGTTCTTTTTCCACCCCCAAAATTGGGAGTTATACATCTTTCCTTTCTCCTCTCATTCCCAATAGTCCTCAACCAACACGCAACCATACCTTTCACATTCATTCTTGTCTATCCACATTGATTGTTACAAAGAGAAATTCCCATGGCTTGGGGTACCACAATAGACAACTTAACTCCATAAATCAATCATTTCCTATATGCAAGAGAAATCAAACAACTAACACTAAAGGATCTCGATTCGTACCTTATTCTGGACGGTTGATGTAGTTCCCCATTGAGCTTTACAACTCCAGCTTGAATTGATAAATTGCTTCCTCAACATTCAATAAACAAGACAAGCATGCTATATATAATTGTGTTAGCTCTACTCTAGCATATATAATCAATAACATATAAGCATTTGAAATCATCCATGGATAAAATATTCATTCAAACACACATTATTGGACAGGAAAAGATATTTCTATTAATATAAAATTAGAGATTACAATGAATACAACCTTTGTTGGCACGTCTGTGAATCGGAGAAACCGAGTCCCCCACTTGGGCCTCCACCACTTCAATCCTCCATCTCTCGATAGCAAGCTCACAAGAAAAAGACAAGATTGGGAAGAACACAAAAGTGCTCTAAGGGACAAAGGGGATGCAGACTCAAGCACAATTTCCAGCAAAAATGGACTATAGTTTTCTCGCTCTCAATTCCTCATCTGCCTTCAATGTATCCAAAGGGTTCCTTATATAGCTCTTCAATGGGGTAATGAAAGTTAAAATCCGAGCGATCTCAAGGCATATGGAAGGCTAGGAGACCAGTGAATCAGATCCACATCAAGGAAAACTCCAAAATAATTTGACCTTTTGCACACATCCCGATGTATGTGGTTTAAAAGGTCAAACCCACCTATATATGCAATAAAGGGTTTAAAAGTCGTGTATGGCAATTTAAGAATGTTTTTAGGGATGATATAGGAAACATCAAAGGAACAAAAATGGTCCATGGGGTCTAAGGAGTCTGCTGAGGGATAGGGAAGGCCATAAAAGTGTGATTCACCATGTGTGGTAAAATCAACTATAATAGATGCCCCCTAATGTGTGAGGTCAGAGGGGTCATACGATGGCCGAAATACATTATAAGTCCATCCTAGAAATGAAGTGATGAAGAACCCAGTGGAAGAACTAACCATCCAATCAGCACTATACAATGATACAAATCTGTATATAACTGCAAATACATATAGCTGTCTCGGAAACTTAAGAGTACAATGGCCATGACTAGGCATGATACAATATAACATGTGTGGTCATCACCACGTATAATATACATAGATCAGAATCTCTGTAATGAAGATATACAAAGGATCATGATCTCCATGAAGACTGAAGATATACAATAGATCAAGATCTCTATAATGGCTGGAAATGTCTGACATATACTGCAATCAAGTCACAAGAGCTGAAATCTCATGAACACTGACACAATCAAGGAGGTGGCATATATGAGATGCCACAAATATGGAAGGTCTTCTACACAAACTGCTACGAGTACATGTCCTACTATGAGAATAGGGGTGTCGAGGTCGAACATAGTAGTCCATCGTTTGATTATCGGTCATTGATGTATACTATTAACAGACGCAAGATCACCCACCGATAATGAAAATGAGAATCAAGGTACTAGAGTGCAAACTAACAAGAGTGAATAAATGTGTTGAGGTTGAACACTTGAGAGAATCCATCGATCAGGGGACATTGATGTATTCCCAAAGAACTGTCGATGGTGAGAGAACCTGCCACTGATGACTGCAAGTCTCAAGGCACTCAAAAATGACTCTAGATTCCTATCCCAGAATAAATGATCTGAAGTCGATGGCATGAAATCTGCTGGAAGGAGGGAATTAAGGTATCCCCCATCATCCAACATGAGATACTCAGAAAAGTTGTATAATGTGGAAGGACTCGATCATAAGGTGCATGAACCAGTAACTGTACCAGGAATGGCTGACATGCAAAGTCAAGATAACTGAGGAATGGCCGACTCAGGTTTCAACTTCGTTCAAACAAGATCATAACGGTGAATGGTGACTGCATGTAGGCAGCATAGACTCGATATGCAAAACTGGGACATCTCTATGACATAGGAGGCATCGACAGAGGCTCCATAAGGACTGGAAGCTTAACCAGTTGGTGGAGATAAACTCAGATAAATGAGTACAGCTCCTAAAGTCAAACTATTAACCCAACCAATGGATGTCATATACAGTGCTCTGTTCGAAGGTGACATGACTCTACTGCTGCCAAAGATAACATCTTTCATTGTTCGGCTTTTTGGTTTTTAATTTATTTTTTTTTGGACTTTTTCAAATATTTGAAAAGCTTGAAAAATAATAAAATTGCTTTATAGTTACAGACTAGGAGGATAGGAGTGTCAAATAGGAAAACAAACTAGTTCCAAGTAGTGGAACATACCTATGCTCGATGCAAGGATACATGTGTAGGATAGTGACACTCAGGGGAAAGTCCCCTCCCGATAAAATAGGGAATCAAGATTCAAAGGATATATAAAATGGCTTTGCGTGGCTAGAAAGGAGATAAGCTCGGGCTATATGGATGATACTCAAAGTCAGGGAAGCCGACATAAGGCTCAATAAGGTAGGCAAAGCTCATGATAATGCAATTACAACTTGACATAAGGGAGTCTGGGGGAAATAGGCCAGCAAAAGATCAAGAGGACTATGAGGCTCTTGTGAAATGTCATGGAAATACTATACAATGACTCCCACACCCTAAAGGACAAAATTGTCGGCATGGGCACCAAATGCAATTAAGGAGCTAACTAGGGCACCCATGTAAGGTCAAGGTCTACCATTCTAATCATGCCACTTCTAAAACAGCAAGAAGGTTCCATGACAAGATAGAATGGGTTCGTACCTATGGTTATAATGAAACGGTCATAAGGTCATGCAAAATGCAAATGGTGGTGAAACCTAACCTATATGCCAGTTTAGACATGATACCTGAAATTGACATGAACGGGTCAACACAATGGTTGAAACGACGCTCAAAATGGTCTCCTACATCATATATTAGTAAAAAACAGTCCAAAAAGATTAGAAACGGTCCAAACTATAGAAAAGGGGGTAAAAATTTGAAAAAATTCTATAAATAGTAAAAAATTTAAAACATTATATAACATTTGAAATTTTTACCCAATTGAGCTCAGAACTTCAACAGCAATTTCCGGGAGATCCAGCTGGCAGAATCCACTACCGTTTTCTCCAGGTAATTACCCATGCCTTGCTCTTTCATTTTCATGCAAATTTTACAATTTTCCATGGTCAAATCAGGATTCTAGGCCATTCTAAAGTACGTGCCATGGCCCACGCGGAAATAGAGGATTTTTCCACGTATAGGGCTGGATATACGCAAAAAAATCCCTCAAAGTCGCATATATACAAGGTTGTTTAGCAAACAGTCGTGTATGAGGCTGCGTTCAAGGTTTTTTGAGTGTTCTAATGACTCAAACTTGAATTCAATGTGTAGGATGGTTCTAGAATGGAGAGAATGTGAGAACAGGGATGTAGAAGAAGCAGTACGTGGTGATCTAATGACACAACAGGCTCTTTGTGCATGCGGTATCTATAAGTTTTGGTGTCTTGGTGGCTTAAGAGCCAAACCAAGACTACTGCAGATGCTAGTAGACTACTGGGATCCAAATTTAGAGTCTTTCCAGATTGATGGGATGTCCCTCACCATAGAAGTGTAGGACATATACTTTATTACTGGAATTTCCCAACAGGGGGAAGTGGTGAACCTACGATCTTGTCGGCCCAGAGGTGGCCTCACCATAGATGAGTACATAGCCATGTATTGTTATCCAGACACAGAGAAGGTCGGGAGTTAGATCCCAACTAACTCCATATAGGTTCTAGGCCTAAAGGCCATTTTATTGACACTGGGTAGGATAGCACGACTAACTTCACTCCACCAGGCCTCGTAGCCTCTGATGTTCTATGCAGTGGAGTGCATGAGACCCACGGTGTACGATTGGAGCACTGCAATACTGGGCAACATGAAACACTAGCTCAGTGAGTGCAAGATGGGCCAAGTACGGAACTTCGGTTTCAGTAGCATACTGAGCACGTTTTTCTTTGAGCATGTTCCAGGGTTGAGCCCTAGAGTTGATGGTCCTCTTCACATGGTTCGAGATCCGGCCCAACGACGTGGGCACATGCGATGCGCATACTGGGTGGAGGCAGGGTGTCCAACCTCTATCCAACATATTTCTTTCCATGGTGGCGATGACAAATAGTTGACGTCAATTATTACCCCTATGTGAGGATAGATTTTCGAGGAGACCCCGACATGCCATTACCACCAGGATCGGCATAATGTGACATTGGTAATGAATCCCAACCCTCTTTTTAAGATTTTTGAGTTATTTTATTTTTTTGTGTTTTTTGATATCTGTAATCAAAAATACATGTTTTTGTGTAACAACACATAGTGACATCCTATCATATGCATGTAGATGTAGGAAAATGGTGGCATGAAGGCTTCTCTCGTCATAGATGGAGGGGAAGAGGAGATGACATTACGGGTGTGGATGCGGAGCGAATGCTCCAAATCATTCATACCAACTTCGTGCGGCTGAGACACAGGGTACCCATGGCGCAGGTCAAGGAACTGCCTAAGGCCATGCAAGGTCAGGTGGTGGGTGTGCCATGAGCATGGGTGTGGTTATTTAGATGGCTGGCTAGATCCGTGGTGACATTCCATGATTAGAACCCCCCTCCTCCTCCCCAGGCTTAGATACCTAGGAGTGATACATTTTGTACTACCATGTATTTATATTTTGGTGGCTCGAGAGCCCCATTTTTGTATTATGACACTATGCATTATCACATTTTGGATGTTTTAATGAATTTTTTTTTATGATGATCGGTTTATTTATTTACATGTGTAAAAATGTATGTTTTTGATTAGCTTATTTGTTAGGATACTTAGACACTTAAGAGTTAGTTAAGATCAACTTGTGTAATATATCCGTTAGGTAAAAGTGTGTTTCTTTAGTATGCATTAGTATGCATTTGTAAATATTCTAATCCGACGGTCATGATATGTTCTAGACATAGAGTGATCCAATGGTTCAACTTCTCTTAGATCATACCTACCATTGATCCATGGCTTAACACCCGATTGGTCTATGATCTCTATTTAAAGAGCATAGAGGGTCCTTGGCTAGTTGATCAATTATGAGAAGCTCATGTAAACTTCTTTCTTTTGCATAATAAATTGCTCAAAGTAGCTATTTGGCTTAGGCCATGGACTATTTCCCTCTCGAGGGTTTTAACCACGTGACAAACTTCGGTGTGTTGATCTGTGATCTATTTGTGTGAAGCAGTTGCTGAAGGTGTTCAGTATTTTGGGAGTACCCTGTGTACTCGAACATGGTATAAGAGCATAGGTCTCAAGGTTAACTCCCCTGAGCTACACAGGAGGCAGGGTGTTGGAGTATCGGGTACCTCCACATGGTATAATCGCCGCACCTTTGGGAGTATAAAACAAGTGGTTTAGCCACCACTCCTAGTGATAGGGACTTGTGCTGGGTTTCAAATGTTCACCAACATCTGCAATTTTTGCTGTAACGGCAAACCTTACATGGTATCAAAGTTTTTATGAAGAGCCACTTTCGGTTTTGATCAAGATCTGGAACCGGTGTTGCTGAAACTTTGAAAGGGTTTCTGATTCTAGATTTTTTGTGCATTTTTGGCCTATGGGAGCTGTTCCATTGCTTCTAGAGTGCCATTTCCATTGGGAAATAGTTTTTGTTTCACCAAAAATTGTTTCCATTTGCTCCGGAAACACCCATTTCGGCAAATCTGAAGGTATAATGTTATAGTGACTGATTTTTTTTGTTGTTGTAAATCTCTCATATTTTATTAGTTTATTATTAGATCCTTTTTGTTTTAGTCTCAGATTGTTACCTTCCTTGACTGTGAATTCTCTTTGCCATGCACCTTGCACGATCGCGGTGAATTAGAAAAAGTAAGGTAAAGTTTTTTTTTCTTGTCTTCTCGGCTACGTATGCTCTTTGTCGTGCACCTTGTGCGATCACGTCAAATCAGAAACAATGAGAAAACTTGAAAACGTAGACTTTCCAGGTAAGCTAACCAAGATTTTACCCCATTGTGTGGAAAAAGTTTTTTTTGTTTTTGTTTTTCGTTTTTTTTTTGTGATTTGCAGGAAAAAAAGGCAAGCACGGAGAACGAGAGAAAATAGTGAAAAAAGCCCCCTTCCTCTTTCGATTCATTTACGTACCTTTTAAACTTAGCTCACTTGGTCCAAAGTTGCTTTATTCCTTAATAGGTCTTGAGTTCAAGTCTTATTAATCTACTTTTTAGTGCATGCAATTTCTATTTTCAAGTTACTTTATTGTAAAAGTGCATCTCACATAAATAAAATAAAATAAAAAGTGAGTCACTTAAGTCTTTTAATTTATTGTCGCACTATTTAAAAGTAACATTATTGTAAAAGTGAACCTCACTTATTCTAAAAAATTGATTCACTTCAAAGCAACTTTATTGTAAAGTGATTGTCAAAGGTTGATCTTGGGAAGAGGGGGGTTCTTTTTTTTAGTTGGTCAAGTTAATATCTGCCACGTCACTATTGGGGATATCTTCAACATTTTCTTTGATCAAACATAATTTCATCATCCAGAATCAGTTTTCAGTGCCATTTTTTTTAAAACCGCATAATTTTTCAATCTCTTTGCAACTAGACAGTTAGTTTCTATTTTTTCATCCATTATTTTATAGTATGGCTGCCGCTTGTGATATTATACTTACAAGTTCTAACTATTTCTCATGGAAATCTCGTATGGAGGATGTTCTGCGAAGTAGGAGACTTTTTAGGATAACCTCAGGGAAAGAAACAAAACCCACTGATGATGATAAGACAATTAAATGGGAAAATAGATGTGATGAAGCTCATGGATTGATTGGAATGTCAATCTCTACTGATTTGCGATTCCACATATCTAGAATTAATGAACCTAATCTCACTTGGGCAAAGTTGGAATCTGTGTTTGGTAAACACAATGAAATTGGGGTCATCAACTTGAGAATGAGTTGCTTTCTTTGAATCCAAATGATTTTTCATGCATTCAAGACTATTTATCTAAGTATAAAACTCTTAGACTGTTATGTGTAGAATGCAAGATTAAGAAAGAAGACACACAATGTATTTATCATATTCTTTCAAAACCTGGACCTGCATATTCTATTTTTGTATCTACATTCTGTTCCATGAAAGAATTATTGACTGCAGCCAGCTATCAAGAGCCTAGCCTTGAATCCTTTTGTGATTCCTTAATTAGAGAGCAATATAAGCTCATTCATCTTGGAATAATTAACAATGCAGATACATCTGGGAAAGCCTTATTATCTCAACAGAAAGAAAAGTCCAAGCCTCCCAAGAAATAGAATTTTTGCAATAATAAGCAAAACAACAAGGGTCCAAAACCCTCTCAGTCAGCTCCTTCTTTAAAAAATGACAAAGGATCCAAGCAAAAAGAAAAGAAGACTGAGCGTCATTGCAATTTTTGTGGGAAAGATAATCATGACGAATCTAAGTGTTTTAAGATGATGGCGGCCTTGGAAGCAGCAATGAAGAAGCACCACATCAGCATAGATTCGTCTTCAGAATCTACCTCTCATGGACATGCACTTTGTGCTTCTGGTTAATCTTATACTGAATCTTCTTCTTCTACTTCAATTGAATGGCTCATTGATTCTGGAACATCTTATCATATGGCTAAGGATAAAGCCATCTTTTCTACTATGCATGAATGTAACACCAAAAAAATATTTGTTGGTGATGATAGATCTCTAAGTGTTGTAGGATCTGGAACAACTCCAGTAGAAAATGGTCATTTCAGTGATGTACTATGTGTTCCAAAAATTTTCTACAATTTGTTATTATTCTATCAAATTACTCATTCAGGTGAAGGTAAAACTGTGACGTTTACACCTCACCAATTGTAATCGAGGATTTTAAAAATACTCAAAATATCCTTGCTACTAGAACTGTCGATGATATTACCAGGTTGTACAAATTTAACAAATTTGGGTCATCACCTTTTCCTTCAGTTTTTGTTGCTCATAGTGACAACTTAAGCAAACTTTGGCATGAGTGATTTGGTCACTTAAATTATCACTCATTGCAACAACTATGTAAAGACAATATGGTGACTGGTCTTCTGCTATTATCTTGCAAGGATGGTGTTTGTTCCGGTTGTGTACTCGAAAAACATCATCGGGACAGTTTTGACAAACGTACCTCTTAGCACGCCTCGGTTCCCTTGGAGCTTGTGCATAGTGACTTGTGTGGCCCTCTTCCATCTGCTTCCTTTTCTGGTTTCAAATATTTCTTAACTTTCATTGATGACTACTCCAGACACACTTGGGTTTACTTCCTAAAACTTAAGAGTGAAGTATTTAACATGTTCTTGGCCTACAAGGCCCTTGTTGAAAAACAATCTGGCCATCAAATTATTAAGTTAAGATCTGATAATGGAGGAGGATATGTTAACAACAAGTTCACTACCTTTTTCACTGAACAAGTAATCCAACAACAACACACTATTCCATATACACCACAACAAAATGGTGTAGCTGAATGGAAGAACCGCACTTTAAAAGAAATGGCTAATTGTATGATCCAATCTAAGGGACTAAGTCTTCAATATTGGGCTGAGGCCATAAATTGTGCAAATTACATAGTTAATCAAACACCCACTAAAGTTTTATAGGGTATAACACCGGAAGAAGCATGGAGTAAAATTAAACCAGATGTAAGTCACTTTCGTGTGTTTGGTTGTGAAGCATGGGTTCACATTCCGGATGAAAAATGGAAAGCATTGTAGCCTAAAAGTGAAAAGTGCATATTTGTTGGATATTTTGAAGATGTAAAAGGTTATAGACTTCTTCAGCCACATTCTCATGATATAATCATTAGAAGGGATGTTAAATTTGATGAAAATCTCTTGTCCTGTGAGCCTAAGTTGGTAGGTGTGACATCCTTGGCCTGCGAGCTTGATTCGGTGATTGTGCCTTCTTCTTCTTATTCTTCTTCTTCCAGCTTCCTTAATAGCTTTCCAAATCTAGTTTCTGATGATGACAGTGAGGATGAAAATCCACCTCCACCTGCTCATGTTCCTCCAATTGCACCAACACCAATACTTCCTCGATGGGTCCGTTCAACATGTGAAGCAGCTGGTGATCTTGCCGGTGATCCTAGAGATCAACATCGAACACGTTCTCAATTTAAGTGAGCCTCTTCTCTTTTGGCTCAAGTTTTCAAGAATCATGATTAAGAAATTTTTGCAGAAGCTTTAGGAAATCCATATTGGGATGCAGCTATGGATGAAGAATATCATTCCTTAATGGCGAACGATACTTGGGATCTTGTTCCTCTTCCAAAAGGAAGAAAACTTGTCAGATGTAAATGGGTCTACAGAACTAAGTATGCATCAGATGGAAGTGTTGAAAGACTTAAGGCAAGGTTAGTTTCCAAAGGTTTTTCCCAAGTTGAAGGGATTGACTACAATGAAACCTTTGCCCCTGTAGCAAAAATGAACTCCATCTGCCTTGTTCTTTCCCTTGCAACCTTACATAACTAGGAAGTCCATCAAATGGATGTCAAGTTTGCCTTCTTACATGGTCATTTACATGAGGAAATTTACATGGAACAACCTCCTAGATATGTTCAGGATAACTCTAGCCTTATTTGTCTCCTTAAGAAATCCTTATATGGCCTTAAGCAAGCTCCTAGATCTTGGTATGCCAAAATGGATAGCTTTCTCCTTGACATTGGTTTTTCTATATGCCATTCTAACCCCAATGTCTATACCAAGAAAGTAGGAAACCATCTCATCATACTTGTTCTTTATGTTGATGATATTATCCTAACTGGTAGTGACCCTAAACTTACAACCCATGTGAAATCTAGTCTTAAGCAAAATTTTGAAATGTCAAACTTAGGACATTTACATTATTTTCTTGGTCTCCAAGTGTTGCAAACCAAAGAATGAATCTTTATTTCCCAGTCTAAGTATGCTTGTGACATTCTTCATCGCTTCCATATGGAAGATTGTAAACCGGCCCCTTCTCCCTTCCAGTCTGGAGTCAAACTTTCTGCCACTTGTACTTCCCCTGAAGTAGATGCCACCTTGTATCATCAGCTTGTTTGTAGTCTTTTATACTTCACTCATTCCCATCCTGACCTTTCCTTTTCCATTGGTCATGTTGCCTGTTATATGCAAAATCCTCATGAAATTCACTAGAAAGCAACAAAAAGAATACTTCGATATATTCGAGGTACAATTCAGTTTGGGATTCATTACAGTATAGGGGGGAAACCTTTGTTGGCTGGTTTCACTGATTCAGATTGGGTTGGTGATCCTGATGATCGAAAGTCTACTGCAGGTTATGTTTTTAGTCTGGGATCTGGACCTGTCACTTGGGCTTGTAAGAAACAACAAGATCTTGCTCTTTCTTCAGCAGAAGCAGAATATCGAGCCACAGTTAATGCTAGTCAGGAAGCTTTATGGCTTCGATAGATCCTTTCAGAGTTTGGATTCAAGCAGCAACAACCCACTCCACTTTGGTGTGACAATCAAAGTGCCATCAAGCTTGCCAAAGATCCAGTTCTACATCAGCACAGCAAACACATTGAGATACACATGCACTTCATCAGAAATCTTGTTCATGATCGTGTTATTGAAGTGCTGTATTTCCCTATAGATGATCAAGTTGCAAACATCTTCACCAAGTCTCTTACAGAAGTGAAGTTTTCTAAACTTCGGTCTATGTTAGGAGTTCAGGAATTTGTCCTTAAGGGGGGATAGGCTCTAATGCCTCCTTCCTTCTCCTAATAGTGTCACTTTTGTAAATCCTTCAATCCTATCTCAAGTTGTTCTTAAGGGGGGATGTTAGCATATTTAGACACTTAGGAGTTAGTTAAGATCAACTTGTGCAATATATCGATTAGGTAAAAGTGTGTTTCTTTAGTATGCATTAGTATGCATTTGTAAATATTCTAATCCGACGATCACGATATGTTCTAGACATAGAGTGATCCGATGATTCAACTTCTCTCAGATCATACCTACCATTGATCCGTGGCTTAACACCCGATTGGTCTATGATCTCTATTTAAAGAGCATAGAGGGTCCTTAGCTAGTTGATTGATTATGAGAAGCTCATGTAACTTTCTTTCTTTTGCATAATAAATTGCTCCAAGTAGTTATTTGGCTGGGGCCATGCACCGTTTTCCTCTTGAGGGTTTTAACCACGTGACAAACATCAGTGTGTTGATCTATGATCTATTTGTGTGAAGCGGTTGCTGAAAATGTTCGGTATTTTAGGAGTACCCTGTGTAACCAAACATTATTGTCTATGAAACAAATGGCAATCTAACATGTAGTTATCATATGAGTCAGCAACTTGATTATTAATTCTTGGAACATGTATGTATGTTATGTTGTCAAATTGCCATTCTAACAATCTCACACGTAAGAATATCTATAATAATGTTGGATCTCTAACATGATACAAGGCATTAAGCTGTGACACTACTAACTTTGAATGAATACGTACCTCAAGAGATAGAACACCATGTGAAATGGAATCCCATAGAAGCTTGATAATGGAACTATATTCAGCAACATTGTTTGAAGAGGGATGTAAACATATGCCTCCTGAAGACAATACCTGACCCGTAGGAGTATAAATCACCCAAGCAACAAAGGTTGAGTGTTGAGTGTGACATCTTGCACCATCCATGAATCCTATATAGATGGAAGAATCCATTGACATCTTCCATAAGAAACGGAAGCTAATCAACAAACCTGATCATCATAAGAAATAACTAACCATGAAAAATGTTGTACAATAATATACAATAGTCATCCCTGGATGAAAGTTATGCATAGTATTTTTTAAGATAGAGCCCATTTCTAGGCTCCGCCAAGGCCGTCCCCTCATAATCTACTAGCTCATAAGTGCCCTTCTCTAACACATGTTTAACCACATAAGCACCATGCCACATGGGGTTGAATTTTCTTTCCCCCAAGGGTTCTTTAGCTTGATCCCACAAAAGGACCAAATCTCCTTCACTAAACCTCCTTGGATGGATATATTTATCATACTGGACCTTAACGTGATGCTTATTCACTTCAAGAGCCACTAAAGCATCTCGACGCTATTCATCAAGCTGCTCTAAATGGACCAAACGTTCCTCCAATGGAGAGGTGTCCGGTAAGAGCTCTATGGCTAGCTTCAAAGAATGGATTTCTCACTCAACCGACAATACAGACACCACTCCATGTACAAGATGATATGGAGAAAAACTGGTGGCAGTCTTAACCATGGTCCTATAATCCCACAAAGCAGGATATAACATAATATGACAATTAGTCTTTCTTAGTGCGACGGTTCATTGGAGAATAGACTTGAGTGATTTAGTCAATGCTTCAACTTTTCCATTCACTTGAGGGTAATAAGAAGAATAATGCTCTTTCTTATACCCTAACTTCGAGGCCAACTCTTACATCATGCAATTTTGAAAGTTCCTACCATGGTCAGTGACAATATCTTTCATATTATTGAACTAAGTAATAATCTGGTTGAATAATAAGTGTGCGATTGTCTCACCATTGGATTTAACTGTAGGCATAGCCTCAGCCCATTTCGTGAAGTACTCAACAGATAGGATAATATGATGATGCCCCCCAACTGAAGCTGGGTTGCATTCCATGAAATCAAGCCCCCACTTAGTGAAGGGACCGACGGTGATAATGGGATGTAACGGGGCAAGACACAAGTGAATATTACGTGTGGACACCTGGCAATGGTGGCACTTCTTAATCACATTGACACAATATTTAAATATCGATGGCTAGAAATAACCCGCTCTCAATATTTTTTGGGCTGTAGAAAGCCCAGATAAATGACCACCACACGCTCGTTCATGGCAATCATTCAGCACAAGCTCATCCTCCTCATGATTTAAACAACGACGTAAAATGGAATCTACCTCACGATAGTACAATGTGTTATCCACTATGAGGTAATTATTGGATACGTGATGTAATTGTCGTCATTCATCCCATGAGAGGTGAGTAGGGACCTTCAATGTTTGTAAATATATGATAATGTCTCCATACCATGGATCCAAAGTTGAGATCAAGAAGATGTGCTCATCGACAAATGTATCTTCACAATCCTCCTCCTCCTCACTCGGGAAATCAAATATAAGCTCTGCAAAAATCAACGATTTCTTCGATTTTGCCAAAAAAAACTCGACATTGAATTCTTACAAGATGACAATCCACTTATTATACTTTTCCTTTATCATCCTTCTAATGAGGATGAACTAAAATATATTGACATGGGAAACCACCAAGGTCTGGCGAAGGAGAATATAATGTCTTAATCTTTGAACCGCGTGGATGGTAGCTAAGGCAAGCTTCTCCACATGGGAATAACAGATCTCTGCATCAATGAGGTTTTGGATCAGATAAAATATGAGATGCTCTTAGAGCTCCTCATCCTCTTGAACCAAAACCATACCAAACATCTCCATGGACGTGGCCACATAAAGTAGAAATTCACGGCTATAGTCAGGTGGACTAATCAATAGGGCCAATTCTAAGGCTTGTTTAAGTGCATCAAAGGACTCCCGGGCTCGCTCATCCCATCAAAAGGTAGTGTCCTTCTTCAAAAGATGCACAAAGCCTCTAGTCAAATTGGAAAAATTTACAATGAATCTCCGTAAGAAGTTTGCCATGCCTTGCAAACATTGAAGATGTCTAATGTTTTTCGAGGGAGACAATTGAAGTATTGCCTCAACCTTTAAAGGGTCGACTCTTATACCCTCTTTGGAGACAATGAATCCTAATAATCAACCAGACTTCATGCAAAAGATGCACTTGTGAGGATTTAACCTGACCAAATAATGGTGGCACCTTTCGAACACTAATCTCAAATGGTAGGAATGACGCATTCTCATGTGAGAATGAGCAGCAAGGTCATCCAAAAAGAATTCAATAATCGATTTAAGATTATGGAAGATCAAGGTCATAACCTGCTGAAAAGTGGCCCCAACGTTTTTAAGGCCAAAAGAAATCTTTCAATATGAAAAGGTTCCCCAAGGACAAATGAAGGCAGTATTATGTTGGTCCTCAGGTTTAATTTGTATATGATTGTATCCAGAAAAGCCATCCATAAAGGAAAATACCTTGCTTCCCACACACTCATCCAAAATTTGATCAATAAGTGGTGTGGGAAAATTGTCCTTAGGACATGCATGATTGAAATCATGAAAATAAGTACATATGTGGATCATTCCCTGCTTCTTATCAACCAGAATGGGGTTTGAAACCCACTCCGTCAAGGGAACAGGATAGATAAAACTGGCATTTAACATCTTTTCTATCTCATCCTTAATTGCGGGTGCTTTCCTAGGATTCACCGCACGCAAGCATTATTGAATAGGTTTAGCATTGGGGTAAGTTTTAATCTCATGTTCAACAATGCGAGGGTCGATACCTGGCATTTCATCGTAATACCAAGAAAAGATATCACAAAATTCTTTAAACAGCTCGGTGTACTCTTGAATCTCAGCATGGGAACATTTTGCCCCAATATAGACATTTTCAATCTTGCCAGGATCACGAGAGATATTGATAGGGATGGTAGTAGATATATTCACCATGCTTCCATCAGCCATCGAACTAGGAGAGCTTAACGGAGCCATGGGACTACCAATTCTCTCACTAAGAATCCCCCTATAGTCTTCACACTCCAAATGGTCAAGCTCGAGAAGAAAATAAGATCTATGATGCAACTCTTCCCAAGGTGGCTCAACCCCAGACATAGCCTCAATAATAGCCTCATCAAAAGGAAAAAACCTATCAAGGTAGTCCTATGTGTGAGAAGAATGAACCGCCCATGCAGGCAGTACATACAGGTCCTCCTCCTCCATCCATGAAGAGGAAGGACTAGGCTCTACAACACACAGAAGATTAGCTTGATAAGCTATCATAGTTGCAGGAAACGACATGTCCACCTTGATGGGCTCATTCGAAGGACTCGGTGTAGGAAGAATCCATGGATCTTCCATATCTGTTGTGCAAAAAGACACCGATCTTACCGATGATGAAGCCTCACCGGGACTAGACCCTATCATAAGGATAGGTGCAGGAAAATTAAAGCTTCCCATAAGGGATGGATACATGCAAACACCCACACTCCTAGTTGTCAGATGAGAGTGCTCTACAATCGGGATGGAAGCTCCTGAAGATGTGGTAACCGGTGGATTCTTGAATGACTTTTGATAAATCGTAAATATCTTCCCATTAAATGGAAAGCATACAACTCGAAATAAAGAAGAAGCTATGGCTTGCATACTGTACATCCAATTCCTACCCAGCAACAAATTGTAGTTAAGGGGTGCATCAATCACCTCGACCTCTATCGCAATGGTCTTCCCCCCCAAATAGACCTTAAGAGAAGGAAGAATGCCGTGTGGTCAAAACGATCTTCCATCAAAAGCAGTCAACATGGTACTGTTGCCGCCTTTTCACACACCTGGATCACGTGGCAGAAATATTCAAGCCACTCGCTGTGTCCTTGGGGAAAAGTATCGAGTCAAGGTTGTCACCTTGTTCTTGACTCCTCCGTTTAGGCTCAACTCCTAACGAATCCAAGGGGGATAGACCCTATTAAGTTACTAAGGATCATTTCTTAGTGTGGTGATGTTAAACTAAATTAGTTATTTAGGAGTTTGAAGATTTTAACTATAAACAATTAAAGATGACAAGATACGAAGATAAACGCATGAAAGCACAAAGCTGATACATAATATATATATATATATATATATATATATATATATATATATATATAGCAAAAATGACCAATGCCTTAGAATGGAGTCAAATCAAAATTATCAATGTGCTTGCATGTGCTCGAAGTGAATGTTTTGTGATTGCATCTTGGTATGTTTTAAGTTAAAATTGAAGTATGAATTGATTAAATTAGGCTAAGGGGGGACTCCAGATATACTCAAGAGTACTTGGAGTATGTCCAAAACAAAGCCCTCACGGCTACCCATAAGGAATATGTGGGCTGAAATGGATTCTCTGGGGCTATTGTTCGTAACTCACCCATTAGGGTGTGACAGAGATCGGTGCCCCGAGGTCACTTTTTAGAAGTTCCCGCTTCCTTTGGGTATTTTGCCACCATGAAGGTTTGATCGAGGTGTTGGATTTTCACCTGATGGTTTGTCAATTGGGGAAGGTTAGTTCTAATTATTCTAGTCACCCAAGTGCTTTTGATACATCTTGACTGATCGGACAAACCGTAGCCAAGTGCAGAGCATACACACTGGAGTCTTGTAAATTTTAATAAGTTTTAAGCTGTGTGTTCTTGTTTAAAAGAAAATCCTCCAAGAACCTCTTTCGATCCAAGTGGATCTAAATCGGGGAATCGAGGAGGGGTTAATTTTAAAGTTGCTGATAAACAAATGATGTAAAAATAAAACAACTACACAATCTGGTTTTCTGATTAATCCTACCACGAATCTCTTTCCCCTTGTGGGTCACTCAGGAAATCATGGGGTAAGTATACTACCCTGCAAATCAGATCAATTCTAGTGAAAAATAAATAAGCAGAAAATGACGACAATGGCACCGACGCGAATCCCCCCAGGGGGGATGGGGAATGGGCTCGAAAGAGCCTATTCAAAGAATGAATTTATTACAGTGGTTACAATATCAAAGCAATGATAAATCAGAACTTTATTGGTCCTTATACAGGCTGAAACTAATATCTTACAGTTATACAAAATTTTTAAGAATTTTGTGACAAAAGGGAGACCCCTGGGGGGGATTTGAGTGCTCCCAAAAGCCACTTTGGACAGCAGCTTCCTTTCTTCTCTGTCAGACCTGCTAAATTACAGTGAGCATGTTAGAATAACAAATGCCCAAAATCACTTTGAGATTACCTTTGGGTCAGCCTACTTTATCTCAGAAAATAATGAAATTAAACTAGCTAAACCGACGAAAAAGGAACCAAGGAAAGCAAGATTTCCTTGGGATCTTGGCTTGATTTTTGTGCAGCCAATTAAATTTCACTGATATTGTAGAATATTAAAATTTATAGCAGCGAAATAAAATCTAATTCACGTGATCTACAAGTTTTCTTTCAAATTCATGCAAAAAGGATGATTTCCCTACAACTAGATCTGGGATGCTTATGATACTTTTTTAAGTGCAAGATCTAGGACATGAGCTATGAAATATTCGATCTATGTATATTTTACTTTGATGAAACAGATCCAAATGAAATCGCAGCTGTGAACTGAAAAGTTAACCAGGTAAAGTGTTGATTTTTTGTAGAAATGAGAAGAAGAGGAAAGAAGGTCAGATCGTTGCTTGAATGGAGCAAGCTGGAAGGACGCCCTTTCATGGAGTACTGAGGGACAAAGTATTGAGATTATTGGATAGTAAAGGATTCAATCTAGATCCACAACCTCATCCAATCGGGGACCTGCAACTAAATAACACAAACCTGCACAAACCTCGTGAGATCTGGATATGGATGTATACAACAACAAAAATGAGAGATTATGCAAAAATAACCTTATTTAAGCATATAACTAAGATTTTTGAGCATATATCATATGGATAAATAGGATTAAACAATATAGATTTCCTAGTTTATACCCTTACTAGATTCAGCCGAATCCTTGAAGCCAGAACACGGAAACAACACAGGATTTGGCAAGAAGTTGCAGCTACCACATCATCAACATAACACTGAGCATCCACACAATCAAAATAAGTACATAGTATAGCCTCCAAATCTTCTTTATTCACAAATAATGATCAAATACAGAGTTACAATGGCAATCTCTTCAGTCCAGCTCTCACTAGCCTGGAAGAGGGAGCCTCCGGCAGGATATATACAATTTGCAGGCCATCTAGCCCAGGGGGGGCACAATTCCTCATGGAATCAAGTGAAATCAACTGATGGAGAATTCATCAATGCAGAACTGAGGTTGAACTGAGCCTACTTGTCAACCGGGGGCCTGATCTGGCTGACACATCAACCCATACACTGACACATCGGCCCAAAACTCATCCATATGAGCCAAAACATGTTGAGGAGAGAGGGAGGGCGAAATTCCCCATAAAGGATGCTCAAGATCAACTCTGGATCTGATTTGATCACCTCCTTCAGTCAAGGATTTGTCAGATCCAGTCAATCTACTTCAGATTTGACTGATTTCAATCAAATCGGCTGAGAATCCACTGATTTATTGATTTTGGATTTGCTCCATTATTCATCAATTTATTAATTAAAATAATCAATAATTTATTTTTGGGGCTTTCTGACCCGAGTGATGGAAAATCACTCAAAACTAGGAAATAGTGGGTCCATGGGTTTACATGGTGCTCTTAGCTTGAAAATGAGCACCTACATGACTGAAACTGATTATTTGGCCCACTTTTATTACAAAATCAAATTTTCCAATTAAACTATTAAAAAATAGCCTAAGTTTTCGAAAAATTAAATTTTAATAAAAAACACTGAAAAAACTGAAAAATTGAAAAATTGAAAAACACCTAGGGGAACTTAGACATGTTCATATGACTTAAAAATGATGTCTAGCATGCTTATACATTGACACATAGAGTCTAATAACCTCAATAGGCCCAAATTCCAAGCCGACCACCCCAACTTTGGAGGTATGGAGTGAAAAACTCTGAAATTATTAGTCATTTATTCAACAACCAATAATAACCAAGCGAAAAAACACCCTGGGCTGATCAGATTGACAAATGAAGTCTAAGAGACCGAGTCTTTTATAGACACTATCATTCTAGAACATTTATTACAACTCCCTCATGGGGCATGAACATGTGATATAGTACAACAAGCACTTCCTAGAAGTACTTCCATAGGTCCTCTGAAGTCCGAACAAGTTAACCCTGTCTGGTTCACCAAGCTCACTTGATCAAAAACCACTAAGTACAAATTAGGTGGTAACATTCTGGCTCCAACTGTGGGACATGTGCTTGATCTGGTCTTTAAGGGAAGGAGAGGATACGAGAACACCAGAATCTCTGGTTTATATACCCTGTAAAAACATCTCAACTTGACAAGAAAAACCTGAGTAGCACAAGTTTTATAAAAAACCAAAAGAACCATTATGCTGATTCATTTAAACAAAAATAAATGTAACTAAATAAAAGAAGCAAAGTTTTATTATAGCCAAGTATAAAATAGAAATGCAGAAAGTAAATGCTCTCTTTCAAGGAGCTTATTTTCCTACTCTAAGCATGATATAAAATGGGTTAAGTGTAATCAGAAATCCAATGTAACCACCTAAGAATTTTATTAACATAAAAAAAAATTCCTTGTCTTTGGTTACCAGCCAAAGTAAGGATACTTTATTCTGAAAATGCAAACCTGCGTGATGATCCAGAAGGGGCGGGATGGATGGGAAATCATAGGCATGAATAATGTAGTCAAACTTCCTCCCAAACTGGTAAGTGCTTGCGCAAGATGCTTCTATCCATGACTAGATAGGGTTGATATACAAATTGGAATGATGATGCAGATTGACTACACCATCATACTGATCATCAAGGCTTACCGGATGATAATTCATTGTATAAGCCCCAAGCATCTCCAAGTCATGAGAAAACTCTATATGTGAAGATGATAGTTGAGACTGATATTCTAATAAATGCATCACATCTGTCTTTTCACAAAACTGCTTCTCCATGTCTTCATTACTGATACCCTTGTGTGGCTCTGCATGATATGACTCTGAATGATCATATAAGAGTTTTGAATGCTGCTTTTCCATACTAGGATTTTCCAAGGTCTCCAGATTCATGCTTCCCTCTATGGAATTATAGTAGATTGGACTTCCACAAATCTCTAAATAGACACTCCCCTCGCTGGATATAGCATAGATAGGATTCTTAAAAAGATATCCACAAAAATCCCAATAGTCATCACCATCATCTATGTTAGATGTGATGGATTCCCCATTCCTGATATTAGGTTCCGATATCAAGTTTTCTTTGTCTTCATTACTGATACTGATATATGGCTCAGACTGATCATGTGGATAAATTGCATGCTCCTTTTTGATATCAAATTTTTCCAAAGCCACATGGTCCATGCTCTCTCCTTTAGATATGCCATAGATAGAAAAATCAACAAAACCATCAAAATTTTTTGGTTCATTATTTTCCTCTTTATTCATGTAATAGACCGGATTTTCCATGAATGTCCAGGACTCCTGATCAATATCTTTGTCAGGGATAAAGGAGTCTTCATCACTTGTATCATGCTCCAAGCTATACATGTCCTCATTTTCATACTCATCTTCTTCAGAGAAAAGGTCACAAGGTAGTAAACCTTCTAGACTGTCATCATTATACGGAGAACACATAGGAGTCCCATCATGTATATTACAGTTTTCATCATAAGTTTCACTATAAGATTCTGCAATGGTTTCATCCTCAGGCTTGTACTATTTAGATGGTGACAAAGGGTAGGCCTGGCCTACCATGTATATATGATCAGACTCGCCTGATGTTGTTTCCTGATTACTGACCTTCGCCATCCCATGTTCTATAATCTGATTTTCTATATAGCAAGTGCTTTCTGGGTGGAATTGCTCACAAGGTCTACACCAAGGAATTACTTAATCTACCATGTTAGTTGAGTCTAACTGGTTTGGAATCCTAGGCTCTTGCTGAGGAAACTTCCTTTGATACATTTGATTCTGTTTTGGCTGAAAATTCCTAGGTCCACTATTTCTCTCCAGTGTGACTATTTTGTTTTGGATTTTTGTCATGAATTGGTCCTGACTAGTCATCACTTTTTCCAACATGCTAGCTATCTTTTCCATGGGGTCTTTAGAGGCTCGCTTTTCTTTTGATTCAAAGGCTTTTTACTTTTCTTTGTTGTATGAAGTGTTTCCCCTAGTGTAACCTGGAATGTTGGATTTGCCTGAAGACTGCATATTCTTTTCTATTTTCTCAGCCAATTCCTGAGCTGTTTTTAGATCGGCTAGCTCTTTGTCCCTTAACTGGTACCTCAAATCACCAGTGAAATCTTCGATGTAATATATGAGGATGGAGGCATCCCTTGGCTTGATTTCTGTAGGGAATTCCGCAACCACAAGCCTGAACTTAGTATTAAATTCATCAATGGTTTCATTCTCCATCTTCTTTATGTTATGGAGGGCAGCAAGCAGATGTCTTGGTTCTTTCTTTTCCCCCCATTTCTTCTTAAAACCCTCTAGGAAATCACTAAGAGTTTTATACGAATCATCACCAAGGTTTTCATACCACTCTGCAGCATCATCCTCTAAGGATAAAGCAAAGAGCTTCATTTTGATATCTTCATGGTTAGAGGCAACATCATCACAATAACTGACTAGGTGCCTTTCAAACTTTCGGAGATGAGTCTTGGCAGTGGTGGCATTATTTCCCTCGAACCTGGGGAGCTTCTTGATATCATATTTCGGAATGGCATGGGCAGCACCTTCTATCTGAGAAAAGTCAAGGGGTTTGAATAATTCCGTCATTTCTTGAGATTGGTGAACATGACTCTCTACAAATATGTGATGGATATCTGAGAGGGATTGGTCTCCTAAATCTTCAAGGTTTCTACGAGAAGTCTATCTATTCAATCTTTCCCTAATAAAACTTTCGGGATCAGGGAGAGGATTGAATAATTGTCGGTGGTTTCTTTGGGTAGAAATTCTTGAAGGGATGTTAGATAGTGGAGTCGCCAGATGGATCAAGTTTTAACTTTTATGTTTTTTTTTTAAAACTAGATCAATCAAATTTTTTATTATTTATTTGTTATCTTTTTAGTTGTTTAGAAAAAAGCTAAGCTAAGTCGTACTCAGGAATAAAAATATTTATCCCCGGCAACGGCACCAAAAAGTGCTGCCACCTTTTCACACACCTGGATCACGTGGCAGAAATCTTCAAGCCACTCGGTGTGTCCTTGGGGGCAAGTCTCGAGTCAAGGCTATCACCTTGTTCTTGACTCCTCCGTTTAGGCTCAACTCCTAATGAAGCCAAGGGGGGTAGACCCTATTAAGTTACTAAGGATGATTTCTTAGTGTGGTGATGTTAAACTGAATCAATTATTTAGGAGTTTGAATATTTTAACTATAAACAATTAAAGATGACAAGATACGAAGAGAAACGCACGAAAGCACAAAGCTGATACACAATATATATATATATAAAGCAAAAATGACCAGTGCTTTAGAATGGAGTCAAATCAAAATGATCAATGTGCTTGCATGTGCTTGGAGTGAATGTTTTATGATTGCATCTTGGTATGTTTTAAGTTAAAATTGAAGTATGAATTGATAAAATTAGGCTAAGGGGGGACTTCAGATATACTCGAGAGTACTTGGAGTATGTCCAAAACAAAGCCTTCACGGCTACCCGCAAGGAATATGTGGGATGAAATGGAGTATCTGGGGATATTGTTCATAATGCACCCATTAGGGTGTGATAGAGATTGGCGCTCGAGGTCACTTCTCAGAATTTCTTGCTTCCTTTGGGTATTTTGCCACCGTGAAGGTTTGATCGAGGTGTTGGATTTTCACCTAATGGTTTGTCAATTGGGGAAGGTGAGTTCTAATTATGCTATTCACCCAAGTGCTTTTGATACAGCTTGACTGATTGGACGAACCGTAGCCAAGTGCAGAGCATACACACTGGAGTCTTGTAAATTTTAATAAGTTTTAAGATGTGTGTTCTTGTTTAAAAGAAAAGCCTCCAAGAACCTCTTTCGATCCAAGTGGATCTCAATCAGGGAATCGAGGAGGGGTTAATTTTAAAGTTTTTGATAAACAAATTATGAAAAAATAAAACAACTACACAATCTGGTTTTCTGATTAATCCTACCACGAATCTCTTTCCCCTTGCGAGGCACTCGGGAAATCGTGGGGTAAGTATTATGATTAATTTGAAATGTAAGATATGGAGTATGGAATTAACAACAAGATTAAGTATACTACCCTGCAAATCATATCAATTCTAGTGAAAAAGAAATAAGCATAAAATGACGACAATAGCACCGTCGTGAATCCCCCCAGGGGGGATGGGGAATGGGCTCGAAAGAGTCTATTCAAAGAATTATTTTATTACAGTGGTTACAATATAAAAGCACTGATAAATAAGAAATTTCATGGTCCTTATATAGGCTGAAACCAAGATCTTACAGTTATACAAAAATTTTATGAATTTTGTGACAAAAGGGAGACCCCTGGGGGGATTTGAGCGCTCCCAAAAGCCACTTTGGACAGAAGCTTCCTTTATTCTCTGTCAGAATTTCTAAAGTACAGTGATCATGTTAGAATAAAAAATTCCCAAAATCACTTTAAGAGTACCTTTGGGTCAGCCTACTTTATCTCAGAAAATAATGAAATTAAACTAGCTAAACCGACGAAAAAGGAACCAAGGAAAGCAAGATTTCCTTGGGATCTTGGCATGATGTTTATGCAGCCAAATAAATTGCACTGATATTTCAGAATATTAAAATTTATAGCAGCGAAAGGAAATCTAATGCACGTGATCTACAAGTTTTCTTTCAAATTCATGCAAAAAGGACGATTTCCCTACAACTAGATCTGGGATGCTTATGATACTTTTTTAAGTGCAAGATCTAGGATATGAGATATGAAATATTAGATATATGTATATTTTTCTTTTATGAAATATATCGAAATGAAATCACGGCTATGAACTGAAAAGGTAACCAGGTAAAGTGTTGATTTTTTGTAGAAATGAGAAGAATAGGAAAGAAGGTCGGATCGTTGCTTGAATGGAGAAAGCTGGAAGAAGGCCCTTTCGTGGAGTGCTGAGGGATAGAGTGTTGATATTATTGTATAGGAAAGGAGTCAATCTATATCCACAACCTCATCCAATCGGGGACTTGCAACTAAATAACACAAACCTGCACAAACCTCGTGAGATTTGGATATGGATGTATAAAGCAACAAAAATGAGAGATTATGCAAAAATAACCTTATTTAAGCATATAAATAAGATTTTTGAGCATACATCATATGGATAAACATGATTAAACAATCTAGCTTTCCTAGTTTATACCCTTACTAGATTTAGCCGAATCCTTGAAGCCAGAACACGGAAACAACACAGGATTTGGCAAGAAGTTGCAGCTACCACATCAGCAACATAACACTGAGCATACACACAATCAAAAGCACTACACAGTATAGCCTCCAAAGCTTCTTTATTCACAAATAATGATCAAATACAGAGTTACAATGGCAATCCTTTCAGTCCAGCTCTCACTAGCCTGGAAGAGGGAGCCTCCAGCAGGATATATACAATTTGTAGGCCATCGAGCCCAGGGGGCACAATTCCTCATGGAATCAAGTGAAATCAACTGATGGAGAGTTCATCAATGCAGAACTGAGGCTGAACTGAGCCTACTTGTCAACCGGGGGCCTGATCTGGCTGACACATCAACCCATAAACTAACACATCGGCCCAAAACTCATCTAGATGAGCCAAAATGTGTTGAGGAGAGAGGGAGGGAAAAATTCCCCATAAAGGATGCTCAAGATCAACTCTGGATCTGATTTTATCACCTCCTTCAGTCAAGGATTTGTGAGATCCAGTCAATCTACTTTCGATCTGACTGATTTCAATCAAATCGGCTGAGAATCCACTGATTTATTGATTTTGGATTTGCTCCATTATTCATCAATTTATTAATTAAAATAATCAATAATTGATTTTTGGGGATTTCTGACCTGAGTGATGGAAAATCACTCAAAACTAGGAAATAGTGGGTCCATGGGTTTACATGGGCTCTTAGCTTGAAAATGAGCACCTACATGACTAAAACTGATTATTTGGCCCACTTTTATTACAAAATCAAATTTTCCAATTAAACTATTAAAAAATAGCCTAAGTTTTGGAAAAATTAAATTTTAATAAAAAACACTGAAAAAATTGAAAAACACCTAGGGGGACTTAGACATGTTCGTATGACTAAAAAATGATGTCTAGCATGCTTATACATTGACACATAGACTCTAATAACCTCAATAGGCCCAAATGCCAAGCCAACCACCCCAACTTTGGAGGTATGGAGTGAAAAACTCAGAAATTATAAGTCGTTTATTCAACAACCAATAATAACCAAGGGAAAAAACACCCTAGGCTGATCGGATTGACAAATGAAGTCTAAGAGACCGAGTCTTTTACAGACACTATCATGCTAGAACATTTATTACAACTCCCTCATGGGGCATGAACATGTGATATAGTACAACAAGCACTTCCCAAAAGTACATCCATAGGTCCTCTGAAGTCCAAACAAGTTAACCCTGTCCGGTTCACCAGGCTCACTTGATCAAAAACCACTAAGTACAACTTAGGTGGTAACAGATACCAAATTTATACAACTCAAGGGAACCCAAACCTTTCCAACATGCCAAGGACATCACGGAGGCAGCAGCGCCTTTGTCAATCACAGTGCATTTGATGGTCATGTTAAGACATTCTACATGAATCAAGAGAGAAACATAGTAAGGCAAGTGAGGCTGAAGTCCCACGGCTTCAAATTTGATCACAGAGGAAGAATTATCATCATTCACAGCTAGGGAAGAAAGCAAAGCCTTCCTTTGCGAAGGACAACTCTGAAGTACTTCAAGTGCAGACATCAGACAAGGAGTGTGGCCCAAATCCTCAGCAATAGAATAGTTCTAGGTGGCTCGAGCATTAGTATTGTGCCCTGAACGCTTAAGGACTCCCTTTGGATCACAAGGTGCAACTTCAGGTTTATCCACAGGTTTTTCAATACGCAAAGGACTCCCACATGGATCAGGTTCCTTTCCAAGGTCGGGTTGTGATGAACCATAGTCCTTCGCATGAGTCAAAACCTTAGTAGCATAGACCATGTTGATGCAACCATGACCACTAGTTTCCGACGGATCTTGATCACCACTAGACTGTGTTGATCGGAATATTTCACCTCCTACAGATAGCAAGGTGTTCCACTGGTTTGAATGGTTCAAATATAGAACAAATAGATCACAGAGGTTGATAACTCCCCCTAGACGCTGTAGATATCTGGAATACAAGGCTTTGATAGTTCACCTGTGTACCTTCAAAAGAGTTCGACATGAAACAGATCAAAGAAACCAGAATATGATCTACTAATCTATGCTAGTGACTAAGGAATCTAGCAATATATATCTGAAATCAAACATCAACAATATATATGGGACAGAAAATAAACTTGCATTAGAAAAATGAAGAAGTTTACAACCAAGCCTTAGTGTTGACAGGCATCTCCATGAAACCAGCTCTTCATCCCCAAAAGCTTCGACTCTATCTCTCTATGCTCTCTCCAAATGATCTTGGGCCAAGAATCCGTCCAATAGCATAACAATACCTTCAATGTTCCCCCTTAACCATGGCTATGAGCTCATATATATAGGGATTTAATGGATAGAGATGGTTGAGAAATTAGTGGGTGAGGTGGCCTCTAAGATCCTAGGATGAGGGATCTTGAGCTCAACCAACCCATAGTAGTAGGGATAAGAGATATCTCAAGGCTTATCATCTAGAAGCCTCGAGAAGCTTCTCTTTTCCCCCTTTTACCCAGGGTACCATGCTTCTCCTTCTTTGACAGAGCGGTTCTGGTAATAACCGCCTATGGACCAAGGGTGACAGGCGGTGGCACCACTTGTGGACAACCGATGAAAAGCGATGCAAATAGGGGTACCGCACCTGGATAAGGGACGATGAGTGGTGTTGGGAATTTTTATGATAGACTGATAAGAAACCATTTAGTCTTCACTCCAGAAGCTGGGATTTCAGGGCAAGTAGGTATGTCAAAGGTCTTATCACATGATGGTGACAGGATTTTGGTATAACAAGATGCCCCCCAAAGCATGAGTCTTAGAGTGATATGATAAATGAGAGCTTTGAGAGCAAGTCATTTCCAGGAGATGAAAATGTTGGCTCGATCAGAGCATGCAGTCAAGTAGGCATCTATAGTACATCAGTATGTTAACTCATAGAAACAAGTAACCAAACTCATAGCTGCAGATCAATACAAGGCAGATCCATGAGTGGAATAAACAAGCATGGCTACTAGAATACAACATAGATCCATGTGATAGAGGACTCAAACTTGGACATAGCTACCAGACATACAACATAGATCTATGCCATACAGATGCAAATTTGAGCATAGCCACAACCATACCAATGTGGATCCATGCTAGATATACAAAAATCCATCGCAACCTGGGGAAAAAGAAATGAGTTATTTTAAACAAATGCCCAGGGTCTTCATCTCATATTCCATAAAGTACAATTCTATCCATGTGATTACAATGATTTGAAGTCGAACATGGTAGAAACCACTTGATTACTGGCCAATGATGTGAACCGTTAATAAGTACGAGGGAGATCACCATTAATGTCAATGATTCCCAAGGTACCCTAGTACAATCTACTGAGTGCAAATAGATGTCCTGATGTTGAACACTCAATCGATTCTATCGACCAAAGGTCAATAATGTGAACCAATGTTGAGAGCGAGAGAATCTATCATTAAGGCATACAGATCTCAAGGTACTGAATATTGTTTCTAATACTATTTCCCGAATGATGAGCTGATGTCGATGGGAATAGTCTCGTCGGAGGAGGGCCATGATGAGTCCCACATTGATGACATGAAACTCGGAACATAGTTCTAGAATGATGTGAACATAGTAACCATATGACTGACTCAAAGATACTAACACAAAGGCTGTATATACTGCAGAGGAAAGACTTCTTCAGATCCCCTTTGGACATCGGGCGGCATGACAAAATGACTTGGCAGCATGACTAGACAGGACAGATACACAATGTGACAGTGGACAATGCATTCTTTTGAAAGACTCAAAGGATTGACATTAATCATGAAAGTGGATAATCACAGAGATCAGCTAAATACCCAATTCACTAACATGATTGTGCAGACAAGTGCCATGTTCAAGGGTAATGACAAACAACTACCATTATTTGCAAAATGATTCCCTTTCCCATTTCCCCCATCATGATCGATGAGTGCCTCTTTTAGGTTTTACAAGTTCAAAGAGGGTAACAAACACTCGATATAGCTTGTCAGAACACAAGTCCAGTCCCATATGTTTTACGAACCTGAGAGAGGATGGGTTCGTTCCCAAAACGGTTCTCTCTATGTTTAATTTAACGAGTCCACTGAAAGAAAACTTGGTATCATTCATGTTTAGAGAGTCTGAACAAATACAAAAGAAGACTCCATGGGGGTCCTTTTTCATATGATTTAGTCTCTAAGGCCCGAAAAAGTGTAAAATCATACCTTAGAGAACTCTTCCAGTCATGATTGGCTGTAGCGTTCCTTTCTTGTAAATAGTATTGTCTGAACTGAGAAAGAGATAACCTACCGTCGGATAGAAGACTCTTCAAATACTTTAACGAGCATGAAGAAGACAATATTGCTCAACGATATTTTCATATTTAGGGAGTCTGAAAAGGGTTTAAAGAGAACTCCATGAAGTTTCTTTACACAATGTCACTTTTTATGAGCTTGGAAAGATTTGAAAATGGACTCGACTATCTTTTCATGTTTAAGGAGTCTGAAAGAAGATGTGAAAAGAAGACTCCATAACGTTTCTTTACACAATATTGTATTTTACGAGCCTAGAAAGAAACTTGAACTAGACTTAGAACTTTGATACTAGATTTTAACGAGTGTGACAAAGTGTCATAATAAATGCTCAATGACCTTTTCCATTTTGTGAAAGTACGAAAAATCCATAAACAAGTATTAAATGCATCCAAAATCAACATTACGGGATTACGACAAATATATTTTGACCAGAGCATGATGTAATATCAAAACTATACTAATTCATACCCAAAAAAGTCTATATAAGGAAATTAAATAGTAAAAAATCAAACATTTCACTATTTACCTCTTGGCAGAGAGCACTTGGATCATTTTTCAGCCATATCTTCCACATCTGATACCGAGAGTTTACACCATCCATTTTAAGTCTCATCAGTTGCAGGTAAGAGCTAATACCTTCTTCTTTCATTTCATAGCTTTCATTTTGGTATTTGATGGGGTTTTAGGCCTATTTGGCAAGCCCTAAAATCCTATTTGCGGGCACTGCGGCTACCCATTGTGGGATAGGCAGTACCACCCGAGAACCATGCCAAAGATAAGGTGAACAGGTGGTGCCACAGCCTGTCTCCAATGGGGCACAGGCGGTGCCGACCATGGAGAAATTTAACCAATGATATATACAAAACTATCTCATTCTTTTGATTTATAATTATTTAAGGATGATATTGATGTATACCATTGTTGTTTTGGTAGGTTTAGGCTTCCAAAATATGGTGATATGGAGGGAAAGAACTCATGATGATGAGGATGTCGCTGCGGAAAGGAATCCGATGTGTATTGTCGCACTCTGGAACTGTGGACTTCTAAATTTCTTCTCGACACCAAGCATGGTGTCCCACGAGAGACTACTGGAACAAATAATGAGAATGTGGAATCCAGAACAACACTATTTCGAGGTGGGGGCGCATATACTCACATTGGAGGTAGAGGACATCTACTTCTTGATTAGCCTATCGAGATGGGGCACCCCTATCTCACTGACAGGTTCCCGTGGCAGGGACATTACCACCAGAGAGCTCATAGATCGACACTGTGCACCAGGACAGTGACATCGAGGAAGAAAATCCCCATCAGGGCAGTGACAGACAAGGATCTACAGATCATTCTGTTCACCACGCAAAGGGTGGCAGGGAGCTAGGGTGTACATCAGGATTCCAGGGCACATATGTTGTATTCCTTAGAGGCAATGGCACCTACAGTGTTCAACTGGGTGGAAGAATTGCTTCCAATATTCAAAGATCAGCTGACTAAATGTTGGCAGGGAGAGCTGAAGCAATTCTTCTTTGGTTCCATCTTAGCTTGTTTCTTCTTTGAGCGGGTCCCCCAGATGAGGCTCTAGGTGACTTTTCAGAGTCTGATAGCACAAGACCCCCACATGCTGAGGTGGGTCCAGGTCATGGATTGCACAGGAGCGGGTAGGGGCAGAGTGAAGTTTCGTGACGTGTTCTTGAGATGGCTATGGGATTAGATGCTCATGGTTGAGGACTATGCCTATGCGGGCATAGATTTTACAGGTGATCCTGACCTACCACTCTTGCTTGGAGGGCAGTGGGGGGACATTGGTAAGAAACAAGAAACTCTAGGGATGAAAAAAGTTTTTATGTTTTTTATGTTTTATATTTTTGATGATAAGTGATGAGACCTGTTTGTCTTCAAGCAGATGTGGGAGCAACGAGGCCTGTAGCAGCATCTCCATTAGACAGGTGAGCCAGAGCTCACTTCATGCCACAAGGTGATGATATCACCGAGGAGCTGGAGGAGAACCTCGAGAGGTTGACTCTGGACATCCCATATGCTGACATAGATGATCTCCCGACTAGATATCAGAGATCTACGGTGGGAGTACTAGGCCGATTCAGTAGGCTACTTCGCAGGGTGGCTCGAGCAGTGATGTGCTATCATGAGCACCACTAGTAGATGAGACATATATACTGAAAGCTGATAGCTTTAGGATTTTGCATGATGATTTTTCCTGAAAGCCTATGTGCTTCAGAAGAGGTATCGGGACCTATTTTTGTAAAATTTTGCGTATATATATAGAGAGAGAGAGACTTTTACATGATTTTTTATATGTTTCAAATGGAAGAATGCATTTTCTATGAGTTCTACGTGTCTTTAAATGCTTATTTACAATGTACCATGTTTGATTAACGTCATTAATGGGAAATATGCCAATCTAGGATGTAATTAGCCAATGAATCAGCAACTACATTATGTTCCCTAGGGATATGCCTCTATGTAATGGTTACAAATGATATTTATAACAAACATATCCTCTGAAAGAGGTGGAGGAGCACCAGTTTCCTAATGGTGTAGATATGGTTTAAATGAAAAACCACGAGCTGAGAGGCCATCAAAACTACTAGATCATGGACATCCTGGGAGGCAGCTTTAGTCAGAAGACCGATGACTACATCATACTCGATGATGTTATTAGTAGCAAGACCTAAGCAAAGTGCTCCTGAACTGACCAAATCTTCAACTGGGAAATAAAGAACCCAAGCAGCTGAGGCTAGATTCAAGGTGTGGCAGCAAGCACCATCATCGAAGTCGTAGAAAGCCATCTGCATGACCAAAACATGGTATAAATAGATGCAGGCACCAAAACTCAAAACCATCTTGAAAATACTAAAAAAACACTGAAAGTCAATCAATATACATATATACAAGATACCATCCAAGAAGACCTAGGCATAGTACCTTTTCAAGTACAACCCATTGCGAGGTTGCCCCAAAGGGATTCCATCATAATATACCAACTCATAGGCACCTTTCTCTAACACCTTGGAAATAACAAAAGGTCCATACCACATAGACTCGAGCTTAGCCTTTCCTAACTTGTCATATCTCTGGTCATAAGTCAAAACTAGGTCACCCTCGTTGAAAACACGAGGCTGGACGGATTTATCATACTGTGCCTTGACGCATTTCTTATGTGCCTCATTAGCCAAGGAAGCATCTCTATGAGTCTCATCAAGGTTATTTAAGTACAAAAATCTCACTTCCTCTGCGGAAGTGTCTGGGAAAAGTTCGATGGTGAGTTGTAAAGATGAAATCTGACATTGGATAGGCAAGATAGCTTCAAGTCCATAGACAAGCTAGAATGGCGTGAAACCAGTAGCTGTTTTCACGGAAGTCTGATAAGCCCAAAGAGAGGAAAAAAGAATGAGATGCCAATTGGATTCATGATCTCCAACCATCCGACGAAGCATAGTTTTCAAAACCTTGTTAATTTCCTCTACCCGACCATTAGCTTGCAGATAATACGGCGTAGATTTTTCATGGTGGAAACCTAGCTTGACACTCAATTCCTCCATCATTTGATTACGGAAATGGGATTTGTGATCAGTGACGATGGACTAGAGAACTCCAAATATAGCTATGCTATGATTGAACAAGAAGAGAGCAGCAGTCTTACCATCTTCTGCATATGTAGGCATAGCCTCAGCCCATTTTGTAAAATAATCCACGGCTATGATGATGTAACCATGCCCCTCGGCTGAGGTAGGTTTACAATGCATGAAGTCAATCCCCCATTTGGAAAAAGAGCCAACGGAAATGATGGGGTGAAGCGCAGCATGATGGGTGCACTTTTTGGGATAAAAATGTTGGCATGGTAGGCATTTCTTAACAGCCTCATGATAGTCTTTAAAGACAGAAGGCCAAAAATAGCCAGCGTGGAGAATTTTCTGGGCTATAGCCATCCCAGATAAATGACCGCCACATGCTCCATCATGGAAATCATTTAACACGTGTTCAGCCTCCTCACGAGTGAGGCATCACCGAAGAATGGAGTCAATCCCACGTCTATACAAGGTATCATGCAAGATGAGGTAGTATTTCGCATGGTGACGAATGCAGTAACGATCATCACGAGACAAAATGCGGCTGAAAATGCTAGCGGAGGCAGCAATATACAAGAGAAAATAATTTGAATAATTCAGGGGCTGTATCACGGGTGAATGAGTCAGAGTGTGCTTAAGACTATCAAAGGCATGTTGGGCCTGGTCATCTAAGAATAATGGAGTGTTCTTCTTGAGGAGACACATATAACTGTGCGTTTTCTCAGTGAAATTGCACATGAAACGACAGAGAAAGTTTTCCTTCCCCTGCAAACTTTGGAGTTCAAGGATGGTGGTTGGGGCTGGTAGATTAATGATGGCAGCAATATTCAAAGGATCGATCTGGATGCCATCTTTGGATACCACAAATCCAAGCAGATGTCTCGTCTCAACGCAAAAGAAAAATTTATGCGGATTGAGCCATATATTATAATGACGACATCTCAGGAATATGTCTCGAAGATGACCGGGATGGTCCTTTCGTCACCGTGAATGAGCAGGGAGGTCATCAAGGTACTGTTCAACAATATGTTTAATTTTGCGAAACACATAGGACATCGCACGCTGGAACATCGCGCCAACATTTTTCAAGCCGAAAGGTAAATTCTTATATGCAAAGGTTCCCCATGGGAAAATGAATGCCGTCTTATGCTGATCAACGGGAAATATCTCAATCTGATTGTAGCTGGAGAAGCCATCCATGAATGAAAAGATGACACTTCCAGCACAGTTGTCGATAATCCAATCGATGTGCAGGGTAGGAAAGTTGTCTTTGGGACAATCTTTATTTAAATCCCTAAATTCGATACAGACTCTAATGGTGCCCTGCTTTTTATTGACAGGGAGAACATTCAATACCCACTCCGTCAAAGGTATAGGATAAATAAAACCATCTTTCAGAAGTTTCTCAATCTCAACTTTAATATCTAGGGCCTTCCTAGGATGGGCTTGCCTAAGTTTCTACTTGACAGGTTTAGCCATGGGATAAGTTTTAATATCATGGACCACAATGGAAGGGTTGATCCCTTGCATCTCTTCATAGGACCAGGAAAAAATATCATGGAATTCCTTAAAAAGTGCCTTATATGCTTCAGATTCATCTCTAGAACAGTTCTGCCCAAAATGAACATGCTCAATAACATCAGGCTTGGCTGATATGTCAATTGGGTTTGTCTAAGTAATGTTGCAAAGGTTTCCTTCAGAATCTGTATCTTGCAACAATATAGGACTTTGCGGAACATTGACAATATCAGTAGGAAACAAGGATGCAAAATCATAGCTGCCCAAACTGGTATTGGGGAGGAATGTGGATCTATGATGGTGATCCTCCCAAATAGGCTCACCCATGTTCATGATCTCTATAATGGACTCGTTAGAAGGAAAAGTTGTGGAGAGATAGTCTAGAACCGAAAGAGAAGGTGCTAACTAGTACAGTAAATGGTAAGGATCCGAAGCCCCTAAATGAATGTCATTAGTGTGATCATCAGAAAAAGATTGAATGGTGTCATACATAGCTTCGTACGGGCTCAACAAGGTGGACTCAATAACATTTGTGCCTTGGGGATCAATATCAAATGAAGCGATCATATGTAATGTAATGGTATCTGTGCTAGGAGGAGTGGAGGGAAAAATCCCCATAAGGGATGAATCCTTCAGCATACCTACCCCAATCGACTGGTAAGGAGGAGGGGACTAACTTAACATGGGGATGTTATTATCCATGCAGGTAGTAACATCTGGCATACTGAAATCAAGCTAGTCAATAGTAACAATTCTCTCGAGATGCGGGAATTGGACCGTTCGAAACATTGTTGAAGCAACAACATTCATGGCATAGAACCAATTCCTTCCTAAAAGGAGGTTATAATCTAAAGGGGCATCTACCACTTCTACTTGGATGGAAACGGTTTTTCCCCCTAGATCAACTGCGAGGGATGATATGAGGCCATGGGGTTGGAATCCCCATCCATCAAAGGATTTAAGGGTCGTAGGTGATGTAACAAGCTCAGGAGAGCCAAGAGCTTTCCAACAAGTCAGAGAGAACACTGAGGTCGAAGCTCCTTCATCTAGTACCGTTTGAAAGACTTTCTTTCCCACTACTTTCATAATGATCTTAAAAGCAAGTTTATGTGGTAATATAGGCTTATAGTTCTCAACATTGAAGTGAATCAAGTTAGTGTTATCTAGGTCTACAGCTCCTAATGTAGTCAACAAGTTCTTGCACTGTGCAGGGCAACTTTAGAGTACTTCTAGGGTAGACATTGCACAAGGTGCTTGAGTGAGATCTTCAACCACATTATAAAAGTGAGCAGATCAGGCATTGGGATTAAAGACAACCTTCCGAAGAGTACTCTTTGGTGGGCGCAAAATCATGTCGAGAGTAGGATTCTTGATAGACATGGGAATAGTAGATGAGGATTTCGGAGAACTAGTGGAGGGAGCTTTCCCTGAAGAAGATTGGTCTTCTTGCTTATTTGCAGGTTTATCATAATTCTGGCTTCGAATTTGCATATGGATGGTATCTTAGGACATCATATGAATTTCCTCTGATGAACTGGAGTTACCCTAGTTCGACATGTGGTCTACCAGCTGTTGTTGAGAGGGGAAAGGATCCGTAAGTACTGTAGGTGCGGGCTTAGACTTCAAAATCTGGGAGATTTCATCCTGACGGGGACACTCCTTAGAGAAGTGGTCACCACCACATAATAGACAAGGGTATTTATCATTCCTTTTCCCTGTGTTTTTGTCATTATGGATTGATTGTGGGGTCTCCTGTTGGTTTCCAGGTTTTTTATTTCAATTTTTACCTTTCTTTTTATTACCTGAGGTTTGAGTACTTTGAATAGAATTGACCTCGACAGAAACCTTGGGAGTTGAAGGAGTAGCAGGTTGGGTTCGCTTGGAAGGTTTCACTGCGGATGGGGACTGGATTGAACCAACAATCCCATCAACAGGTACTTCTGCTGATGGCTTGGTAGGGTCAGTGCTGGGGGGAGGAGCTTGAGGAATCAGGTCATAAAGAGTCCCAGACTAGGAATAGACCATGTGTAGGTACTGATCCCAACTTATAGCCTGCTCTTTGGTAACAACACCACCCATGGCCACATCTCAGGAAATAGGAGGCAATAAGAACCTAGTGAACCAATCAGCTAACAACTGATCTGGAATAGGGGCCTTAATAAGCCTTCTCCGCCTTCTCCACTCATGAATATGATCAGTAATGTGGGTGGAGGTGTTCTTTCATAGAGAAGTTAAAATATCAGTGCCCATTTCATAACGAATAGGGAACTGAAAGTGCATAAGAAATATGGTTTCCAACGAGCCAAAATCCACAAACGAATGTTGTGGGAGTTCAATATACCACTTCGCGGCCATACTACTCAAAGTTCACTGAAAGAGTTGTAACCATAAGGAATCATCCATGAGGGAGTTCGAGGAACACCACAAATGAAAAGTCATAACATGGTTTCGCGGATCTTCATGCTACTTCCCATCAAATTTTGGAATGTCCGATGGTAACTTTACCAGAATGGGAGGCTGCGAGGGATTGTGTCGAATGGGATCATTAATCAACTTGGACAAATCAGGAAATTTCAAAGTTGCAAGGAAAGGTAACTGTCTATTGGGCTGCACATACTAATAATATTGATATGGCATGAAATTACCAGTAGGGCCATAGGTTGACTGAAAAACATGTTGCTGTGAGGAAGGAGTACCAGGAAATTTTCCCATGGGGGGTTGATTTCCAGAATTAGGACCACTAGGACCACCAAGGCCTCTAGGAGGAGGACCTCCAGAGCCACCAGGACCACTAGGACCACCAGGACCACCAGGAGACGGACTACCAGACCCTCTGGAATCTCCAAGAGGTGGAAAACCTCCAGAGCCACTGGACCCACTAGGTGGAGGGCCACCAGAACCTCCAAAGCCATAAGGAGAAAAGCCACCAGGACCATGAGGAGGACTGCCAGGCCCTCCAGGACCATTAGGTCCTCCTTCACCTCCCGCGGTTTGTATGGGTATCCCTCCCATGGATGGCATGTAAGACCAGTTGGGTTGCCCCCATGGCGTAAAAGTGTTGCTAGGGAATGGAATTCCAGTAGGATTAGATGGATGATTACCTACAGGTATTTGATAACCATAACCACTAGAAGACTGAATGGCCACAGGTTGTGCCCCTAAGGGCTGACCTAAACTAGATGGGGGATTTACCACATGAGTGTGGGTGGGAGGGACAAAAACTGTAGATGTTTCTATGTTAGAGGCCAGCTCTTGACTAGGTACAACTCCGGGATCAGATAACGTAGGTTGTGTCGGGGGTTTCCCCCCGGCATTCAAAGGTACTGAAGACACAAGAATTGAAGGTTGGGCCCCAGATACAAAAGATCTGGGTAGATTTGGATCAGACATAACATAAGAGGTGAGAGGGGTGGAAATTTGACCTGGGCTGTGGGTTGTTAATGGACATTTTATAATCGGTTCAATGGGTCTCATAGAATTGGCTAGTGAACAGTATCCCACAGGGAGGAGTGTGGAACGAACTGGTGAAGAGCCTAGTATATTGTCAATCTACTTTTCTACCTCCTGTGCACAGAGGATAGTAGTACGGTATTTCCTGCGTTCTTCTTCACTTTCAGGAGAACTTACACGGGTGCCAAATGAGGCAATGGCCTGTCTGATAGGTGTCTCCCAAAAGGGAGCATTCGGACCAAAGTCCGAACGGGTATCATCAACATGATATTTTGAGGGAGGATGGAGTGATGAATCCTCATGGGAAGGTTGTTGGACCAAGGGAGGTGAGTGTGAATAATATGGTACTCCACTTTCTGCCACCACATGATCTCCCACTTGGGAGGTGGTAGCAGCTCCTCGATCGATAGCTTCCATTGGATTTCCTTTTGAAACAGAAGTAAAATTAGGGGGCAAGCCCTGTACTCTCCTGGACTGTCTTAACTCAGCCAATTCGTATAGTTCCTATCTAACCTAGGGTCTGAGAATGTAGAAAAAACACACCAAAAGACTTCCCTACTCATCCTATAGGTCAAAACAAGCAGACTTAAAATGACAGGAGGAGTTCAAACGTCAGGTATCTCACTAGGATTGTCAAGCCGGTTCCACTCATGATATACCTTGAGGTTACGTGCGTAGTAATCTCCCGGAATGCTATTTTCTGTGTATGGCTCTGAACAAGACGACCAAAGGGATTTTCTCAAATAGATAAGGTACCCTAGTGGGGTCTCCCGATATACTCAAGGTACATGGGAGCTCGAATCGGTAGTAGTGCTGTCTAATGCATAACCATACACAAGGGGCCTTTCGATATACAATCAAGTACATGAAGTAGCTTTCTATATACCTCAAGGGTACGTGAAAGGCCATTCGATATACCGATGGTACGTGGAAGAACCGCGCGAGTCCTGGAATGTAATGCTAAGAAATAACGACAGCTCCTACATTTTACGACGCCCGAACAGATCTCTAACCTATCACTCAAGTTACTACATAAATTTTAACCTACAAATACCATTGATTTTAACTTGTACGGTTAGGTGAATGCATGATGTTCTGACAGAAAAGTAAAACCATGCAGTATTCTTGTGCAAATATTCACTTTACCGTTCAATATGCCTACTTACGGGAAGGAAGAGGGTGTTTTTCTTTTTGTTTCAAAACCAAAAATCATACCAATCAATAGTCATGAACATCAAATCAAAGACAAGCAAATACTTCTACAAACCAAATTCTTCTTTCCGAAAGCAAATGGGAAGGGTGAGAATCTCTTTTCCTAAAAGAACAACACCAAGCACAACTATATGCCAATGCATTCTAACTTTTCAAATTTCTTAAAAAACATAAGCAAATCTAACTTAAAACTACCATTTTTTTAAATTTTGATCAAGATAGTCCTATATGCATGACAGACGAAAGATTGTAAAGGTCCTGAAGCTTATGAAGCCAATCATAAAACCCGAATCCAACGCTCAAATATGATGTCCTAATCTCAAGCAAAACTTTTCGTTTTTGAAGGGAAGAAAAAGAAGTTTACTATGCAAGCAAGAAATGAAATCTAGAAGCTAATATAATGTTCTTCTTTCAGTACATGCAACGAAAAGAGAGTTCAATGAGCACCCTAACTTTTAGAAAACAAGAAATCCTTCTTTAAACACAACCAACGAGCAAGAAGCGGATGAACAATACAAAATACTAAACAATTTTTTTAAATTCCACTCAAAATCAATCTTAAACCATCAAAGTAGCAAGCCACACACATCAGATTCAATAACACAAGCCTGATAACAGAACTGAAAAGCAATCAAAATTCTAATGTTTACAAAGAAAAATGAGGAAAAAGGGGTTTTTGACTAATGCCTACCTAGTACCGTGAATTGTAGGTGTTGTAAGAGCGTTTCCAAAGCAGCAGCACTCCTCGCTAACCAGATATAGATAGTGGCACTGCTTATTGTCCACTGCGTTCAGGTAGTGGCACCGCTCCTCGCACAAAGAATTTTCGCGGTTCCCTATACATGGCCAAAACAAAAAGAGAACAATGGATCAGATAAAAAATAGACTAGATCAAGGTGTATACTGTCGAATTGAATATGGTAACAGCGCATAAAAAACTGAAATAACTCAGATCTGAACAAATCTGGAAATTTCAAAATTAAATAATACAAATAGAAAGTAGATCTGGCTGTAAAGAGTTGAAGAAAATGGAGCCTGGATTCGGAAAAGAGTTGTATACTAAGGACGATCAGAACAACTGAATACAACTACTCCCCAACGGAGTCACCAGATTTGTTGATTGAAATATTTCACCTCCTGCGGACAGCAAGGTGTTCCGCTCGTCTGAATGGTTTAGATCTAGAACAAATAGATCACAGAGGTTGATAACTCCCCCTAGACGCTGTAGATATCTAGAATACAAGGATTTGATAGTTCACCTGTGTACCTGCAAAATATTTCAACACAAAACAGATCAAAGAAACCAGAATATGATATACTAATCTATGATAGTGACTAAGGAATCTAGCAATATATATCTGAAATCAAACATCAACAATATATATGGGACAGAAAATCAACTTGCATTAGAAAAATGAAGAAGTTTACAACCAAGCCTTAGTGTTGACATGCATCTCCATGAAACCAACTCTTCATCCCCAAAAGCTTCGACTCTAGCTCTCTATGCTCTCTCCAAATGATCTTGGGCCAAGAATTAGTCCAGCAGCATAACAATACCTTCAATGTTCCCCCTCAACCATGGCTATGAGCTCATATATATAGGGCTTTAATGGATAGAGATGGTTGAGAAAATAGTGGGTGAGGTGGCCTCTAAGATCCTAGGATGAGGCATATCGATCTCAACCAACCCACAGTAGTAGGGATAAGAGACATCTCGAGGCTTATCATCTAGAAGCCTCGAGAAGCTTCTCTTTTTCCCATTTTACCCAGGGTACCGCGCTTCTCCTTCTTTGACAGAGCGGTTCTAGTAATAACCGCCTATGGACCAAGGGTGACAGGTGGTGGCACCACTTGTGGACAACCGATGAAAATCAATGCAAATAGGGGTACCGCACCTGGATAAGGGATGATGAGTGGTGCTGGGAATTTGTATGATAGACTGATAAGAAACCATTTAGTCTTTACTCCAGAAGATGGGATTTCAGGGAAACTAGGTATGTCAAAGGTCTTATCACATGATGGTGACAGGATTTTGGTATAATAGAATGATCATGGGTCCTCGAGTTCATGTTTTGATTATGACGTAAAGGGATGGTCAGCACAGCTAGGCCCTATGCTATGAATCTCGAGGCTTCATCAATCCGAGGGCACAAGTGAGTGAGGTGGTCATCCTTACACAACTTGCAAGGAAACTTAACCTTACGTTTAGGCTGCTTGTACCCACCAGCATTTTGAGCGTTCTTGTCATTAGAGTTAGCATTTTCATTCCTATTCCCACCCTTATGATTTTTTTTACCCTTCTTTTTATTCCTTCTGGGTTGTTGGTTACCCTTTTGGTCCGATGATTGTACCGAAATCACACTCACTGTTTGGGTGGGTTGAGACAAAGCCGTAGCTTGTCCCAAGGCAGATTGGTTGATAGATAATTGACTGACTTGTTTCACAACTGAATCTGTAGGTTTGGCACTCGTACAACCAACAATGCCATCAGCATGTGGTTCAGGTTTAATCTTAGGGTCGAAACTAGAATACGGAGCATTAGGAATGATCTCATATAACAAACCAGATTGAGCATAAATCAAGTCTAATTCCTACGCCCTAAAAATGGCTTGTTCCTTGTTCTGAACTCTAGATGTAAAAACGTCCTTCGCTATATAAGGCAGTAATGATTTAAGGAACCATTCGAGGAGAAAATATGGTGGTATGAAGGCTTTAATCAATCTCTTCTGTCTATGCCACTCTTGGATATGGTCCGAGACATACGTGGCTTTATCCTGCCGAAATGTCGACAAGAGTTTCGTACCAACGTCATAACATACTGGTAGATGGAAGTGGTTGAGAAAAGTGATAGCTAGGTCATCAAACAATGTGAATTCCCCCCTAGGTAACTCTATATACCATTTTATGGTAGGCCCTGTAAGGGTGCGTTGAAACATCCTTAAACAGATCGAATCTTCATGTAAGGAATTTGAAGAGCACCATAGGTGAAATGTAGTAACATGTTCACTCGGATCTTCTCCTGGTTTGCCCTTGAATTTGGGAATGTCTGAGGGAAGCTTATTAGGGACAGCCGACCAAGTTGGGTCATGAGATACGAGATTGTTCGTCAGTCTTGAAAAGTCAGGAAGATTTAGCGTTGCGAGGAAAGGGAGCATAGGATGAGTAGGTTGATTCCCCGCTCCCTGATAATTTTGGTTCACATAAGTTTGATTACCGTAACCACCATGGCCTTGGCCATAGTTCCCTCCTCCCATTTGACCTGTGTAGGGTGGCATGGAAGCACCATAATGTGTTGTACCTTGACTATGTGGGGCTATGAAGCCATAATTCAGAGATTAAGCAGGTTGTTGATACCTGTACCCATAAGGTGAATGACCTTGTATATACTGCATCCCAAAATAAGGTCCATAAGACATCCCATGAGATTTCCCATGAGACACTCCATAATTAGGAATATATGCTCTGGAAGTAGTAAGATGACCTCTAGAAGTAGGAATATGAACTCCTAGAACAACAGGAGGTACTTGACTCTGAGGCACAACTGTGCGAGTAGCAGCAGTACAAACATGACTCGTAGCAACACTCAAGCCTGAAGGACCACATGAATGAGGGGGAGGAATAGCATTCAAAGAACAAGGAATAGAGGATGAAGGGACATGTGAAATTATGTACATGGTGTTCCCTATAGTCACTCATCGAGGTTTTGGTATCTAATAGGATTACTAACACCACATCTAGGAGGAATATGTGATGTAGGTTCCACCGCCGGGATGGAAGGCACAATGTGACTCATGCTCCCAAACCTCTCCACATGGTAAGGAATAGGAATGCCCCCAGGTGTAGTGTTAAGCTCAAACTCCAACTTGATATGAAATGCTAGATCATGTGTAGGGATACCAGACATACCATAACTACCATAACTAGTGCTCGTGGGTTCATGATGAGTCTCATCGCCTGGCATCCAATACCAGTGACCTGTGAATGAGGGATCATAGTTAGAGTGAGTAGGTGTTTCATGTGAAGGATCAAACCTAGAATGTGTAGGCATATCAGGTGAAGGATCAAATGTAGGAGTAAACTCTACATCGTCCACTTGAGGTGGAGAAGACAGCTCATGAATACCATCTTCATGATCTCCCATTGTGTGTGAATCAATGTGCAAAGTGGTCTTCCTAGACCGTGTGTTTCTCTCTCCCAAAGGAGGAGGATTTGTAGAAGGTGAAAGTCCTACTAAACGATGAGAATGGTGAGAAGCCACACCTGAATCCACAATGACTCAAAAAATGCAAAATACTCACTAATTATGAAAACCCTAGGCAAGCTAACGTGCACAAAGCATACACTAATAAAATCTAAAGCCAAACAAAAGAAATCAAGGGTAGGATAAGTGAGCTCCCAAATGAACCAGGTATGTCTCTCCTAGGAGAGGCTTAAGACTCCCATACAAAACAAGCGAAAGTTCATAACCAATTATTGTGGCCCTCAGCTTCAACGCGTAAAGCGTCTATCCTGTCCAACTCCAACTTGGCTGGGACACCCGCATAATAACCCCTGCAAAGTACCACCTCGATATCCTAGGTAAGGCAACTAAGGTCACCTCAATATAATCAATGCTCAGGCGGACAGTCATAGGTGGGATTGACCGTATGGGCAGGGTAGAAAAGCCCGAAACTCTCGAAAGAGCCCCCAGATACGAATACAATCCTAGAAATATCTCCGGTGCTACTCAATTATGACTAGGGGTCATCCCAATCAATAACCACTCACATTGCCTCGTGCTTAACTCCCTTTTGAGAGGAGGATCCTAAGAAACACTAATTATACCAAGGAATTTCACACTCTCACCTAGAAAGACACATACATGTTGTTGTTTAGTGGTCTTGGAGAATTTACTCACAATGAACTATTCCAAGACCCTAAAACCTAATCTTGTTGGTGTACCATATCAAAGAAAATAGGTTAATCCATTTTAATTAAGCGCCGATTCTATTTGGCTTTATTACTCAAAAGAGGTAGATGGCCGTGCAACCAATGGTGTTATGATGCAACATGAAGTAAAATGCACACCTAAAAATCAATGCAAATGCATTGTGTCGAATGAAAAAAAGGGCATGCTACTATGTGAAATGCAAAAATTTTCTTCAAATTACAAATGCAATCATTCCTATATGAAATCCTGACTAATACTCTAAGGAAATCTAGTGCAACTACCATGCGAAATGCAACGTGCAATGCATAATGATGCAAAGAAGCAAATATTTTTGGATTTTTTGAATAAAAATGAGATACTAAAGCAAAAGAATGATTCTACTACCCCCAGAATCTGCAAGCATAATCAAACAACACTCACAAAAAGTACTAAGGTAAAAGAAATATAATGCACTAATCCGAAAACAAAAAATAAAAAATGCAATGACAAGAACATTCTTAAAAAATAAATTTAGCCTAAAAAAAAATGTCTCTGGTCAGAAACAAAGGTGTATATAGACTCTAGCAGTATCAAAGGATACTCAACAATCATCAAAATTCACCCAGAAATAATCAATCTTCCTATAGAAGGAAAAACTAAGGGCATACGCGACTGTTCGCAGTAAACCCACGTATGTACATGCATATAGAAGTCAAAGCCGCATGTATACGTGACTCTGAGTTAAAAACTCACGTACAGGAAGAGAAATGTACAAAAATAAAGGAAAATAGACAAGCTGAGACAAACTTCACACCAATCAGACACTACCAAGAAAACATGCCCCCATACCCGACACAGAAACAGAGAAATAAGAGCAATTCAAGAACATTGAATGCCGATAAAACCCCCCAAAGGACAACTACTAGGAATGCCCCAACAGAGTTGCGAATTCTGTTACAGGGAGAATTTACTATGGCTTGGGGTACCACAACAAACAACTTAACTCCAGAAATCAATCCTTTCCTATATGCAAGAGAAATCAATCAACTAACACTAAAGGATCTCGATTCGTACCTTATTTTGGACGGTTGATGTAGATCCCCATTGAGCTTTACAACTCCATCTTGAATTGATAAATTGCTTCCTCAACATTCAATAAGCAAGACAAGCATGCTATATATAATTGTGTTATATCTACTCTAGCATATATAATCAATAACATATAAGCACTTGAAATCATCCATGGATAAAATATTCATTCAAACGCACATTATTGGATAGGAAAAGATATTTCTATTAATATAAAATCAGAGATTACAATAAATACAACCTCTGTCAGCATGTCTACGAATCAAAGAAACTGAGTCCCCCACTTGGTCCTCCACCACTTCAATCCTCCATCTCTCAATAGAAAGCTCACAAGCAAAAGGAAAGCTTGGAAAGAACACAAAAGTGCTCCAAGGGACAAAGGGGATGCAGAATCAAGCACAAGTTTTGGAAACAATGGACTATAGTTTTCTCGCTCTCAATTCCTCATATGCCTTCAATGTATCCAAAGGGTTCCTTATATAGCTCTTCAATGGGGTAATGAAAGGTTGAATCCGAGTGATCTCAAGGCATATGGAAGGATAGGATACCAGTGAGTTGGATCCACATCAAGGAAAAATCCAAAATAATTTGTCCTTTTGCTTACATCCCGATGTACATGGTTTTAGAGGTCAAACCCGCGTATATACGCGATAAAGGGTTTAAAAGTCGCATATGGCAATTTAAGCATGTTTTTAGGGATGATCTAGGAAACATCAAAGGAACAAAAATGGTCCATGGGGTCTAAGGAGTCTGCAGAGGAACAAGGAAGGCCATAAAAGTGTGATTCACCATGTGTGGTAAAATCAGCTATAACATTGATGATAACATATTATCTTATATGTTTAGGTAAATTTAGATTGCATGCCCTACTAACATCTTATTGAGAGATTTAGCTAAAATTTAGTTCACACATCTTAATAATATCCTATTTTTAATTATTTAATTAAATTTAGCCTGCATGCCCTACTAAGATATTCATTTAAGGTTTTAGATAAAATTTTAGCTTGCATGCCTTAATATGTTCATATTTTAAATATTTAGGAAATAAGATAACCTATAGATCCTAATAGCATATAATTTTAAAGAATCGGTTAAATTTAGCATGCACACTCTAATAAGATAGTATTTTAAATATTTAGCTAAAATATTATCTTGCATATCCTAATAACATCTTATTTAATGAAATCAAATTGTTCGTTTGCTTTAGTTCATATTTCTTCTATGCTCACTATTGATCTAATATCCATTCATGGATTCCTTGAGGATGCAAAAATGGCTCCCCCTCCCAATCCACTCCTTTCTTTGAAGAAGTTTGTTGCATCCTTGGAAAAGGTGGCTAGGGATTCATATTTAAACTAGTCAAGGTTTGTGAAAATATGGAAAAGTACCAGAATTTGAGGTTTCTTCGTATGCTCCAGAGAAGATACTTTTACTCTATTTTGGGTAAGTGCTATTGAAAGAAAAATAAACTTTATAAGGGCCTGATCCAACACCAAAACCCTGTAGGGTGGGATATAGAAGCGGTGGAATCCCCAACTCAAAGTTATAGTATGTTTCTATTTTGGTGGAAGAGGTTATTTTTCCTTTCATTTTCAACTAAATAGCAACTAGGATTGTGTATTTCACAATGGACCATGGTTTATGAGCCTTTGTCACATTTATCTCAATAGGTGGCATTTGTATTTTGATCCAAAAGAGGAAGTCCAACAAAGATCACCATTTAGTTCCACCTCCCTCCTCTTCCTCTAATAATCTTGGACCCCAAAACCTTAGAGGCAAGTACAAACTCTCTAGGTAAATATTTTGACAAAGTTGAGACTAATGCTAGTATGTATATTAGTTCTTGTATTTCAGTTCAAGAGCTTCTAGAAGCAATTATGTTATAGGTAGATAATAGGGCCCATATTTAGAAGTTATATTATGATCATATTCCATTTAAATGTATCATCTCCCATGAATATGGTCATTTTGCAAAAGACTACCCACTGTGGTGGTAAACAGAGTATGGTGGATAGAAATAAGGATCGAATCACTTTAGAATTGTTCCAATCAAGTCATTCAAAGTCCCATATCGATATTAGATTAATGATATGGATGAAACAAAGAATTTAGTTTCAACAATTAAACATGATTTTCTGTGTATGTATTTTGGCCCACTTTGTTGTGTTACAAGCATTGTTTTTTCCATATCATACACATTTTCATTGTTTCACAAGTCAGAAGAATGGATGATATTTTTTAGGAAAGAACATAGTAAAAACTTTTCCATGAAAATTATGTAAGAATTTGTGAAAATATTATTCACAACAAAATCTAGGAGCTAAGGGAATCTTCACAACTCAAGAAATTCACAATTTATGCAGAAAAACAATGAAAAAAAGAAAAATTAACACATAGGAATAGTTCCAATATCTGAAGTTTCTATTATTTTCCAACATGTAAATATGGCTGGAACATGTTTATAATACAATAGGATAAAATTTTCAACATTTCGAGGAAAATTGGATGCATACGTATGGCAGACTTAGATTAGGCCTCAAACCCCCCTAGGTGGAACAATGAGCTCCCAAACCAACTCAAACAGTCACAAATGGAAATGTGGATGTGGATTAGTCATGCTAGGACATAAATGAGGGAAGGCTAGGCATGTTGGACTGCATGGGTGAGTGGGAGTGGATCTAGGAAGTAATAAATGGTCCAAACGAGCCAAAAACACCCAAATACCATGCATGGGTGGCTCTGGTAAAATAGTTTCCCTATTTTAAGTAGTGGGATTGCACCAAGGATTGAATAGACATAAGTGAGGGTGCATGTGTCTCTATAATGGTCAAATATGGGTGCCTCGGTGCATTAATTAGTCCAAAACACCAAAATACCTTACTTGACCAACAAAACCAAGGTTTGGACCATATCGAAAAAGTACATAACAAATGAAAATATGTCATAGGTGTATATGACCATGGTACTAGGTGGTATGATTCTCTAACACCCCCCTTTAATCCTGACTTAGTGTAACCACATCAAAAATTGAGGCCTTGGCAAGTAAGGCTCAAGTCACATCTTACAAAAATGTATTTCTCCATATAACCAAGGTAAGGAGGAAAACCTCATGGGAACAAAAAATCCCCTAAAAAATGGACATGGAGAAAATTTTCAAAGTGAATATCAGTAGTCACCATGTGTCACCCACTCTAATAAGTGATCTCAGATAGGTGAATTTCTTCTCTGTGAAGCTCTTGGTGAAGATGTCATCAGTTTTCTCTACATATGGGAAATACTGCAACGATATCACTTGTTCATGCACCAAGATCCTGATGTAGTGCATTTGTATCTCTATGTTCTTTCTCCTGTGTCTCTATGATGGATAAGTGGAAATATTGATTCCACTTTGATTATCACACCAAATTATAGTGGGTGAATCAAATGCAAATCCAAGCTCTCCAAGAATGTCTTGCAACCACACACATTGTGTAGTTGTGTTCACTGCTCCTTTGTATGTTCCCTCAACTGATGAAAGGGATATAGTTTTTCCTTTCTTACTCAAAAATCATATGGCACCATGTAAAATCATGAATACATAACCTGAAGTGTACTTTCTGTCAATGGCATCTCCATCCCAATCAGAATCACTAAATCCAATGAGTTCTAGTGGAGAACTAGAAGCATAGTGTACCCCGAAGTGTTTGGTTCCTTGCACATAATTCAATATCTTTTTTTCAGAATTCCAATGGATCTCATGAGTCTACTACATATATATTTCAACAAAATATACTGCATAATCCAAATGATGTTGGGAGTGTGTGAGATACAACAAGCTCGTAACTAGTTATCTATACAGTGAGTTATCCACCAATGGAGATGAACCAAAATCACCTAGTTTAACTCCCGAAAGTAAGGGACACTTGGATTCCTTACATTCAACAATTTTGAACTTCAATAATAGGTTTTCATCTTACTTTCATTGGCTGACCTTGGTCCCTGCATCATATTTCTCAATCTCTAATCCAAGAAATTGTTTTAAGAATCCAAGGTTGGCCATTGAAAACTCACTATGCAAAGAAGACTTAATTGAACCTATATCATGAATGCAAATTCTAGTGATAAAAATATCATCAAAATATAGTACTATTACCTCCAATTAATCACCTATATGTTTCAAATATACATTAGAATCATATTTTCATCTCTCAAAGTGGAGAAGAAAGTTATCCATCTTGGCTTACCAAGCCCTAGGGGCTTGCTTGAGTCCATAGTTAGACTTATTCAACCTGAAAACAAGTTAAGGATCATGAATGCATCCATAATGTTGTTGCATATATATCTCATCATGAATATCACCATAAATAAAATCACTCTTCACATCCATGTGGTGAACCTCCCATCGCATAGATGCAACAATGGCCAAAACTAGCCTCATAGAAACCATCTTTGCAACCAATGCAAATGTCTCTATATCTTCCACTCCTTTGAATTGAGAGAAGAATTTTGAAACAAAAATTTAATTTTACTTGATATCAGAACCATTTTCATCCACTCTGGTCCTATAGACCCACTTACATTGCACTTCTCTCCTCTTGGAAGGTATAGGAACCAACTCCCAAGTTCCATTGTCTTGCCGAGAATTAAACTCTTCTTGCATGGATATTTTCCATAATGGGTCAAGAGATGCTTCCTGATATGTATTAGGATTTTATAGAACCATCATAAATCATCTATTTGAAATATTAAATTCACAAGTGGATAAATCATGTGAAATTGAGATCTAGTCTTCCTAGAGTCTAGTCGATCTCCAACAAGATCTCCAGTTGCTTGTATGGTTTTCTCAACCCACTTTGGCCTTATGGGTGAGTGATGATCTGAACGCATGTAATAAAAATCATATTCAATATCAGAATCAGAAAAAAACAGAGAAATAATCATCACATACATCATCATAGAGTGGAGGATGTGAGCATTCCCGCTTGACTAGTTCGATCTCCTACATGGGCTCCTCTTTGAACTGTACACTCCTTTTAATGAATGTTTTCTAAGATTATGGATCAAAGATATTATATCTCTTTTAATATTTAGCATATACAACCATAATGGACTCCTTTATTTTAGCTTGCAAGGCCTTTCTCTTCTCGGGAAACTTTGGGCTTGCGACCACTCTAAGCCTCAAATAAAGTTTTCCCTTCCAATAATTTGTGTGGAGCTCTATTCTGAAAATATGCAGAAAAAATTATGGCTTCATACCATATCTTAGGTGACAAATCTTTAGCCTCCATCATGCATGTGTCCATCTCTTTCAGAGCTCTATTCTTGTGCTTTGCAATGCCATTTTGTTGTGGTGTGTTTGGCATAGAATGTTACATTTGAATTCCATTTTCATGACATAGATGCTATAATTTATTGTTGATATACTCCTTTCCATTATCAGTCCTAAGAACCTTGATTTTATTCCCAATCTTGTTCTCAACTAGAGCTTTGAACACTTTGAAAATATCAAAAACTTGAGATTTTTGCTTTAGAAAATACACCGAATAGTACCTTGAGAAATCATCTATGAAAGTCAACACATACCTTGAATTCCCATATGGGGTGTGGGAAGAGGCCCTATCATATTGAAATGGATTAGATAAGGCACTTGGACATCCCTCCTTTCCTTTCCTTTCTCATATTTGCGCTTAGCATGTTTCCCCATTATGCAAACCTTGCATGTGCCTTTGGAAAACTTGATACTTGGAAGCCCTTCAACCATGTTTTATTTGCTTAGTGCTTGAATATAAAAGTAGTTAAGGTGTCCAAACCTCCCATGCCATAGTTTTTTGGTATCAATGGCATGTGATAGGATAACATTCCCGTGGGAGTAAGGAAGGAAGTGAGAGTAAATACATTCTCAAATCATGGTAAAAAAAAACCCACTTCAACAACTTGGCTTGTATAAATTTCTGAAATATCCACATGATTTTGAGTAAATACTACTCTCTTGGTTGTACCTATTGCGTGTCATTTTATAGACATGGATATAATATCAGGCACATATAACACATTGTTGAAGTACCCATTATCTCGATCCATCCTGCCAATCCCTTTGGCTAGGATCTCAGAGTCATGATCCATGAGGATAGATGGACGACTATAAGGATGTATGGTCGAGAAGGAATAATGCATGGATTCCATGTGCCTTGAGGCACCTGAATCTATGATGAAGGAAGAAGAGCCTAAATATACAGTAACCAAAGCATGGCATATAGCATTGTTCTCTGATCTTGAACCTCCCTCTTTCTTCCTTGTACCTTCTAGAATTGGGATGTTGTTCTTCTCAAGGAGTTGTGCCATCATGTCAATGGTTTTCTTCATGCGTGCACTCTCTGGATACCGGCCTTTGTGACAATAATTGCATTTTATCTTCTCTTTCTTCTTCTTCTCTTTGTCCTTTCTAGGATTTGAACCCCCATATGAATATTTGGGCTTCTTCTCTTACTGCTTCAAATGCTTGTATTTCTTCTTGCCTTTGGCTTGATTCAAAACACCTACACCAAGGGATTGATCCTTGGTGGATTATATGGAACCCATTTGCACTAATTTGTCTTGTTCCCGAGTCAAAGACTCCATGAATTCTGTCAATGAAGGAATTCTCCAATTTCAAACTGCCATATTTCTTGAGTGGAATGTAGAGACAAACATTAAATACTTAGGCCCTAGATTCAAAAGAATGTAAAAAATAAATTGCTCCTCTTTCTTCTCAATGGCACACCGTTTCAGTTGAAGCACTAATGATTTGAACTTTGTGAAGAAATCTTGTATCATCTCAAATTGAGTTGGGATCAGTGAGATCAACTCATTTTGAGTTGTTGTCCTCTCATCTAATAAATATTCCCAAAGAGTGAATTGATATTGATCCATACTTCATTGGGTGTGTTAATACTATCTACATGGAAGAGAAGGTCCCTCCAAATACTGAGACAAAGCATCTCAATGCTTCATCCAACCTCTTGAAGTACTTTGATTTTTCCACAACAGAGTTAGGCTCATTCTTAGTCCCCATGGTGACTCTGTAGAGGCCTTTAGACCTCAGCTAGATCACCATTTCAGAATTCCATTCAAAATAATTGAATGGGGTAAGAAATACATGACTCAAATCCATTTATGCTTACGCACTGGGTGACAAAGACACTGAAACTACCAGAAATGCAAACACTCAAACTTTTCTGGAAGAGACCCTAGATAACAACTCAAACTCTCTAAATTTGATTTGCATATCCAAAGAGATCCAATAGCATGTGAAAATATGATTCACGGAAATATCTAGGAGCTAAGGAAATTCTCACAACTCAATAAATTCACAATCTATGTAGAAAAACAATGAAAAATATCAAAATTAACACATAAGAATAGTGCCAATATCTGAAGTTTCTATTATTGTCCAACATGTAAATATGTCTTGAACATGTTTATAATACTATTATATCCCAAAATGGAACTTCTCTGTCTGTGATGGCATTTACATGTTTGGTCGGTCACCTCACAACACTTCGTGAAAGCTATTGTTAGTCACTCAAAGGAAACCAATGGGTGGAAGGGACATATATAGAGTTTTGTAACTCCTTTGAACCAATTTTATATACCATTTGAAAGGCATCGGACCAAGGAACAACTTTCTAGAAGACACCAATTGTTGAAAATCCTTTGAAATACCCTAAAAATGGAATTTTGACCCATTCACGATTTTGTTGAAGGAAACCTACGTTTTACACAGGACTTTCTTGAAGGAATCCCACGTGTATACCCCGAAGTGGTCAAAAAATATCAAAAAATGGAAAAATATCAAATTTTGGGTGGTTTTGGTGGGTTTAGAATTGCCCCTTCAATTGTAACTAGTCCATTCTTGACTCGGACTCTTTAGATAACTATATAAGAGAGGGATATGTGTCCATGAAAGGGAACTTGTCCTTTGTTATGGTTATGTTGGTGAAAATGGGAATCTCATCCCCCCTACCTTTGCCCCAGTTTTCATCTCCCTTTGTTGCAGATATTCTTGGATAAGAGAAGCTGGAGATCTAGATCGAAGATTTCACGAGGTACCTTGCATGAGGAGAAGGAATATCTTGTACTTCTTACATTGATTAATAAAATTTGATGCTCTTCCCTTTCCAAATAATTGTCTAATGGACGTTTTGTTTCATTTTATGATCATATGATGATGTTAATGAGATTAGGATTTCATATTGTATTGAATATTATCTCCTTAAATGTGTTCAAATTGGTTTCAGGAAGGTTTAAAGTTGTTTTGCAGGTCTCTTGGATTGGATAGTAAGAGGAGAGCTAAAGAGAAATATTGGAACAACCTTCAGTTTGTAAGGTATGAACCCTTATAAACCTTGAAACCTTGTTCATATTCATGCTTGCAAATATTCTTATATCAATCTTTATACCCCTAGTACGTTGGTAGCCTCAACCCCGACCATAGGAATAATTTCCTTAAAAATAGATTTAGTGACTCTGCTTGGGAATCCTTGTCTTTTTTGGGGTCTCCTTTTCTTATTTTTATAGTGTAATTGACTTTTTAAGTCCTTCTTGCAGGTTAAGAGTCACTCTTAAGTATTTATGAACACCTTCCTTACCTTTTTAAGGTTGTTTTTTACTTTTTTTGGTCCTTCCACCACCCACACATGACTGTTACACTGCACAGTAGTGTGTCCCTGATGTACAAGTGGATTTCCTTTGGTGTACTACATTTCACATGCACATTTTCCTTAATAAACTTGTGTGTGCATTGTTTCAGTAGTTTTTTCACCTTTTTAGGCCTGTTTGGGGTGGTCTACTATTGTTTGTTGGGTCCTCCTAGGTCCTTTTCCTATGTAAGACCCTTGGGAAGTGGTTTCCTACCTTTAATGTACTCTTGAATATGTTTTTAAGATTTTATGAAGCCTTTGGGATTTTCCATTTATCTTTCCCCCACCTCCTTCCTTGGCATGACCTTGTTGTGCAAGGTGTTGATTAGCCTACGTTAGCAGGTTTATACTGAACCTAGGACATTTATGATCCTTATATTCTTCAGTCTTGTTGTTTAACCTTATTTATGGCAAGGTGGTTGTCTTGTTCCCTTATGCAAGCTTTCCTCACAAGAGAGGTCTTATTTGACTTTAGGGCATCTAGGGTATATTTTTTGGACATCAAGCAGAAGTCCTTGTGCTTTGTTTACATTATCTGCATACACTTGTTGGTAGTTTTTTTCTTTCACATTTATAAATAAAAAATAGAAAAGGACAAGTCCTTTATTTATATGCATGTAGGATAGGGTTTAGTCTTATTTGTGATTTTGGTATCCTTAGCATATTGGCCTCTAGGGCTCTACACGAGTGATGATGGAAGGTTTTTTCCACTATACCTAGGGAAGACATGGGAGGTAACCCCATGCATATCTCTAGGAAAATGGTTGGTGATTCAAATACTTGCCCCAAAGTGATTGTATTGGGACCCCAGGTAAATGTCCTTCTTCCTTCACTGGTTAGTTTTGGGCCCTCATCATCCTAGACTTTCCTTTGGAAGGTATCCTTGTGTGTCTGGTCTAGTTACTTGGGATTTTCTTCTAGTAGTGTGCTCTATGTGCTTTTGGTTTCCAATCGACCTAAAACTTTGTCTTCTTGTTGAGTCAGAAACTATAGTTAAAACCCCTATGGACACCAACCAAGAGACTCCCATGAGAGGGGCTTCTTCTACTGGGAATGTTGGTGTTCCCTTCATAACCACTTTGAATCTGCCTGGATTCACCCTTGGGATATCGATTTTTTTTCCACTCCAACTATCCTGAATGCTCCTAATGCTTCGCAAGCAAGTACCTTATATCAATGGAATCAAAATAATGTCTCCCCTTCACAAGTAGAAACCTCTCCTCTTCCTTCCAACTCATGCGTTGAAATTTATTATACTACTAGCTTGCAGTCTAAAAGGAGTAAAATAAGGAAGAATAGGAAGAAGACGTGAAAGTAATGGGGCATTCACCTAGCCTCTGCAGGTCAGGTTGTGGGAACCTATCCAAACTTTGTAGGTCATGTTGGACCTAACTACATAACCTATGGAAATTATCCTGGGGGCACCTACTCAACCTCTGCAAGTCATGTTGAATCTAACCACCTAGCCTCTGGAATTCATGTTGAGGGAACATGCTCAATCTCTACAAGTCACGTTGATCCTAACCATCCAGCCTATGGAGGTCATGATGGGGGAAAATAGTCAGCCAATTCAAGTCATGTTGACATCGTTGAGAAAACTAACCATTCAAAACACAAGCCTAAGTTCCCTTGTAATATTTATGAGGGAGACCATCTTACCCATCAGTGCCCCATTATTAAGGAGGTACAAAGAGTGTGGTTTGAGTCTCAAGGATATCCTGATCCTAAAGAACCTATAGTTTCCCAAAAAACTATTCAACCTTCAGTTGATCAAGTGGTTGAACAAATGTGATCTTTCTTAAATCCCACTCTTCCTTCAAAGAGTTACCTTTATCAAGTGGTTGAACCAATGCAATTTTTGGTCAATCCCACTCTTCCTTTAGAGAGTGACCTTCATCAAGTGGTTGAATCAATGACATATTCGATCAATCCCACTCTTCCTATGTAGAGTGAATTCTACGCTAGTCATGTTTTCTTCACCACCAATTCAGAACCTTCTGGACAAGGGGGGACTGACTTCTTTTCGAATGAACCCCCCTGTTACACCATGAAATGTCACTTATCCATCCGAGTAACGACCACACCATATTTTTGCACAAAAGGACACTATGGATTGAAGTGACCATAACATTATAAATGGATCAGAGCCTTGATACATGATTTATCCTTCAGCTTTTCCACTTTTTAAGAATGATTTTTCCTTGCATGTGCGGGTCATATCATAGAAAATCGCATGTCACTCATGTGTAATCCCATATGCAACCTGTGAGTCATCTATGAAAAGTTGCAATCTCTACTTCCCTCAAGGAAAGTCATGAGTCATTGGAAAGTCTCCTTATATATACCTGTGAATTCCATTAAAACAAATTTAAAAATAAATAGATTATTAGTTTAGGGGCAGTTGGGTTCGGATTGGTAACTTCCGTAGCTCCCCTAACTATCCTAGGCCTCAAAACCTCTCCTCACCAATAACTATAAAGAGAGGGTAGGGGTAGAGGATATGGAAGAAATTTTGAGAGAAAGGTTATGCTGAAGGAATATATTGGAGAGAGGAGCAAGGAAGACGCATTTCTTGGTCTGAAGAAGAATCTTGTCTCAGACATGGTTGTAATGTTTCCTGAACTTCTTTAATAAAGAGTTTCTTTCTTCCATATCTATTTTAGTGCGTGCTTTTGTTATTATGAATCATGATCTATATTTTTATTTATTTCTAAATGCAACTGTAATATCTTCATGCATCTTTATATAATAATAAGAGATATTGTGGAGGAATATCAATCTCTATTGTAGGTATAGAATATCAAAAGGATAAGTAGCATATCAGGAAGATATTTGAAGCTTGTATCAACCGTCAGTAAAAAGGTACATATCCTATTAACTCCATTTCTCTTAGATATGTTTCCAAACCATTCATGTCTCCAAGCCATACTCTAGTATGTCAGTGACCCTAAGACCACAATTCATAAGGTAGGTATCCCTCACAACAGAACTATATACTCCACTGGGGAGTCTAGTTTGTGTTGGGGCCTCTTCAATCGAGTTTTTTTTCTACTTTTTTTTCTCTCTGTTTTGATTCGTGGTTTTGCAATTGTTTTCTTTAAAACAGGCCTTTTTATATATTTAGGGTTCTTGGTCTTCATATTTTTCGTTTTGAAATTTTTGGGAACCACTTGCGGGTTGCTAGTACTTGCAATCACTTTTTTTCTATAAATTCATGGGTTTCCTTGAGGATAGTCACAAGTGACTCATGGTTTTATCAAAGAATAGTTTCTATTTCCTGTAGATAGGTATACAGAACCCTAGGGTTTGTATCCTTTGAATTTTTTTGGTATCCCACCTACTTATAAGGTTGTGTCCTAAGTCTTTACTGGTATGTTACTTGTTGCAAATATATGTTATCTGGATTTTTATAATTCCTTTTTGAGTAAGTTAGGTTGAATGCATGTGTAGGGTTTCTCTTAGGTCTTCCCGCTTGGAACCGTAGGTTGAAGTCTGACTTGTTCCTGAGTTTTCTGATCTCTGTCAGTGCATGTGTCTACTCATCTCTATCTAATTACTTTATTAAGTTATTGTGACTTGTACTTCTTCTAAGTTTTTGATATACCCTGTTTCCAACTTTAAGTAGTTCAACCTAAGTAGGTTTTAGGACCAACTTTGCAGAGTCTTTAAGGTTTGATCATGACACCTAATTAGTGAATCTTGCATTTACATATGTTCATATTTTTGACTTGCTTAGGTGCATTAGTTTGCATTTAGATTTTTTTTTAAAGATAAAACAAAAAACAAAGCATTTATTTGAATTTTTAGTCTTAGATAGGCTCATTGTATGTTCGTTTTTAGATTATTTTCAAAAAAGAAAAGGTAAGAAGTATTTTCTTTTTCAAAGTTCATAAAGTGAATTTCATTTGTTTTGAAAAAGGGAAAAAGAATATGAATAACATTTTGTATTTTGAAACTTTTACATAATTTTATGATTTTTCTTTCAGTTGGGTCATAATACCACAAGTTTCACCTCCACTACATTAGTAATAATAACCTTAAAAAGAACGCTATTAATTAAAATTTACTAGTACCATTTTTCTTTCTAGGGACTACATCAACTAGCTTAGGCTAGGATCTTGGGCTATGTCATCTACAACTATCCAAGATCATTTAAACTCGGGCTTAGTGGCTTATATTCTAGGTAAATATAAGTCTACAATAGATCAACTGGAAAGCTCCTCTAACACAACAGTTAAGCATGAGGTCGAGTGAGGACTTAGTTGCGGAGATACCCCTCTAATACTTTGTTCAAGAATATACAAGTATTGTTGTGCATACAAGAGTTCTTTTAGTACCACCTTGGGCCAAATGAGGTTCCAATGCTATTTGAATTTTAGGCTTAGCTACACTACCCATGCACACTAGTTAGACCTATGACTGTTTCACCAGAATATTTCTGTATGTTGGGGCACGGACCTTGAAGGTCCTTAATTTTGGCAACTTCACGGTTTTGGTGTGAAGCTTGTAAGCAGAGTTGTGGTCCAAAATAGTCTTAGGGGTTTCGAGGTTGGGTCGAAGCCCCTGTTTTTGTAAATAACCCATGGTTTAAGCCCATGGCTTTTAAGCCCGTGGTTTTTAAGCTCATGGTTTAAGCCCATGGTATTGTAATAGTGCACTTGTATAAATAGGAACTTATGTAAAGGAGAAAAGTGCTTTTTCGGAGGTTTTTGTGTATGATGATAATTTGATGTGAAGAAGCTAAGGTCTATTTGTGGGTTTAAGGTTAAGTCCCAGCTGAGTGCATGGATGACCTCTGCAGCTGAGTGCGCAGAGGCTTTTGGAAGAAAGGTTATGCAACTAAGTGCACAGATTTGGGTTGTTGAGAACATCTGCAGCTGAGTGCACAGATCAGAACTGTGTCGTTTGTAAAGTGTTGAATATAAATGCAGTTCTGTGGACGTAGCCCCTACACTGGGGGAGAACCACGTATATCTTGTGTTGTGGTGGTTCTTGTTATTTTGTTCCTGTTATGTTTTATGCATTTGATAAGTAGATGAATGATAAAGTAGGATAAACTGTTAAGTATTAACTTCACTGTGAATTCCCAGTTAAGGGTTAAGTAAGAAATTGTCTTTTTATCTAAACAACGAAGCTATTTAAGTGAATATCGAAGCTCTATATTGCATAACTATTATTTGTTAAGGCTAAAGGTACAGTAATATCCCTCTTTTGCCTGGACAAACTTTGCAGCTGAGTGCGCAGAGGGTTTTGGAAGAAAGGTTCTGCGGCTAAGTGCACAGATTTGGGTTGTTGAGAATATCTGCAACTGAGTGCGCAAATCAGAACTGTGTCATTTGTAAAGTGTTGAATATAAACACAGTTCTGTGGACGTAGCCCCTACACTGGGGGTGAACCACGTATATCTTGTGTTGTGGTGGTTCTTGTTATTTTGTTCCTGTTATGTTTTATGCATTTGATAAGTAGATGAATGATAAAGTAAGATAAACTATTAAGTATTAACTTCACTATGAATTCCAAGTTAAGGGTTAAGTAAGAAACTGTCTTTTTATCTAAACTGTGAATCTATTTAAGTGAATATCAAAGCTCTGTATTGCATAATTATTCTTTGTCAAGGCTAAAGGTACAGTAATATCCCTCTTTTGCCTATAGAAACCTGATTCTGTGGCACCCCATAGCTGTTTCGGGTGAGACTACAAACTGTTCACAGGTTGTTGCCGAAAGGGCCAACACTGTGGGTCTCTTTGTTGGTGCGAAGATAAAAGCATAAGAACCCAGGTCTGCCCTAAGCCCAACAAATTGGTTTCGTTGTCGGTTGAACCAGTATTTGCTTCAAGAGGGATCTACATCGTACCTAGAAGGATATGTTTTGGAGGCCCTCAGTAAAAGAAATCAGTGACTGGGTTGAGGATACCTATCTGAAATTTGTTGAACAAGAAAATAAAGATCCTCGTCGTAGCTTAGACAACTTCTTTCAAAGGTACGTTTTTTCTAATATTTATAAAATTTTATTTGCTAGTATCCACATAGAATTGCACCAGTGGTTATCCAGGTTGACAGAAAGAAAGACAAACTTCAAAGAAGATCAGTCTCCTACCTGGACCCCAAAAAGAATTCAGCTGTTGAAAAGTGTGAACAACGTGGTATCAAGCGATGTTGACTTCTGGATAACGCGAACCCTTGAAGCATTTGTGATAGAGTTCGCCATCGACACACATTTTTGGAGCAGGGTCCTGCAGCTACAGGAAAAGCTGCTACATCAGGACAAGGAAGTCAAAGAAGAACAGTACCTGAGCGGCCAAGAAGAGAGAGCTCAACCCCTGCACTTAAGGCAGTGGCGAAGACAGGAGGGCTCATCTACCCTCATAAAAGAAAAGGAGCAATGGGCCGAGGCATTGAAGATGAAGGACAGAAGCAGAGCGACTGAGGAAGCGGCGCCCATACCCACGATCAGTGTCGGGAAGCGTGGAAGGACGCAGAAAGCTGTGGTGTGACAGAAACCGACAGTTCAAGTATAGATAGGCTGACTTTCACAGTTAGGGTTTTTGGGGTTACTATTGGGATAGGGCCACAGTGTTGTAATGGCGAGACCTTTGGGCTGCTTATATAAGGATGTATTTTGTATTGTAAAAGGTTAGACAATTGGGTAGCTATTTAAGCAATTAGATAGTTATCCTTATGAGTCATTTATCTAGCTAAGTGTCTCTAGTGTCTCAGTATTGTAAGAATCGAGCTCTGGTTCTGTTATTCCATCTGTATTATCTAACTGTAGCTAGTAGTCAACTCCTTGAGAATGTATGTAACAATCCAAAGGGATTGAACAATCCGTAGGGATTGACAGAGAGAGAGAGAGAGAGAAGAAGAGTATATTGTAAGAGAAGGTAATATAAGAGAAGAGATCTAAGAGAGAAGGGCTCCTGGCGGTGAGCACAGAGTTTCCCAGAAGATCTCAAGCTGTATATCAGGTTGCAGTGGAACTGTGTTTACTCTCTCAAGATATAATATAAAAACCAGTTCCCGTGGACGTAGCTTCCCCCCTGGAGGTGAACCACGTAAAATCAGTGTGTTGTGCGACTATTCATGTGACTGTGCTTTATTTATATGTTATCTCTTATTCATTACATGAACTTTACTACCAGTTAATGAATGAGTAAATGTATGCTATCTTTAGTTACAGTAGCGTGGAAGATTAACTATGAGTTGAATCTGTTAAGTTTTCTGTATACAAGTTCTCAGTACTTGATGCGCGATAGTTGCAGTTACAGTGTTAAGTGATTTATGCATATTAGTTCAGTAGTTTGAGCATAGTTGATGCTAAGTATATTATATTGTAGGAGTCTAAGTGAGGCTGTTTAGCTTAACTATTATACTAAGAGAGAAGCCTTTGGATCGTGAGAGTCATATTTAAGCCCTACCATAAAGGATATCCTAGTATAGAAAGGTGATATCGCACTGCCGGAGGAACCGCGGTGTGACATATCGCAGGTTAAGAGCCGAGCAGAGGAGATAGTTTGTGCATCACGCTAGCATCGGTGATGCAATAAGAGATCACTCCCTCCCAGGACCAGTGAGTAAGAAAGGTCGCCATCGCAGAGAGAACCTGCTGACTGAGAAGAGTCGCGCGACCACCAAGATGCTACAGAACCTAGTTGAGGACACTTGAGTCTTCAGCCAACCCATCCAAGATCACTTCGGGTGATACTTTAGACCGTTCTGTAGTCTGTCGCTGAAAGGGCCAGTGAGCTAGGGGTTTTGTTGGTACATTAAAGGAAACTCGGGTCTTCCCAATGAGACCAACAAATGGTTCCATTTCCGGTTTTGAACAAACTGACGAGCTAATGTTCTTTTGGCATCCTACTAAAGAATAACTTAACCACTGGGTTGAGTCTTAGGAGAAATTATTTGCTGAAAAAGAAAACAAGAGTCCTATACTGAGTACATAGGACTGGTTACAAAAACATATCTTCACTGATATACATACGATATTTTTTGTGACCTATGCAAATGAGTTGTACAACTGGTTATTAAAGTTGACTGAGAAGAATATATTCAAGAAGAAAAGAAACATTTTCTGGACACTGGAGCTGATTCAGATCATGAAAAGCGTTGATAATCCCACTTCGTGGGTAGTAGACTTCTGGCTTGCGAGTTTGCTGGAAGGCTTCGTTACAGAGTTTGCAGTCGATCAAAGAAAGAGCTTCAGCGAAACAGAGAGGTACTTCTTCAAAGGATATCATGGTAAGTACCTAATCTCTTTAAACTTGTCCATTAAGATGTTATTACATGAAAAAGGAGTAATGGATATAGTCTCAGATGAATAAGTAAATAAGTGTAATGTCATAAGAGTTTGAGAGTGACTTTGATGAAATTGGATGTACACGTAGTGGTAAGAAATATAAAGTAGATTTCAGTTCTCCTTTCTTTGAAATCAGTTCAGACACTACTAGAGAATAGAGTCCAAGTAATATAGAGAGAACAGTAGAGGGTATCCCTTACCACCCTTATACCCCACAGAAAGCAACTGGGACTCAGAATAATCCCGTAGGAACTACATCTAGTAGTTCACAGATAGTCCATAGTACCGCTACATCACCTACACCTACACCTCCGAGTGGTAGTAATACAACAAATTAGCATCCACCACGTAGAAACAGAATGGGGGATGACATGAAGTTACCTACCTTCAAGGGTACACGGGCAGAATACCTGGAACAACATTGGTTCTTATGTGAAGCCATATGGACCATTAAAGGGATTCAGGATGATCATATTAAACTTGTCCAGTTGGTCACTACACTTAGAGACAGAGCCTTAACATGGTATATGAATTATACAACAGCACTGGCCAGAACACTTGTACAGGTCAAGACCGCAATGATTAAAGAATTTAAGAAACCTAAGTATGAGTCACAATGCATTACAGATCTTAAAGACATCAAACAACTACCTACAGAGTCAGTATGGGACTTTGATCAGAAATTCAAAGCCCTCATAGACCAAGTTAGCTTTGAGTTTGCATCGAAGCAGCATAAGGAATGGTTCATCGCAGCACTGCTCCCTCACATCATACTTCCATTAATGCAATAGAGACTCCGTATGCAAGATGAAGCATTAGATATGGCAATGAAACTAGAGGCCTCACCTCTAGCTGAGACTAGTACAGGTATGAAAAACCTGCAAAACCAGTTAGCTAATGTCACGTTACAGATGCATGAGATTAAGAAAGGGAAAGAGATTGCACAAGAGCTATGGTGTAGCAAGTGTAAAGGACATGGCCATACTAAGGATAACTGTCCAATATTTGTTGAGTATTTAGCAAGTGGGGCTCCTAACCCCTTATTACAGACTCAAGGGCCATGGTGTGAACTCTGCAGAACAAGAGGACATTGACCACTGCAATTCCCTTTACTTCAGAAGTATGTACAGACCCCTAAGAACTTATATTGTAACTTCTACAAGTCAGTAGGTCATGATGAACATAATTGGTGAGCTTATGATCTCATGGTCGAGAGAAAGCATGACTTGTACAGAGTCCAGTCAGAAACATCTGGTCTAGCAGCAGGCCCACAGCATGAACCGGCTCATGATGGCCGTGGAGGAGGATTCAGAGGACGAGGCCATGTAGAAGGATTTGGTCGTGGAGGAGGCTTTGGCCATGGTGAAGGGTTTGGCCATGGCCGTGGACCTATTACTTGATACAATTGTGGAATTATAGGACATTATGATAGGGATTGTCAGAACCCTACTATGACATGTAACTATTGCAAGTCCTATGATCACACTATAGAAGAGTGTTTGGCCTTGGTAGCCAAGATTAGAGACCCTATGCCAGTAGTACACTAGAACATTCAGCTTATCACTGCTGAGTAGAAAGAGCCAGAACCAAGAGTCAACATTGTGACTCACAGTGGTGCTTCTACTAGTTCGACATTGCAAGATGCAGAAAAGAACACAAGTCCGAAGTGGGTGCGCAAAGCCACTACTAAATTAACACCACTCGAACTACAGAACAACAAAGAAACAATCCAGGAAACTCAACCTTTCTTTGATGACCCTACATCATCAGGATCGCAGGTATAGCCGTGCAGGGGCATACCGTAGCAGCAAACACATTATGGTGTTAGTCCTGTGCAAACATCGCAGGCTACCACATCGAGAAGATGTGAAGAGGATGAGTCGATAGGGAGTGTACAATCCTTCTTGCGGAGTTGCTTAAAACTCATTAGAAATGAGAAAGCTATAGGAGAGCTTCAGTGCATCATAGATCAGTGTCAGCCATCTTCTTCCATGAGCAGTGCGCAGCATGTTGTTCATAATATTATGGGCCATTCCAGAATAGGAAGAGAGATGAGACTCACAGCACAAGTTGGAGAATTTGAAATGGATGAGGTAATCCTAGACTTAGGATCAGAGGTAAATATTCTGACTATGCATACATGGGAACATATGGGTAGCCCTAAGTTAGCCAGATCGCCTATCCATCTGCGACTAGCCAATCAGCAGCGGGTATCACCACTGGGTCGATTACCGCAGGTACCAGTTGATATTGATGGAGTCCGTAACTTTGAAGACTTTGAGGTTATAGAGATCATTGGCGATAGTAGACCATATCCAGATCTACTAGGTATTTATTGGGAAATCGATAACATGGCTGTTATCAATTTAAAGAAAAGACAAATGACCTTTGAGGATAGTCAGATCCAGGTCATCGCACCATTGGATCCTTTTCAGGGTCCCAGGTATATTGAACCTATCCGAGTAGAGGAAGAGGCATGAAACATGGAAATCCTCTATCAGATGATAGCTAATCAGAGTGATTACATTAATTCGACCGCAGAAGGAAACATCAGTTGGTGATGCGACAACTCATGCACATCAGATTTGGAGGTTGGTCTAGAAAACTGGCAGGACAGACTTTACGAAGTCTCAGTGCACAGATGTGCATTTATCACTAAGTCACTACGATGGATTGGAGCAGACATTATTGATATTACGTCATTTCATGGCTTAGCGGATGTCAATGAATTCTTACAACAATTTGAGCAGAAAATTCCTTAGGAGCAGAGGATGACAACTATTGACCTTGCAGTAAAAGCCACACCTACAAGATGGTGGCATGCACATAAATAACATATCGCATCATGGGATGACTTTAAGAGATTGATGGCGATCAGGTTCTCTAACGACAAGGAACCCTTACAGCAAAAATATACAGGAGAAAGTGACCCCAGGTCACATATTCAGATTTGTGAACAGAATTGGTCAGAAATTCCAGAGGATGAATGGGTTCACCTATTCATTCACACTTTATACATAGTTCCAAGGAATTGGTACACTGAGACCGAGTTGCGCAGAGGAACCATCACATGGCCACTTATGATATATAGCTTTGAAAGTGCAGATGTCCAGTGTAGTTGAAAGGAGGCATCGCACCGGGAATGAGTCTACACAGAAAAAAATAAATACATAAAATAAATAAATAAATAAATAATTTAAAAAAAATCCAAGTATGAGGAATCGCATCAGAAAATTTATGTTGTGCAAGTCATAGGACGCTTGCAGAGTTCATGCCGACACTTTGGTTCGAGATGATGCGGTATGAAATCGCAGTAATGCGATGTTGTCCATGCCACGTAGACCATTTTGAAAAGAGACAGAGGGCCAGTCACTTCACCTTCTGACAAGCAGTTAATCTAAAAGATAACCGGTATACGATTTGGCAACAGTATAATGATTTTTCCAGATTTGGTAAATATTCGACGAGACCAGCACCTGCACACAAGTTTTGAGGGAAATTTTATCAGATTTCAGTAATTAATGAAGATCAAAACAATGGGTATTGTCTTGTCCATGCAATTAATACCACTGACGGTTCTAGCCTAGATGACCATTGTTACATAGATTATCACCTTCATTATAAATTCAAAGATCATTCAGACAAAAGGGTTATTGTTGTGAATTATGATAGTTACAGAGCAATTTGAAGAGTTTTCCCTGTAAAGAGATAACCCAGTTACAGAGTGCTAGTTTACCCCAATTTCGCATCCATTGCCATTTCAGAGTATTGCACCGAGTGGTCTCTATCCGAGATGGATCCTTTAGAGGACATTGTGCAAAGATTCCAGCATGGTGGCCTTAGGTCTGCTATGACGACGCCGCCCAAGGTTGTGAAATTAGGTACATCATAGGTCAGACAGCTGCCAAGGATGAGGAGTCAAGCGCAGGATGTAGAAGATGTCATCAAATTCTTTGCTGCAGAGAAGCAGAAAGACGAGCCAATCACTGAAGATAAGAAAGCAGAGCAGAAGAATGATGAAAAGAAATCTCCAACCAAGAAGAAAGTAAAAATGAGAAAAAGATGGAAACAGGTGAAGGAAGATGACCTATCTCAGCCCCTAAGAGAAGAACAAGAGATTGTAGAGGCCAAGAAATGAAAATATGAAGATCAAGGCAGCATGAAAACCTGGAGCAATTTGTTGAGGAGAAAAGTGAAAGGGGAAAACAAACCCAACAAGCAGAACTTGATAATGCAGACAAAGGCTTGTTCTCGGAATGGAATTCATGGTTTGTATAGTTTTCATATGAAAGGATCCAGATCGAGTGAAATGTTTTAGAAGGCTGGAAGATACAGATTTATATCTTCTTTGGGATACGAGTTCTAAATCCAGCTAGAGAGGAGTTCCCGTGATACCAGGGATTTGAATCCTTGTGATGAACAAATGGATGGCAGGTCTTGCAAGCGACAAGAGCGGGAGAATGACAATAAGGGAAGGAAAGGTAAGAGAGAATGACGAAATAAGTTTACAGAAGACTCCAGCATTAGTCAATCTATGCTTGAAACAGCACAAGAGTGTGTCGAAGCTATGAACAACGAAGTCGTAGGACTTCGAGTGAGATTCGCAATGACTTCGCAAGAAGCCAAGGAGAAGCTATAGAAGGAGAAGCCAATTGTTAGTGGCTTAGGGATGAGCCACAAGTAAGTGTTAGGGGACTGTTGGAGCAGGGTCTCGCAGCTATAGGAAATGCTGCTAGATCGAGATAGGGAAGTCAAAGAAGAACAATACCTGAGTGGCCAAGAAGAGAGAGCTCAACCACTGCACTTAAGGCAGCGGCGAAGACAGGAGGGCTCAACTACCCTCATAAAGTAAAAGGAGAAATGAGCCGAGGCATTGAAGACGAAGGACAAAAGCGGAGCGGCTGAGGAAGCAGTGCCCATACCCATGATCAGCGTCGGGAAGTGTGGAAGACTGTAGAAAGATGTGGTGTGACGGAAAGTGGTAGTTCAAGTACAGATAGGCTGAATTTCACAGTTAGGGTTTTTGGGTTTACTGTTGGGACATGCCCATAGTGTTGTAATGGCGAGACCTTCGGGCCACCTATATAAGGATGTATTTTGTATTGTAAAAGGTTAGACAATTGGGTAGCTATTTAAGCAATTATACAGTTAGCCTTCTGAGTCATTTAGCTAGCTAAGTGTCTCTAGTGTCTCAGTATTGTAAGAATTGAGCTCTGGTTCTATTATTCCATCTGTATTATCCGACTATAACCAGTAGATGGCTCCTTGAGCATGTATGTAACAATCCACAGGGATTGAAAAATCCGCAGGGATTGACAGAGAGAGAGAGAGAGAGAGAAGAAGAGTATATTGTAAGAGAAGGCAATATAAGAGAAGAGATCTAAGAGAGAAGGGCTCCCGGCGGTGTGCGCGGACTTTCCCAGAAGATCTCAAGCTGCATATCAGGTTGTAGTGGAACTGTGTTTACTCTCTCAAGATATAATATAAAAACCAGTTCCCGTGGACGTAGCTTCCCCCCTGGAGGTGAACCACGTAAAATCAGTGTGTTGTGAGACACTGTGCTTTATTTATCTGTTATCTCTTATTCATTACATGAACTTTACTACTAGTTAATGAATGAGTAAATGTATTCTATCTTTAGTTACAGTAGCGTGGAAATTAACTATGAGTTGAATCTATTAAGTTTTCTGTATACTAGTTCTCAGTACTTGATTCGTGATAGTTGCAGTTACAGTGTTAAGTGATTTATGCATATTAGTTCAGCAAGTTGAGCATAGTTGATGCTAAGTATATTAGACTGTAGGAGTCTAAGTGAGGCTATTTAGGTTAACTATTATAATAATAGAGAAGCCTTTGGACCGTGAGAGTCATATTGAAGCCCTACTGTAAAGGATATCCCAGTATAGAAAGTTGATATCGCACTTTCGGAGGAACCGTGGTGTGAGATATCGCAGGTTAAGAGCCGAGCAGAGGAGATAGTTTACGCATCAGCGATGCGATAAGAGATCGCTCCCTCCCAGGACCAGCGAGTAAGAAATGTCGCCATCGCAGAGAGAACCCGCTGACTGAGAAGAGTCGCGCCACCACCAGGATGCTACAGAACCTAGTTGAGGACACTTGAGTCTTCAACCAACCCATCCAAGATCACTTCGGGTGAGACTTCAGACCATTCTGCGGTCTGTCACCGAAAGGGCCAGTGAGCTAGGGGTTTTGTTGGTACATTAAAGGAAACCCGGGTCGGCCCAGAGAGACCAACACACATACTTATTTCAAGGAAAAAAAAGGCAGTTTTTTAAAGGACCAAGAGATAAGTACCTGAATTCATTAAGTCTAAAAATTAAAAGGATTTCGACTCAAAAATGCATATTGCTTATCCAATCAAATTGCTATATTTATTGCTACTAACCTATGTTTGAAAGCGAAAGTGACTTCGACGAGCAAAGTAGTTTGCTTCGCAACGGTAAAAGATACAAGTGAACTCTTGGATCCTATACCCCAGGCCAGAATACCTATTATACCTCATTAAGCCTAGAAGAGTCTGAATCTGAAGAAACCCCTTTTGTTAGAAACCCTCCTATAACTCCACAGCGAATATCTGTTATCCTTGAGAACCCTTCGCAGTATGAAAGTAACCCTAGCCCGAGTAGTCCTGTCACAGGTCAGTCTACCTCAGAAAGTTCCCTTCCTCTTGTTACTAGTCTTCCCCCTCCTCCTCCCCCTCCTCCCCCCCCTCGATCCACTATGGCCAATCTAAATGATGATATCAATCTCCCAGTGATTAAAGGAACTGGATCAGAGGATCCAGAGCAGTTTTGGTTCTTATGCGAAGCTGTTTGGACTACTAAGAATATTATGGATCAAAATAAAAGAAGAGCACAGCTAGTCACCTCTTTCAGAGACCGATATTTGACCTGGTTTATGAATTTTTTCAGTACTCAAAACTATGCCTTGGCTAATATTAAAAAAGGAATGATCAAAGAATTCAAGAAGCCTAAATCGGAGTCGTAGTGTATAACTGAACTAAAAGAAATTCAGCAGAAGCGAGGTGAATCAGTTTGGGACTTTGATCAGAGGTTCAAGATTCTGTTGGATCAAGTTAGCTTCACTATTGGACCAGAACAACATAAAGAATGGTTCATCTCAGCACTATTGTGTCATATCAGGACTCCACTTATGCAACATAAGGTTGCTGATCAACAAGAGGCGTTGGAAATTGCTATGAAACTTGAAACAACTCTGTTGGAGATAATTCTAGAATAGCCGAGATACAGGCACAGTTAGCATAAATGAATTTGGAGCTTTGCGACATGAAAAAAGGGAAAGCTATTTGAGAAGAGGTTTGGTGTACATGATGTAAGACAGAAGGTCATGACAAAGAACAGTGTCCTGCACTAAGGAATTATTTGAATACTGGTGCACCGAACCTGTTTAACCCTAATGTCCTATATTGTGAGATCTGTACAACAATTGGTGAGCATCAACCTGAATATTGCTACCTGATGCAAAGATATGTGCAAGTACCTAAGAATCCCTACTGCAAGTTCTATAAGTCATTTGGACACAATGAAGACAAATGTCGCATCTTTGACCTCATGAGAGAGCGAACCTATGATGCTTATAGGGTACAACACGATGCATAAGGCAATGATGGATATGGTTACCATGGTAGTACATCAGGTCGAGGTAATTTTAGAGGTTGTGTTCATGGTGGTATGCATGGAAGAGGCCAGTTTATTTGCTATAACTGTAATCAGGCAGGACATGTAGCTAGAGACTGTCAGAACCCAACTACGACATGTCGATATTGTAGAGCAGTCGATCATGTGATTGAACAATGCCCACAATTGATAGCCAAGATACAAGAAAGAAATGGCACTCCTACTCAGAATGTTCAGATGATTGCTATAGAGAAAAGACTTGTCCCAGCCATTAACGTTGTTACAAGGAGTGGAGCTACAACGCAAGTGTAGAATAAGGGGAAATAGCTTGACGAGGCTTGGGTCCGTAAGTCCCCAGAGAAAATTCCATCCTTCAATGTTGGAAGAGAAAAAGGAACATTTATGGAAGCTAAAAGAGACTTTGCTGATCCGAGAACATCAATAGAAACTATGCAACAACATCAATAGCAGTTACAGTTCCAAGAAGCTTCACCGGATCAAGTAAGTACACTGTCATCATTTTTATAGAGTTGTATGAAGCTATTAAGAAATCAGAATGCTTTGAATGAGTTACAGAAATTTATTGCATCTTGCGAACCTCAGTGAAGATCTGATAAGGGAAAAACTATTAATAGAGTTAGAAGGAATGGAAGAGAAATGAGATTGCATGCTCAGATAGGAGATTATGACATGACTGATATCATTTTAGACCTGGGATCAGAATTCAATGTCCTAACTAAGCAGACATGGGAACAAATGGGAAGACCTACACTTGAATGGTCCCCTATACAGCTGAGATTAGCCAATCAACAGAAGATTGTGCCCTTGGGGAGATTCCCTAGTGTACTAGTGGACATTGATGGAGTCAGTACCTTAGCAGATTTTGAAGTCATTGAAATAATTGATGATAGCAACCCCTATCCAGCATTGCTAGGAATTGAATGGGCAATAGACAATTATGCAGTAATCAACCTTAAGAACAGACATATGTCTTTTGAAGGAAAAGTCTTGAGAGTCATAGTACCGTTGGACCCTTCTCAAGGAGAAAGGTATACAGAGCCAGTTAGAGATGAATATCAGGATGTTTTGGATCATATTTACAACATCACAGCTAAAGAAGAATACTATGTTAACCCTACAACTGAAGGTATAATGGATTGGCAATGTGACAGTTCTTGCATGACTGATTCAGACGAAGTCCTAGAGAATTGGAAGAATAGACTTTATGAGCTACATGGACAATGATGTGCAAGAATTACCAAGTCTATCAGATGGGTTGGCTCACAGACAAATATCTTACCTACTTTTGATGGCTTGATGGACCTAGAAGATTTTATTGTACAATTCTCAGAGCAAGTACCAGATTCACAGAAAATGGAGACTCTAGATTCAATATTCAGAGCCGCAGCTACCAGATGGTGGAATGGTCATAAAAAGTATATTCATAGTTGGATAGCTTGTCAACAGTTTCTTTGCCTAATATTCATAGATCAACCTCAGAGGTACGAAGCATATTTAATGGTAAGACTAGCCCTCAGGAACATTTGGAGCAGTGTTATGAAGCATGTACCTTGTGAACAATGGGTACATAGGTTTATACACACTCTAGAACCTGTAGCAAAGAACTAGTATGCGGAGGTTGAGCTTTGCCATGGTACTATAAGTTGGGTTAGCCTTGTTGATAGTTTTGTGCTCACATTTTCTATTAATGAGGATTGCCCTGCTTTGGACACAACTATTAGGGTGATCCATACTAAGGTGTTTGATGATAAAGAAATAGATGAGCACCAACTTGATTGCAAGGAACAAGAAGCTAATGCAGTAGAATGCTATAACCTCGCCATTGATGAAGACAATGACCCTCACAACATTAATATTCCTGAGTCAGAAGGACACTGCGAAGTACATGGACCAGCAGTTGAATCACCTAAAGTAACTCAGCCCTTGAAAACAAGGAAAGTAAACTTTGGATCAGAAGAAATGCCTAAGTACGCTACCATTGGAGATTAGTGGGATGAAGAAATGGTGAGAAAAGTGACTGAACTTCTCCATGAGTATCAGGACTTATTTTCGAAAAAGTTCTCAGAAATGAAAGGTATCCTTGGTGATATAGGAGTGATAAAAATCCCTTTGAAAGCTGATGCAAATCCTATGAAGCAACACCCTTATAGGCTGAATCCTAGGTATAAATAAAAAGTCAGGATGGAGCTAGATAAATGCTTGCTGCAGGAATCATTGATCCTGTCGAAGAGTCCGAATGGGTCAGCCCTATGGTGGTACAAGAAAAGAAGACCAAGGAAGAAATCAGAATCTATGTTGACCTGAGGAAGCTAAATGATGCCTGTTTACATGATCCTTTTCCTACTCCCTTTACATATGAAGTTTTAGACAATGTCGAAGGTCAAGAGGTGTATTCTTTCACTGATGGATTTTCAGGTTACCATCAGATCAAAATTTCCCCAGATGATTGACACAAAACAACCTTCGCTATAGAAATGGGATCTTTTCAGTATACTGTTATGCCCTTTGGATTGAAGAATGCACCTGCTATGTTTTCCAGAGTAGTCATATCTGCATTTAAGGAATTTATTCATAAGTTCTTGGAAGTTTACTTTGATGATTGGACTATCTTTGGTTTATTAAAAGATCATATAGCCAGTTTAATACTTATGTTGGATAAATGTAAACAGCATCAGATTTCATTGAACCTGAAGAAGTGTATCTTTTGTGCACCTTTTGGAATTCTACTAGGTCACATTGTATGCAAGCAAGGATTGATGGTTGATCCTGCGAAGATAGCCATTATTGTGAACTTACCACCTCTGAAGTCTGTTAAGCAACTTTTCCCTACGCTTGGTCATACTGGATATTACAGGAAATTCATTAAAGGATATGCTCAGATTACAGCCCCTATGGAAAACAAATTGAAGAAAGATATTAAGTTTGAATGGACACTTGAATGTCAGGAAAGCTTGGACATTTTGAAAGAAAAGATGGTAACTGCCCATATCTTAGTATTCCCTGACTGGAATAAGGAGTTTCATGTTCATGTCGATGCATCTTCCATTGATTTAGGTGTAGTATTGGCTCAGTCAGGTGAAGGTAATATTGATCACCCTATTGCTTTTGCAAGTAGAAAACTGTCCACAATAGAAAATAATTATACTACAACTGAACGAGAAGGTCTAGCTATGGTTTATGCCTTGCAGAAATTTCGACAATATTAGTTAGGATCTCATTTTAAGATGTTCACTGACCATTCTAATTTGAAGTATTTGGTTAACAAGCCTGTGTTAGGTGGAAGGATATGCAGATGGCTGATTTTGTTTGAGGAGTATGACTTTGAGATCATAGTTAAGCTAGGAAGACTTAACCTGGGGCCCGACCACTTGTCAAGGCTCGAGTTAGGAGAAGAACCCACTAGTTTGGACGAAGGTCTTCCTGATGCCCAGTTGTTTTCCATCCAGATGGTTGATGACCATTTTCAGGATATTGTTCAATACTTGTCTACAGGTTTTGCACCCTCTGAGATGACAACATAGCAGAGGAAGCAGCTGGTGGTTAGAGAAGCTAACTTTAACTTGATAGAAGGAAAGATATATAATATGGGACTAGATGAAATACTGCGTAAATGTGTCATGGAGCATGAAAAGCCATTGATTTTGGCTGAGGCACATTTTGGAGCAGCAGGAGGTCATTATGCAGGAAAAGCTACATCACAGAAGATTCTGACAGCTGGATTCTAGTGGCCTACGATTCATAAGGATGCAAGAGAGTATTGCCATAGCTGCGATATCTATCAGAGGACAAGAAAACCATCCAAGAGGGATGAGATGCCTCTGGTTCCACATGTAACTTTACAATCATTTGACAAGTGGGCTATTGATTTTGTTGGACCAATCAATCCCCCTGCAAAGAAATCTGGAGCAAGATACATTATTACAGCAACTGATTACCTTACTCGTTGGGCCGAAGCTCAACCAGTCAAGGACTGTAGTGCTGCTACAGCTGCGAATTTCATCTTTGATAATATCTTGTCGAGGTTTAGATGTCCTATAATTCTTATGAGTGATCAAGGATCACATTTTCTGAATAAGACTATTGAAGCATTGACCGAAGAATTTCAAGTATATCATCAGAAGAGTAGTTCCTACCATCCTCAAGCAAATGGAACTGTCGAAGACTTTAACAAGATTCTTGAGCACGCTCTGACAAATTTTTGCAATGTTAATAGAAATGATTGGGATCTTAGAATTCCAGCAGTATTATGGGCTTATAGAACCACTTGCAAGAAGTTGACAGGCCACACACCTTTTAGGCTGGTATATGGACAGGAAGCAGTTATTCCCATGGAGTACATTGTTCCTAGCCTCAGAATATATGCCTTCACACAGATGGATAATATAGCTGTGTTAAATGAAAGACTGGCGAAGATACTGGAACTAGAAGAAGACAGATTCATTGCAGGGTTCCAGCAGCAAGTGTAGAAAGCTAGAGAAAAAGCATGACATGATAAACACATTAAGAAGAAGCATTTTCAGAATGGTGATCTTGTGCTATTGTACGATAGTAAATTCATGAAGTTCCCAGGTAAGTTCAAGACACATTGGAAAGCACCATACATAGTTCAGAAAGTTACCGATGGTGGCGCAGTTCAGTTAGCTAAATTGAATGGAGAAATTTTTCCCTCCATGGTGAACGAAAGTAGATTAAAGAAGTACAGGGAAAATCCTGTACCCCCTGATCAGAAGAAGAGTCGATGTACCAAGAACAGTTGAAATTGGGTACTAGAATATAATAAAGCTATTCTCAGAGAGCTTCAGCAGATTGTTGAAAAATTTACGAAGTGTCGAAGGTTGGGGAAGAAAATTCTGTCGTGGGTCAAAGTTTGAAGTTATGTTGAAGCTTGTGTCAGGATGGGTCGAAGTTCAATATTGTGTCAATGGTCCTTATTGTGGCAAAGCTAAACTTAGTGGTTGTGCCGAAGAAGAAAGGTGTCTCGAAGCTTAAAATGTGACCATTGAGAAAAATCATATTTGGTGGCGCCGATACGTTAACTGCATTAACTTCCTGTAATGATGAGATTTTGGGAAATCTAGCACTGAAGATATCATGCACAGCCTCAACAAGCAATATACTATCTTCAAAAACAATATTATTCCACCAGAAAAGTAGCAGAGTGACCCAGGACGGGACACTGGTGAGTCTTAGGGGCCTGTTGGGGCACGGACCTTGAAGGTCCTTAATTTTGGCAACTCCGCGGTTTTGGTGCGAAGCTTGTAAGCGGAGTTGTGGTCCAAAATAGTCTTAGGGGTTTCGTGGTTGGGTCGAAGCCCCTCTTTTTGTAAATAACCCATGGTTTAATCCCATGGTTTTTAAGCCCATGGTTTAAGCCCATGGTATTGTAATAGTGCACTTGTATAAATAGGCACTTATGTAAAGGAGAAGGGATTTTTCAGAGGTTTTTGTGTATGATGATAATTTGATGTGAAGAAGCTAAGGTCTATTTCTAGGTTTAAGGTTAAGTCCTAGCTGAGTGTGTGGATGACCTCTATAGTTGAGTGCGTCGAGGGTAGGCTAAGTCCCAGCTGAGTGCGTGGATGACCTCTGGAGCTGAGTGCGTAGAGGGTTTTGGAAGAAAGGTTCTGTAGCTAAGTGCACAGATTTGGGTTGTTGAGAATATCTGTAGCTGAGTGCGTAGATCAAAACTGTGTAGTTTGTAAAGTGTTGAATATAAACACAGTTCTGTGGACGTAGCTCCTACACTGGGGGTGAACCACGTATATCTTGTGTTGTGGTGGTTCTTGTTATTTTGTTCCTATTATGTTTTATGCATTTGATAAGTAGATGAATGATAAATTAAGATAAACTGTTAAGTATTAACTCCGCTGTGATTTCCCAGTTAAGGGTTAAGCAAGAAACTGTCTTTTTATCTAAACTGCGAAGCTATTTAAGTGAATATCGAAGCTCTGCATTGCATAATTATTCTTTGTTAAGGATAAAGGTGCAGTAATATCCCTCTTTTTCCTGCAGAAACCTGATTCTGTAGCACCCCATAGCTATTTTGGGTGAGACTGCAACCTGTTCACAGGTTGTTGTCGAAAGGGCCAACACTGTGGGTCTCTTTGTTGGTGCGAAGATAAAAGTATAAGAACCTGGGTTTGCCCTAAGCCCAACATTGTAATATTGGTAGCCTTAGTATCCATACTTTAGGGTTCTTTCATAGGTGACAGTGGAAGTTTATTTCCACTATACCTAGGGCATACTTAGGAGGAAACCTCAGATAACAATTTGGGAGGGAGATTTGGTGATTCAAATGCTTGTACCTAGAAAACGTATCACGAGACCCTAGGTAACTTTTCTTTGTTCTTCACTGGTTTTTTTGGGCCCTAATCATCCCAGCTGTTCATTTGGAAGGTATATCTTTTACCTACCTGTGTTTGTGATACTTTAATTTTTTAGTGATATGATTTGTGGACTGCTTGTGATCTAGTGTGACCTCTAGGTGTGTGATTTAAATATTTAGCTGTGGAGGATCAACCTCATCGTAGGTCTCAAAGGTTGAAAAAAATTCCTCCTCTTTCGACAGTGGAGCCTCCACAACCACCTCAAAGGCAGATATTGGACACAAAGAGTTCTTTTGAATCAATTGGTGTCAGTGAAATTCTAGGGGAACCTGAGCTTCATTATACCCATACTGATCCTTTGTCATTGGAAATTGAATATTTGCAAGAAAATACAATTCACCTCTTACTTACTTAAGGGATCTTCTTTTATTGCAAGTTTGTATGTTTGGTCCACCTGTTATTGGTTTTCCTTTGAGTTTTGTTATGTCTAGTTCAGGAGAAGGTATGGGGGATATGTCTACCCCCACTTCAATGATGATGGCCAGTGGATTTTCTCCTTCACCATTGAGTGCACCAAGGCCAAGTATATATACTACACCAATAGTGTCCTTAAAATTTAATTCATCAATCCTGGTGTCTCCAAGTGCCTGAGTGGCTAATCCCTCGACACCTTCAAACAATTCTGGTCCGTCTAGCATGGTTGTCACTGGGATACCCAATGTTTCTTTTACTTATTCTATGTTATTTGAAAACACTCAAAGTGGTCCTAGTGTTTCCACTTCCTTTGTCTAAGGATTTATGTGGTATGGAGGACACATTCCGCCATTTTCCCCTTATGTAGGTCCTTCAACTACTTATTTCGGTGTGTCATCTAGAATCCTAAACCCTTTTCCAGGGTTCATATTTGAAACTTCTAGTGAAGTGTCACATGCACCTTTTGGAAGCTCTGTATTCTCACTTTTTAGTGGGGGAATCAAAGCTCTTGTATCTACAACTCCAACTTCAACTGGAATTAGTCAAACACAGTATAACACACCTCAATTCAGTAATCCTTTTGCCTTTGGGTGGAATCCCTTTCAAAACATTGCTAGTTCTCCATATCCAGTGGCTGCAGGAAACCCTAGCCTCTCTTTTGGGAACAATCATGCGGGTTCTTCCTCGCCCTCGAATCCTCAATATCAATCTCCTTCTAGGCCTAGATTGCCCTTTATGGAAACTTTAAAATTGCTAGACTTATCAAAACTCATGAATGACCTTATGCGCCATGATCTGACATGGGCATTGGTCTTGATTAAATTACCTTCTTACATTCCTAAGTTTGAAGGGAAAACTACAGAGGATGCAGGTAACCATGTCACAACATTCCATTTGTGGTGTTCCTCCAACTCGTTGAACGATCATTCAATTCAACTGAGGCTTTTTCAATGAAATATGACCAGTGTAGCGGCTAAATGGTATATCGAACTCCCTTCTACCACCTAAAACAGTTTCCTTGATTTAGAAACCATTATTCTAAATCACTTTCAACCTCTTATCTCGTATGATGGTGGTACAAAAATTATGTCGACCTTTTAGTAGAACAAGGATGCTTACATATCTGACCACATTTAGGAGTGGAGAAGATGAAAGAGGCTCATTAACACCAATATTCCTCCCGAATTCTTGTTGGAATGATTTTTGAGGTCTTTATTGTCGTATATTTCAAAATAAATTTTGTTTTCCTTCTCTCCCCTATGACCCAAGTTCAGTCCGCTCTCTCTGGTCAGCACAACAAAGCCCAAGATATTGGCCCGATGGAGAAAAGCCCAGCCGATAGCACCTAAGACACATATGTTGTCTCACCTGAGATATCTCAGTTCTTATGGGTAACTTCCATAACCATGTTTCTACAGTTCATGTAGGAGGGTGTTTCATTCCTTGGTCCTGTGCCAAGGTTTCCAACGAATACCGGGAAGGTGGGTTGGTGGGTTGCACTTTATATATCAATACTGAAGTATTACTCAGCCTTATTTATGTAATATTAAGAAAATGTGCATCGAGCAAACATCATAAACGTATTCATTAATCGAAATACATCATTAATATAGTTATATCCTTAAAGCACAATACTTAATCAATCATTTAACACAATAAATATGCATATGTCTAAGCTACTCATCATTCATGCATGTACACAGCATGTAACATGGAAACCTGTCTAGGTGTTGCAGCTGCAACGTTTTCCCAAATTTCTAAAAATTTTGGACCCTCCTTGTTGATTTTGTTGAAGACTGTTTTGTTTCCACTCTGCTGCATGTTTGGATTGTTTGAGGCCAGCTATTTTCTTGCTTTTTGAGAAATTGTTTGTGTCTGCAAATGCTATAGACTGTGGAACTTAGCAAGATTCACGTTGTTTTATCGCTATTGAGGTTTGGTTGAGGTTTAGAGTTTGGACCGATGATTAGTTGTTTCTTTCACGCGGTTTCTTTTGTTTCAAATGTTTTTCTTTGTGATGTTTTTCTGGAATGTTTTGAATCTGATTGGAGGCCATAGGCTGATTGTGTTCCACCATTGTGGCTCTAGAGTAGACTAACCGTCTGCCACACTAATTCTCCTTTTGCCATTGTTTTGTTCTAGTTTTCTTCGATGTTGACTAGTCTGCGGAATTTTTAGACCGTATAACTTCCGCCGTTTCGGCTATGTAGCGTACTAACCATCTGATGCTATTGTAGATCCGACTTCCAACATTTATATGCCCTATTCTAATGTTTTATCTTGACGATGTTTGGTATTGCTTTGGAACCCCTATACCATGGGTCACTCGTCGTTGCGGCATTCTAATGAACTAATCGACTGATGTCAAGTGTCCCGATTTGCCGAAGGAGATTTTTATATGCCCGATGCCTGGTTGTTTTCCCGCCACTGTTATGAGCATGTAACTTGTTTCATGAATGACGAAGTGTTCTTTTTTTTTATCAAGTTAATATTTTCACGAAGAAAACCTAGTACTAGGTTCCATTTTTAATGCTGGTTTTATTGATAGTTTGGTTTATGTTTATTGAAGGTAGTCTGGATTAATGATGAGTTGTTTGTATGAATGCAGGAAAACCTAGGATATTTTATAGATTCAGTTGATGATTACTGCTGCAAAAAAGGAAATTGGCTGAAGAAAGGAAAAGCTAAAGCATACAGAAGAAATAAAAAATCAGAGACTGACTGAATATCAAAATGACCATTGGGTTACATCATTAAAAACATGGTCTCGGGCTTCGGGGGTTCATCGGTTACCAGGCCGATATTTCTTACAGAGTGTTGTAAATATTCATCTTGATTTGAAATGTAACATTCACATGAATCATGACCACTCACAAAAGACAAAATGGTTTAGGGAACCCAAAAGTCATGAGTCAGGGGAGGGGGGACCCAAAGGTTTTACTGGTTTTGTATAAATTGATGAAAGGAAGAGGAAAGAAGGGGATTTTTAATCCCAGTGAGACTTGTGAAAAACTTGTTGTAAGAGGAACTATTTCATTTTGCAATAATATAACTACAATTTTGCCTGTTGGAGAAAGTGTTGTGTGGAATGTTCAAATGTGATGAAATGAACAATGTTGAAAGGGAACTATTTCGTTTTCAGTTGTGTTTCATTAACCATGAGATCGTTCTAAATTTTTGAACCTATGTTCTTGTATGAATGTTCTCTGGTTTATTTTATGATAATTTCCGCTACGAGTAATGAATTTTTTAACAAACGACGAGCTATCTTGTTGTGCATATCTCTATTCATGTTTATGTGTTTTGATTCTAAGAACAGCTATCTGTGATTTATCTTAACATATGAACAGTAATACATTACTCATTAATTGATAATATTGCTCCCTAGGGGCAGCTTAGTTAGTCTTATTTTTCTGTTGTGTGTGATTTAGATGCGAGATAGTTTAAGACAAGAGGTAAGAACCTACGCATGACATTGTGACCGCTCCTCATATTCTTTATCAATCTGCATGTTAGATAGGCACTTGCATGTCATATTTAAAGTTAAAAAAATACAAAAATATACACAGTGGATTGGGCCGCAACCGATAAAACCCTTTATTTTTGTTACTTGACCTATGGTAGCTAGGCCGCAAACCGAACAGATTCCCCATACCAAACAGTCACCAGCTAGTCGAGAACGTTGACTGGAGAGAATCCCTTGTTGTTGTTGCCTGTAATTTTCCAGGCCTCAACACCGAGGAAAAACCACAAGGTGGTCTTCATTTTTCCTTGGCATGAGAAATAGATGCACCTTTTTTCTTTACATAAAGATACAAACTCTATTCAATATCTTCTCTTCTATCTCTATGGACTTATTTTCCCTCTCATGCTCTCTCTTCTTCTTTATATTTATCACTCTACTCTACTCCTACTCAGGGATCCACAAACAACCTAGATCAACTCATCCTTCTCTATATTTCAGCACACTCAGCTACAGATCCACTACTCTGATGCACTTAGTGATCCAGAGTTACCAACTCAAAATTGTTGTATCCTCTACTCATCTCAAAAATCATCTAAACAAGAACTAGCTAATAGGCTAACTAATTGACCAACTAGCCCATGTACATCTTGGGTTTCTCCTTTTATAACCTTATTACAGAATCGATATATTCCCATACATGCTTGTTATAGAATCAATCATGAATTCATATAGAATCTAACATACTCAGCTACAATCGCTATCTCAGACAACTTACTATCTTCAGCCCATAGGATGTCTTTCCTATTCTAGAAAAATACGACCAAAGAGGCGTTATCAGCCTAACTTACAAAAATGACTTTACAAATGTGGTTTTTATAGGCTCCATCCGAGATCATAGCTACGATCGCTCAGGGCTATTGCTTCTCCGCATCATTCCTTACTATCACTTTCTCGTCGTTAACTTATCTGCATGCCTGCTGCCATGAATATTATGCCATGTCATCACATCTCCTACTCTATACTTCTGTCATAGATTACAAAACTGGTGTAGCTTCCTCATCCCGCACCTTATCTTTTCCTTTCTCCTTTTCTTCCTTCTTATATCACATCATCCTTCCTTTTTCCCTTGATGTTGTTTCCCATGTCATAGCTCTTTCTTCTTCTTCTTCCTTGTACTCTTTTTCCCTTACTTATGCAAAATTCTACATGAATTCTTCCCTTCTATCCTGGGCCCAATAGGTCCCCAACACTCACCTGTGGCTCTTCCAGAGCCATGTGAGATACTACTCCATAAACTGACTTGCGCGAACTATGTTCTGAAAATATTCCACAATTTTCAGCAACTTCTCTTTTTTTGCGTGCACTTTTTCTTCAACTTTTTGTATGTGCTCCACTAGGTCGGAACTGACATGTTCTGGCATGTCGCTTTCCACTAAGGCCACGATGTCGTGCACCTTCTAGTGCACAGGATGAATGATCTCTGTGAAAATTTCATTTCTTTCATGTGACTCTATATTTTCCTCGCAATGTTGCTACTATGCATGCAACGTAGTGGTTCACTTTTGTAGGGTACGCATTTCTACGATTTTGACCTTTTTGTGCTCCAAGGGCAGTTGCTTTATCTCATTTCACATATGTGTGATATTGGTTTCTAGAACAGTGAGGTCGCTCGCAATATTCTATGATTTCCCATCATCCATTAGAGTCTCCCAAGTCTGGGAGACTTGGCCGATGACTTTAGCACATATCAACTCTATTTCCTGTACCTGTTTTGTAGCCTACATGGCTACATCACATCGGATTTGCAGCACTTCAGGTAGGGTGTTGGGGATCTGTCGTGCTTCTATATCAGTTACCTTCTTCTTAAGATCACTAGCTATCTTTTCCAGCCTAAGGACCTTATCCTCTGATGGCATATCATGTGAGATCTCCTCATCAGCCACATTTGAACAAATAGTATTAATGACATGGGTAAGCTTCTTCTTATTTTCTTCTTTTTTCTTTACTTCATGTGCATTTTTTCCTTCAGTTTGCTGAGAGCCTTGACTGGGTGATTTACCTATATGTCAAGATCATTTCCTCATATCCAGATCTCTATAACCGCTTCTCTCTATAGAGCCTATACATCCTTCAACTGGACCTTAAAAAAATCTAGGAAAACTAGGGAAGTATTATTATGCACCTCATTGGGGTCCGAAGCTCCAAGTTCTAGCACTTCTTTACCTAACTGGGCCTTTTTTGGGTGGTCCTTTCTAGGACACAGGATTTCTTGTGCCTCCAATGCAACAGGGTCGTCCTGTGATGGGGATACCCATGGCATGCGTTCCACTGCTATTTTAAATGCTTCAATTGTTTTTTCAAGGTCATTTAACTTATCTGTAATGGTACTAGTGCACTAGTTCTGCTTCCTGCAATAGTCATCAAATCATGGTTGGATAGCTTTTTGTAAGGAATCTACCAGGGATGCGATTTCTTCCTCATCCTAACCATAAGTATTCACCTCTTTGTTATCCCTTCACTTTTTTCGCGATGATTCTGGTTGAGGTTCTATATCCCGAGTCTTTGTTTTTTAGGTTTGTAGTGGTGGCTCGGGTTGGGATTGAGCGGTCTGAGCATTGTCAAGGATTGTTGCATCGACCTATGGGGTACTCTTTTCTTCAAGAGGTGGTGATCTCGGATGTTTCCAATCCTTTTCCAAATCCCGTATAATGGTTTTTAGATCCTTGGCTATGAGAATATATTATGTGGGTAACCATTGTTTCTGGGGGTCTTTGTGTGTCTGGATGTACACATAGTGGGCTGCTAACTAAAAATTAACAGCATGTTGAATTCTAGAGATGGTATTTCACCACAGTATTACCTTTAGTTTCACCAAATTTCTCAAGTCATCGTTATGAACAAAGAATTGAGTGTTGCTACTCAGTTGTCAGCCTTCATCAGCCAAGAAAAAAAAATTGGGTATCGTGCTTCGTGGCATAGTATAGGTATGTCTACCGACCGGTACTCTACATAGTTGGACCATACAGTAAAAGAGATCATGATTATCAACCAAGCATAATGGAAAGGGGTACCATCATCCTGTGTTGAAGTGGCATCTTGAAGAAGCTCATTTAGCAAAAAAATGGATAGATTGAATTGCACTCCTTCTACATAAAGTGCAACCAGCATTATTACCCTTGCATTACATTGATTGGGGTTCAAGACACATGGGATTTTGTGTGTCAAAATTTTAGCTTCTATGCGAGTAGCAGGGTCCTCAATGGATGAAATTGGAAATTCTTCACCAGAGTTGGCCAGGTTATATTTTTCCCGAGTCTGTGCAACCTTTTTGGGGTGTTCTCCTTCCTGAAATTTCTCTTCAGGATCCTTTCCAAGTCACAACAATGTCGTGATTGCTGAAATGAGATCTACATCAATTGAGTGGGGCTTGTCTAGCCACAAGAATCCTGCATGAAATACTACCAATAACTGTTTTACATAGGTATCCACTTCTCTGGTTTGGCCAAAATGCAACATGAACAGGAGTGATAGAAACCCTGACTGCTCTAGCCCATTTTCCCATTGCATTGGAATGAACATTTTTGGCAATTCACGGGACTCCTAGAGCAGCTTCATATAATTTTTCCTGTCTAATTATCTGATAATGCTGGTGTCTAAGTATTGAAAGGTGAGGTTTTCCAACAGAGGCATGATATTGTGTAAGACCTCCATGTCCTTCGATTTCTTAGGTGCTACTAGTGTAACCTGGCCAGCAGCAAGGATGGTAACTGGTAGTGTATCAGACCTTCCCGATGGTTGATAAGGCAGTAATAGGTTTCTAGTTTTGAAGTCTTACTTCTCCTCCTAATCCTATGGTGGTACTAATGATTCTTCATTCCTCATCATCTTCATTGGTTGCTTATCCTTAGGTTCTACAGTAGATTGGGACTCATGTACTATACATTTTTCGCTAGAGAGGGGTGGACCCTGGCCTGAGGATGGTCGGGGCTAGTTCCTTGGGGTTCTATGTCCTATGCCATGGTGCATTGGAGTATTGGATAGAATTTTCATAGGGGCATTAAAATTGACTATCGTGAAGGATATGAACTATTTTTTTCTCATTGATTTTCTCACAATAATTCTTCCTCTAGGTCTAAACTTTGTGATTCTGGATAGGGAAACAATGTGGATTTTGAAACAACTGATTCCTAACAATCACCCTTCCCACAATTTTTCTGTACTTAGAAATTATTCTCCATATTGAATGTCTTGGGGTAGCAGCATTAGTATTTAAGGAAATTTTCTCGACATGCCATCACTGATACAACGTTTAGAAAGGAGGCCCTTGTTATTTATGGTGGTTATCACTACAAGGTATAGCGTCCGGTTCTTCAAGGATTTATGAATTAATAACTGACAAATACACTTTCAGTGGCTTTGCTTGACTACCGTGCCAATCATGGTACTGATTTATTATAGTGTGATTTTAGCAGATTTTTCTTTTTTTTGACCAAAGTTCTCCCTTTTTGTTGGCTGACTTGGTCATGTATTTTCCCTTTGCTACAGTTGTATAATTTTTTTATTTTTTTATGTCCTTTATAGCAAGGTGTCGTGTATTTTCACATGTCTGATCTCTTTCCACTTTGCACATCCCTTGTGACACATGGATATTATGACGGTTGGGTCACTATCTGTCGGATCTATCATGATTTTATACCACAACGCATAGTTATGCCTAGTTATGTTGCATTGATGGAGGTCCGTGTCTGCAACGGTTATCTCTGCATAGATTTTCTCCTTTAGCATGTCTTTAGCATGTCCAACACAACATCAACTGTTGGATGTTCGCTTCTAACCTCAAATATCTAAGCAAAGTTTAGACTTAAACTTTCCCACTCATTAGTTCCTCATCACAACTTGTCTTATGTGTACCAACCTCTTGGCACCATTTCCAAGGTGTGGATGAATCGATGAACCCTTTCCTGTCATGGATATGCTTTCCAAGTCATGTGATAGTGCTCAATATGTTTTCCAGTATCTGACAATCGTATGTATTTCTGATCACCATAGTTGATCTCATATCCAAATCTGATCTCCATCAGTCTTCTACATTGTGGCCATTTAGAGATGGACTGTTGATGTGTGCCCCTCCATCTAGCGGGCGTAGCTTTCAGAACATAGTCCAAAGCAGATAGTCACTGTGATTCTGTTATTTTTATAATATTAATCCATCATAAGTACCTTAGTTACACCAATTAGGCAATTTTATTACTTTTTAATCTTTAATACACTATGAGGTGGAGTAGGGGTGCTTAGGTGGACTAATGCCATGTCAAATTGGGGCTTTCACACCCACATGAGAACTCCATCTTAACCAACTAGCCAAATGTGCACCCTAATAATTGTTGGTGTACTCCCATACCATGGATCTGGTCAACTAAGTTGACTTGGAGCGCTAGAGTGGGATTTTTCCCAATTTTGGCTTGATTTTCTGCATTAAATGTTGCATTGAGACTCTAAACCACCCAAATTTTCACACCCACATTGTCCAAGGTGTAATGATTGATCCAAATTACTTCATCCTTGTCCGGTCATCAATTCCTACCTATTTGGGTTGAGTTGGGACATTATTGGCCCACCTAGGGGGGTTTGATGCCAATTTGGCAATTTTAAGTTGTATGCTAAGAATTGGATTCTAAAGCCTCATGAAACTCTTATGATGTATTATATACCTAATAATAACAATTTTTATGGTTAGACAGTCTAAAGTTATCTTTTTTTTTCTGTTCACATTGTGTGTGTAATTTTACTTCTCATTTGATGGTTTTTGATAATTCTTGCACCAAATTTGATTTGTGAGCTTCACTAATGCTCCTATATTCTCCTATGGTTTGAATTTCTCACAATGATCTTTTCTTCGAATTACTCCAAGAAGGAAGCAAGGTTAGGAAATCCATCATACCTAGGTAGCATGCTTGCTTCAACTCCTACTCTTCAAACAAATTTAGTGATCCTAGCACATATGCGCATTGAGACTTCCTGCAGCTTGTTCTACCAATTTTTGAGGGCTTCAACTCAGTTGGATGTGCACGAGCTGAAACTATGCCAACTCAGGTTGCCATTAGCTGTGGGATTAATATAATATTCCTTCGAAGACATGATGTTATACAACTGGTCCAAATATTTCTCTTGCCCTTCACTATGCACATGCTCAACATAATGATGGCCTTCAAGGGGATCAATGGGTGCAACCACCCTCATTTTGGAATCTTCAAAAGACAATATCATTTTCTTGAATTTTATGATTTTCTGGTTATCAATAGCCTAATCAATCCCTAGAAGCGCAGGGTAGGGATTTGTTCATCAACAATGTCAATGACCTTGAAGTATTCATATGTTCTCAATCCTTAAACATCCATGGACACTTGGAACATTCTACCAATTGGTAGCACCTTCGACTGGTTTGCAAGCCGTAGTTGAATAGGAGACCAGTCCAGTCACAACTTATTCATGCTTTCACATGTTTGTATTGTCAATATATTGACATATGAGCCCAAGTCAAATATGATGTAGTCCATATTATGATATCCTATATTCACAGTCATTCACAATTTTCGTCTTGTCTTCTGTTTGCTTCAGACTTGATTGACTCTTCTTTCAGGGCACAGATCTATTTTGTCTTCTTCTATTACTGTTGTCAAATCTACGACAACATCTTTGTCATGGATTAGAGCTAAACAAATTTTGAAAAATTCCTTGAGCTTACTAACCATTTTAGTGGGTGGATGTCTGATTAGTTGTTCAAATCTTTTAGGCATATCTCCTACTTGTCCTGATGTCGACAGTTGATTGGTATCAACAAAGTCTTGTCGCGCTTCCAAGAAGACTTCCTTTTCTTGTTGGACATCTAGTGGAGCTTTCTTTTCTGCCGCATGTCGCACATGCGAATGTCCTTGTGGTGTATTTTGGTATGCTCCTATCACAACACCTCCTCTTGTGACTATAAAAAGGTTGGCTTGTCTTGGATTGATAGAAATAATTTGAATATTCAGATTGGGGATTGGATTTAGATTCTACGTTGGGTTAGGGTTAACGTCTATTCTAGCCTGCCATTTCGCAATGAGTTGTGGACAACGTTCTACAGTGTGATAAAATGATTTACAATATGTACATTTTTTCATAGGACTTTGACAATATAGGGAAAAGTGTCTTGGTTTCCCACAACTATAACATATAACTTGGCCTCTTCCTCGACCAAATACTCCTCCTTGTTGTTGTCCTCAACCTATAAATTTCACACCCCTCCTTTGTGGAGGTTATTATTTTTGTTGAGGATACTGGTTTGACTAATATTGCGCTTGAGGATATTGTGTTTGTTGCAACTGGGTAGCCTGATACTGAAACTACACTCGTCCAGCTTGCATTTGTTCCTTATTCTTCATTAGGTAGGTATCCATCATTTTCTCTAGGAGTAATTGGAAGGCTCTACAATCCTTTTCATCATCCCTTATCGATATACAAAAGTTACAATACAGACTAGCAGGGGCACTTACAATCTTTTGTAAGTACAAACATTCCTTGGACTTGTGATCTCTAGTTTGGCATACTCTGCACCAAGGTATTCCTTGGGTGTTTAACAGGTTCATCGCACCTGCTGCAACATAATTCATTAGCGTTGGGAAATTATCCTTATGGTCCCCATCTGTTCTGTACCTGGTAAACCATAGTTCTTCGTGTACTTCTTTTCCTCTTTTGATGTCTTGGAGATGCACCATAACATTGGCCAGCTGTGACTAAATTTTCATCATGCCCGATCCAGTGTCTCCTACTGGTGAGGCTTCTAACTTCATGGCTAACTCCAGAGCCTCTATCTGTGACATGATTTTATGTTGCATTAACAACATTCGGATGTCTAGAAGCAATAAAACAATTAACTGTTCCTTTTGTTTCACATCCGACGTTTGAAAAATGACCTTAGCCATTAACATCTTAAATCTCTAGTCAAAATCCCAAACAGATTATGTTGGTAGCTTATTGATCTCCTTGATCTTAGTGATGCACTGTGACTCATACTTCGGTTTCTTAAATTCATCAATTAAATGGAGTCTAATCTCATTGAGTGTCTTTGGGACCACTCCTACTTGTACTATGGATAACTTCATATACCAATCTAGCACATAACCTCGTATATTTGTAATCATCTGTGCTTTCTTGTTGTTCTCTTCTTGGATCTGTCGTACAATCCAGATGGCGTCACACAGAAACCAATGGTTTTCTCGGTCTTCCAACCCATTCTAATTGAATAATGGGAGCTTAATGTTAGTTCCATCCATTGGGTTGATCAGTACTATATTAATTGGTGGTACAGTAGGAAAAAAATTGGAGTAATCAGACTTCCTTATCTTTATTTACAGCGTTAGTACTACTCATATTTATAGAAATAATTGGAGATGGTTCTCATTGTCTTACCTCTGGAATTGTCAGTGAGTTGAGGACATGTTCTGGTTCCAGAGCTTCACTTGACTCCTCAGATTCTTTGTCTCCTTCTGATATTGGTTGGTACTCCTCTTCCTCGTCACATGATCCTTTGCCTAGGTACGATGTAAACTCGTAGCCTTCCTCTTCTTTCTCTGTGCTACAACTGCCTCGTTCGAACAGAGTTTTTCTCCTTTTTCCGGACCTAAATCTCCTTCTGCTTCTCAAAAATCCAAATACTAGTTTAGTTCCACCTTCTCCTGGGAACATCTCACTTCAGTTTTTTGCTGAGACATAGCCACCCTTTTCTTCTCAATCTATCATTTGCAAAATTCCCTTTTCACATCTGAGCATTTTTATGCACGTCTTTCAATATGAAATATATCTACTGCGTGGTCCTTGGAAAATTTCTCTTCGCCTCACTGTATGAGGTTATCATGTTAATGATGTTTTCAGTGATATATCCTTCTATGATACTATCTAACCAGAAGTCCACAACCCTTGATATAGAGGTGTTGATTCTTTTTAGCATCTCAATCAAGAACGGAGTCCACTCTGTTGGTTCCCCTCGAAAATTCTTTTTTTGGGTTGTCAAATTAGACAGCAATTCATACAATAGAGTGAGGAATTCGGCAAATAAAATATTTCGAATGTCCAAATATATGTATCATTCTAACCACTTCGTCAGCATACACTGAGATCCTTCACTTTCTTTCTGTGCAAACTTTAGCTCTTTTACACCCACCCAACTTTGGATCTTCAGTTTCATGGGATGATAGAACATGTCCCTCACCACACACTTTTAGGGTCTTGACAATGGAACTATTTTTTGGCCTTCTCTTCCCTGCAACCCAAGTTCAGTCCCCTCTCTCTGGTCAGTGCAACAAAGCCCAAGATATTGACCAGATGGAGAAGAGACCAGCCGGCAGCACCTGCGACACATATGTTGTCTCACTCGAGATATCTCAGTTCTTATGGGTAACTTCCATAACCATGTTTCCATAGTTTGTGCAGGAAGGTGTTCAAGTCCTTGGCCTTGCGCCAAGGTTTCTAACAAAGACTGAGAAGGTGGGTTGGTGGTTTGCACTTTAGATATCAATATTGAAGTATACTCTCCCCTATTTATGCAATCTTAAGCAAATGCACATCGATAATACATCACAAACTTATTCATTACTCAAAATACAACATTCATACAGTTATCTCTTTAAAGAATAGTACTCAATCAATCATTTAACACAGTAAATATGCATCTGTCTAAGCTACTCATCATTCATGCATGTACAAAACATGTAACGTGGAAACCCATCTAAGAAAAAACCACAAGGTGCTATTCATTTGGCCTTGGCATGAGAAAATAGATGCACCTTTTGTCTGTACATAAAGCTACAGAATGTGTTCAAGATATTCTCTTCTCTCTCTACATACTTATTTTCCCTCTCATGCTCTCTGTTCTTCTTATATTTACCACTCTACTCTAATCCTACTCAGGGATTCGCACACAACCTAGATCGACTAAACCTTCTCTCTCTGTCTGTGCACTCAACTACAGATCCACTACTCTGATGCACTCAGTGATCTATAGTTACCTACTAAAAACTATTGTATCCTTTTTGTAATCTCACAGATCACATAAGGTTACTAATAATACATACTAAACATACATAACTATAAATTAGAGACATGAGATAAGAACAGATAGGAAAACAGATTATATTATTGCAATGAGTTCATACAAGATAGAGAACTGAACTGAGTTCTCATTTGGATCAACAGCCTAATATATACAATGTACAGATAGTTACAAAATAACTACCTGTCGGTTCGGTGAACCGACACAACTTTTAGCTAGCCGACCTAATCTTTCTAGTTAGTCGGCTGATCGACTAAGTCGGCCCATCGGCTTAGTCATCTGATAGACTGAGTCAGCCCATCGACTTAGTCGGCTGATCGACTAAGTCGGTCTTCGTTCAAGTCGACTTCGTCGACCTGCTCCTTCTACATCTCCCCCACGAACAAAATGTTTCTTCATCCCGAAGAAACAGGGAGGTACAAAAAATGAATCTCTGTCAAATCGTTGAAAATTGCTACTATGGTGGACTGTGCAGACGGATGGTTGGTCTCTTCTGGATGCAGAATTCGATGATGGCTGGTGCTTTGATGGAAAGGTGATGCTGAAAGTCCGTCCAACTCTTCAAGGCTTTCTGGATGTCGATCTTCAATGTCGTTAAACTTGACAGTACCAACATCTTTTCTGAAATGGGCATTTCTGCAATTTTCTCCATATTGGGGACTAGGGAGTGGTTTTGCTCTTCTGCTGCATTGATAAGTTGTTTCATCTCGGGGAAGATGACATCGACCTTTTCTAGGTTTGGTAGAGCCTGTTCCACCCATTGGTGTGCTTCCCGTTCCATTTTCTGCAGCTTGTTGGTCTCCAGCACTATCTGATATTCTATCATCTGTCTGAGTGCTGCTTCTGTGGTTTTCCTGCTCTCCAAGGCCTGAATGCCTTAGAGAGTCTGTCATGTCTGTTGGTATACCTGCCCATAGTGAGTAGGCCAGCCACGTAAAATGTCTTCTATGACAATAGACTCCTCCATGTGGTCCTGGAGCACCTTGTAGGCCTCTGAAAAGGCAGTGTGCTGTGCGAGGAGTAGTCGAGCAGTCTCCTCCTTTTGTTCTTCCTTATTCTCTTGCATCCGGGCCTGGACGGTCGATGAGGATGGTCGAGGATGATGATGTCGGTTATCAAAGTAGTGAGTTGCTGTCATGTTTGTGGTGTTTGACTGTATTGTTTTATTTATTTATTTATTTTGAATTTTTTTCCTTTTATGGGTTTTGATTGATGGTTAAGGTCGGTTTTTTTTTTCCCAGTTTCTGTAACGTTTGAGTCGGGCTCCATTAATGAGCTTCTGAAATACTAGGCCCTGTAATGTCTTTAGTCGAACCGAGCCATTGGGGTGTATTTCTTCGAAAATGTAAGGTCCCATCCATTCTGTATGTAGTTTCTTGGGTTTTCCTTTGAATCGACTGTTATAAAGTAAAGCAAGGTCGGCGACCGACAGGTTTTTGTTTTTTATGTTACGGTCGTGCCACGCTTTCTGTTGTTGTTTGTGAATTTCCTGGTGTTCGATAGCCATGAGTCTATGTTCTTCTAGCTTACTGAGCTGGAATAGTTGGTTCGTTCGTGCCTGTTCGACATCGACATGTAGTAGTTGTGCAACAATAGGTGTCTGCTGTCGGAAATGTAGGGGGACGACTGCTTCTTTCCTGTAGACTAATCGGAAGGGGGTTTGGTCAGTCGACCGTTTATTTGCTGTCCTGTATGCCTAGAGAAACGCAGGGATTTTCTCATCCCAGTCGTCTTTGTCGGTGCTGCATATTTTGGTTAACCCTTTTGTCAATGTTTTGTTGAAAGCTTTGATCGCGCCGTTCGACTGAGGATGATATGCAGTGCTTCATCGGTGGTCGATGTGAAACTGATCGATCAAATTTTTGATGTTTTTGTTGATAAAGTGTGATCCTTGGTCACTGATCAATGTGAGTGGGCATACGAATCTAGTGATAATGTTTTCGTAGATAAAATTAGCAGCGACCTCACTTGAACATGTATCGATGAGTTTAGCTTCTGCCCATTTGGTGACATATTCCATTGCAGTGATAATATATCTTGCACCTGATCGTTTGGCAGGGATAGGGAATGGTCCTATGAAGTCTATAGCCCAAATTTTGAATGTGAGACTAGGGTTTACAGATATCAAGGGCATTTTTGTGCTTGGGAGAGGTCAACCAAGTCGTTGACCTCTGTCACATCGACTAACAAAGATTTTGCAATCTTTGTGGATTATCGGCCACCATAATCCTGACTATCCGATTTTCTTTGCAGTGGTGTCTACTTGGAAATTTCCTCCTACAGGGCCATAGTGTGCTTCATGCATGATTTTTTCTCTCTCGTGGTCGAGTACACATCTTCTGAGAATGTCGTCTAACCCCATTTTGTACAAAAATCCATTGATGAGGCTGTAGGGTGCAGCCTTCATAGCTAAGATTTGTTTTTTCTTGGTGTTCAGACCTTCTGGTGCCTAACCTGTCTCCAAGAACTGAGCTATTTCTTCCAGTTCTTCAGGTACTGCTTCTATGAGGAATAGATGTGCATCCGGCAAGTCGTCATCGACTCTGGTCGGTTCCTCCCCTGTGTCGATATAGGATAGGTGGTCGGGACCGACATTTAAATTTCCTGGTCGGACCACTACTTCAAACTCAAATTCTTGAAAAAGAAGTAGCCATCGACAAATTCTCCCATGATGAAGAGGTTTATTAACAAGGTAATTCAAATCTTGATGGTCGGTATAAAATGTGAAGGGGTTGGCCAATAGGTAATGTCGATACTTTTGGAGGGAAAAGACCATAGCTAGGGCTTCTCTTTCAGTGGTCAAATAGTTCCTTTCAGCCTTATTTAATTTTTGACTGCTGTACACTATAGGGTAATCCATCCCATCATCCCCTGGTTGAGTTAGGATTGCTCCGATTGCTATTCCTGAGGCATTGATATGCACATGAAATTTGGTCAACCATTTTGGCCGACCATTTTCACCACAGACACTGACCGACGACATCAAGAGTCCCATCACGCATTGATGGCCTTGAGCGCCGCACACATTCCACCATTAAGTCCCATTCGAGCATTACAGCTGGACTATCCAATCCGCCATTAATAGGTCCATCCCCACATGCAAAAACACCCACGCCTATAAATACAAGACAGTCGAAGGTTCATCCACCACACCATTTACCCACAGAGAAACCATCGACTAACAAAGGGCCATAGTGTGCTTCATGCATGATTTTTCCAAGTGGTGTCTACTTGGAAATTTCCTCCTACAGGGCCATAGTGTGCTTCATGCATGATTTTTTCTCTCTCGTGGTCGAGTACACATCTTATGAGAATGTCTTCTAACCCCATTTTGTACAAAAATCCATTGATGAGGCTGTAGGGTGCAGCCTTCATAGCTAAGATTTGTTTTTTTCTTGGTGTTCAGACCTTCTAGTGCCTGACCTGTCTCCAAGAACTGAGCTATTTCTTCCAGTTCTTCAGGTACGGATTCTATGCAGAATAGATGTGCATCTGGCAAGTCATCATCGACTCCGGTCGGTTCCTCCCCTGTGTCGATACGGGATAGGTGGTCGGGCCCGACATTTAAATTTCCTGGTCGGACCACTACTTCAAACTCAAATTCTTGAAAAAGAAGTAGCCATCGACAAATTCTCCCATGATGAAGAGGTTTATTAACAAGGTACTTCAAAGCTTGATGGTCGGTATAAAATGTGAAGGGGTTGGCCAATAGTTAATGTCGATACTTTTGGAGGGAAAAGACCATAGCTAGGGCTTCTCTTTCAGTGGTCAAATAGTTCCTTTCAGCCTTATTTAATTTTTGACTGCTGTACACTATAGGGTAATCCATCCCATCATCCCCTGGTTGAGTTAGGATTGCTCCGATTGCTATTCCTGAGGCATTGATATGCACATGAAATTTGGTCAACCATTCTGGCCGACCATTTTCACCACCAACACTGACCGACGACATCAAGAGTCCCATCACGCATTGATGGCCTTGAGCGCCGCACACATTCCACCATTAAGTCCCATTCGAGCATTACAGCTGGACTATCCAATCCGCCATTAATACGTCCATCCCCACATGCAAAAACACCCGCGCCTATAAATACAAGACAGTCGAAGGTTCATCCACCACACCATTTACCCACAGAGAAACCATCGACTAACAAAGGGCCATAGTGTGCTTCATGCATGATTTTTCCAAGTGGTGTCTACTTGGAAATTTCCTCCTACAGGGCCATAGTGTGCTTCATGCATGATTTTTTCTCTCTCGTGGTCGAGTACACATCTTATGAGAATGTCTTCTAACCCCATTTTGTACAAAAATCCATTGATGAGGCTGTAGGGTGCAGCCTTCATAGCTAAGATTTGTTTTTTTCTTGGTGTTCAGACCTTCTAGTGCCTGACCTGTCTCCAAGAACTGAGCTATTTCTTCCAGTTCTTCAGGTACGGCTTCTATGCAGAATAGATGTGCATCTGGAAAGTCATCATCGACTCCGGTCGGTTCCTCCCCTGTGTCGATACGGGATAGGTAGTCGGGCCCGACATTTAAATTTCCTGGTCGGACCACTACTTCAAACTCAAATTCTTGAAAAAGAAGTAGCCATCGACAAATTCTCCCATGATGAAGAGGTTTATTAACAAGGTACTTCAAAGCTTGATGGTCGGTATAAAATGTGAAGGGGTTGGCCAATAGGTAATGTCGATACTTTTGGAGGGAAAATACCATAGCTAGGGCTTCTCTTTCAGTGGTCAAATAGTTCCTTTCAGCCTTATTTAATTTTTGACTGCTGTACACTATAGGGTAATCCATCCCATCATCCCCTGGTTGAGTTAGGATTGCTCCGATTGCTATTCCTGAGGCATTGATATGCACATGAAATTTGGTCAACCATTCTGGCCGACCATTTTCACCACCGACACTGACCGAAGACATCAAGAGTCCCATCACGCATTGATGGCCTTGAGCGCCGCACACATTCCACCATTAAGTCCCATTCGAGCATTACAGCTGGACTATCCAATCCGCCATTAATACGTCCATCCCCACATGCAAAAACACCCGCGCCTATAAATACAAGACAGTCGAAGGTTCATCCACCACACCATTTACCCACAGAGAAACCACAACCTCAGTCGACTAAAGACCAAGAACCCTCTCACACCTTCGACCAACCCGACATAATGGCACCCAAACTAACCCGAGCAGCGGCTAAGGCAAGAGAGCTGTAGGCAGAGGACACACCCTTGGTCCACTGATTAAAGAAAATTAAAAATGCTAAAGTCCAAGATGGCCAATGGCAGAGACTCTGGACAGAAATCCAAGAATGGGCCTATGTCGACAAAAGGATGACCCAGGCCGCCGAGAGAATCCGGCAGAGCACCATCTTCCACTACCCTAACGCACCACTGATGGCAAGCTTTGGTGGGATGAAAGAAGTAGCGGTCAAATTCATTATCATTCGTTACCACAATGGCCGATTCTACTTTGACAGGCCCATCGACATTACTGGGGATGTTATCTCATGACTTACTAGTCCGTCCAACCAAGGCAGCCCTGTACCAATTGGGATAAAAGAAGGGTTAGTCGAAGAGCTTAAGGGCTCGCCGTCGGGGAAGAATTACAAGGGGCTGATGATTGGCCAGATTATGACATGAATGCCACATATTGTGGCTAAAATCATTGCAATCACCCTTACATTAGCCGGTCGAGGCAGCGACCTCAAACTGGAGATGTTGGAGGCTATCGACACAATTGCGACTGATGGTCGGATCTACCGCTGGGGAGACTATGTTGCCGACATGGTCAAAACCATCTGCGAAAGATGCTAAGAGATAGGAGGTATAATCAAGTTTCCCTCTCTTATTCTCTGGATTTTCATGTATCATATCTGTCCAGAAGGCAGTCCAGTATTCCGGGAGATGACCAGGTTCGAAATGAACCGATTCAAACCCTTCTCACAAAAAGGAACCCTGCATGAGCTAGCATAGGGGAAAGTATTCTTAGAAAACTAGTTTTAGCAGTTGAAGGTTCGCACGACGAGGTGGAGGGTGCCCCAAAACATCCGACAAAACCTCCCTGCAGACTCCCATATACAATTAGAGCTCGACCACACGTCGGTCTGGTACATGCAAGGTCAAGACCCCAAATCCCAGGACCTCGACTACTATCCAACGGTCGACCAGATTTTCTAGGAATTGACCCGACAGGCTCAAATAAAAATACAAATACCTGAGGCTGCCAAATAGGTCGACTTCTCTATCATAGATCCACTTACCAACCAGGAAAAAGAGGAAGACTACGAGCTGAACCTCTATATCAGCACATTTGTGTCGGAGGACACCCCGGCCATTCCCACTAGTTAGGTACACATCACTGTCAAACCTCCGACTACAAAGGTAGTCGACCCATAGCCAACAGAACATCAACAACCAACAGTACAACCACAACAACAAAAAACCCCTCCGGCTCCAGCAACTCTCGACCCAATTCAAATACCAACAGGTGAAGTCGAGGACACCGACCCAGAATATGCTTTATCTAAAAGCATCATTAAGAAGCTGGCCAAGGAGATAGCTGTCGCCAGAAAGAGAATAAAGGCCCAAAAGCTACACCAAGGAAAGGGTAAGTGCAAGCTTCTCCTTGCTGACTCATCTGACGATGAGGAGGAGCTAGTATCCACGACCATTGACATTGTCATGGACGCCGCTGTAAATAAAGTATCAGTTGAAACTCAGTTTCAAGAGTATCTGGACGTAGGAGCTCCGGAGGGTCGGCCAAAGAAAGCAAAAATGACACCGGGGCCTGAAAACGTTATCGACCTTGTGTCGACCCCTCCACCTCCATCCCTGACACTCGTAGTCGAGGAGCAAGCATCAGTACAACAGTCAGGTAGTCCCAAGAATGTCTATCAAATAGAAATCCCAGAGACAGTCAAAGCCAAGGTCGACCAGGATGCTGAGCTTAAAGCTTTCGAGTATAGGGGCTTCGACCAGTTTTCTTTTCAGTTTGTCGAAGGAGATTTGGCATTCCTCTATCCACTTAAATTCTTGGTCTTCCTTTAATAATTCTTCTAGAGGGTAGGTCATGTCTGAATAATGTCTTATGAATTTCCTATAATAGTTTGTATGGCCTAGTAACACCCGAACTTGTTTAGGGTTTATTGGTGGTTTCAAGTCAAGGATGATTTTAATCTTGGAAAAATTGACTTTGATACCATCTTTACAGACAATATGCCCTAAGAGTATTCTTATAGGGGTCATAAAGATACACTTCTTAATGTTCAGGGAGAGTTGAATCTGTCGACATCTCTCTAGAATAAGTCGAAGCCATGTGCAGTGATATTTTAAGGTGGAGTAGATAGTCCAATCATCGAAGTATACTGCCATGGTCTTATAGATATATTCTTGGAAGGTCTTGACAACAATTCGGGAAAACACTGCAGGTGCATTCTTTAACCCAAAAGGAATAACTCTGTAAGCAAAAGAGCTAAATTCATAGACAAATGTTGTCTTCTTTTGATCTTATTTTGCTATGGGCACTTGGTTATACCCTGAGAAGCCATCTGTGAATGAATAACATTCATGGCCAGCAACTTCATTCAAGATCTCATCAGCATAGGGGGTTGGGAATGCATCTGTTAATGTTACTTTGTTAAGCTCCCTAAAGTCAACACAAATTCTCAACCTTGTCGGGTCATGTTTCTTTGGCTGTACTACCATTGGACTTGCCCATTCAGACTGGTCAATGGGGTAAATGATCCCTACTGCTAACATGTTGTCTATTTCCTTTTTAACTATTTCTTTGTACTTATGAGCTAGTTTATTAGGTATTTTCTTGACAGCTCGGACATCAGGTTTAGTGTCTATTTTCATTTCTCCCATTTCTTGTACTAAGCCTTTTAAGTCTTTATAGTCCCTTGCAAAGACATCCTGGAACTCTCTAAGTAAGTTCACTATTTTAGTGGTATGTTGTTCATTCCAGTAGTCACCAATCTTGGCTATTTTTGGTCGGTCGTCATTTGAAATGTCGACCTCCTTAGTTTTCACTTTGGCATCTAGCCACTCTGGTGCTTTGGCTTCATTGATCGGCTGACTTCCTTTTGTGAACTGTGAGAATGTGGCAGGGAAGTCGGCTGCAGTCATTCTGTCAAGATCTGGTTTGTCGGTGGTCTCGACTTTCAAGATTGAGTAGATTGGTTTGGTTGTTTCAATGTGGTCAGTCTTCCATCTAAAGCTCTTACCTTCTATGTTTTCATTTTCTAAGTGTAAATGTGTCGACTGGGATTTTGATTCATTTTGTATCTTGTTACAGTTCTTGATTTGTCAATGGTCTTGGGAGGGTTGTTTTTCTGTCGGTTGGAGAAACTGTTTGATTTGGTGTGTTGTCCCAGCCAATTTTTCATTTTGAGGTATGAACTGGAAGTCCTTAATAAAATTTTCTTTAAGTTCATGCCAAAAGAAGGTTTCACCTCTAGCTTCCTCCATCTTATACCATTTATTAGATAAGTCAGCTAGGGTTGAAGGAAACATATGTGGCCAGGCTCGCTCATCTTTGTATCCAAGCCTTCTCCACTCCTTTTCACAAAGCTTGATGTGTTATTTTGGGTTTTGTCCTTGGACAAAGATAGGGATTTGAGCTTTCTGGGTTAACTTTTTCCCACCAAACCGTTCAACAAAGAAAGTTGAAGCAGTTGTCCAGTTCTGAAGTTTTGATTGATGGGTGTCCCACCATCTAGCTGCTTGACCTGTAAATGTTTCCACAAAGCTTTGAAGTCTGCCATGTTCTCCAATATTTTTAGATACTTGTTCGACATGCATGATTGGGGATTATCTCTCCTTATACCTGGGCAGTTGAGTAGTAGGTAAGCTGGTTGGTTGTAAGGTGGGTCATTCCCTGAATTTTCTTTCAAATACTTTGGGGATAATTGATACAATGAAGCACTATCGAGTGGGTTTTTTCTGTACTTTTTGTCTAGTCCAGCACCCTCTTGCTTGTGTTTCATAATTTTCCATTTCCCAGTCATATAATTCAGCATCTGAATTATAACCAATTGAGTCTTGGTTACCTAAGTGAAGTTCCCCATAGATTTTTGGCTCTGTATAGTCCGTATTGTTTTGGATTTGATACAGTTGTCTGACATCGACTTCCTCATCAATCGGTTCGGTCCAAGGTGCTCCTTGGGAAGGATTAATGGGTACAATGACTTTGTGACCATTTCCTTTTAAATTAATTCTCTCTTTGTCTAAGGATATGGAGGCTTTCATCTTCCATCCCCAAGGTCGACCAACTAACGCTGGAAAGGACCTAGATCCTTCCTTTGGGTCAATAATTTCAAAATCAACCTTAGTTGATATTCCTTTGATGGTCGTGTCGACATTTTTCCAAACCCCAATGGGTTGAATGAGACCTTGGTCGGTGAGTTTTAGGTAGATTCCTGACTCATAGAGGTGAGGTCGGCCCATCTTTTCCCATGTATCCCGGGTCATGATATTTAACTGAGATCCGAAATTGAGCACTACTTGTCGGACGTGGAACCCTTCGATTTCCAGGTAGACAAGTGGGTCGACATCATTTTTGTCTTTTTTATTTAGGCTGCAAATGTTCTTAGTTTGTTTTTCGTGATTAGTACTTTTTATTTGATGCAATAAATCAATGAATTGGGCTACATATTTGTCTGTTTGAGTGAGATAGATTAATTGCTGTACTGTGTTAGGTCGACTGCTAACGAGGTCTTATTTTTGTGCGATGTCTTGAAATATATGTGTTGCTTCTTGATATGTGTGTTTTTCTTTCATAGGATCCGGATAGCCATTTGTGTTTTTAATTTTACTAATTTGGGGATTATCAGGGCCTGTTTTTGTGCCTTGTCGAGTAACGATATGTAGATTCTTAGTAGTTAACACATCATGCTTTTGTACACATGAAAAGACATTAACATTTTTCTTATTATTGATTTTCTCTAACATGGTAGGACAATCCTCCAGAGAGTGATCACCTACTCCACAATGGTTACAGAATTTCAGATCAGTCCTGTCCTTATATGGACAGTTGGCGTATCGGTGCCCTTCTTTATGACATATAAATCACTGGGTAGATCGATGTGGTCGTATGTCGCGATTCTCGACGAATCGACCTCTTCCTCCAAACCCTTGTCATCGATTGTCGTGCCGGCGCTCATAACATCAGCCTTCGTATCTTTGCCCATTCTAGTCATTGGTATTATTTTGCTCATTGTTTTGCGCTACTGCATTCATCTGGTAGACCGCCTGATAATTCTGTCGGTTTTTCAGGTTTAATTGACAGTCGACCGTGTTGTGACTTTTTGTCTCATAGATGGCGCACCAGGAAGCCTTTGCGTTTTCATGTTAAACGGACATTCTTTCGTAGAATGATCTCCGTGCTCTTGGCAAATATCAAAAATGCTTTAGTTTGCACAAAGCAGATGTCTTGTCGACTGTATTCATGTTGACAATTATCTTTCAGTGTCCGGCCGTCAAACATTTAGTACACTAGATTTATTGATTCTTGAGGGTCAGTTCTTTCAATGACTTCTACACATTCTCGAGCTGTTCCTCTAGTCTGTGGTCTGTCGGATAGGCAGGTATATCTTCATCCATTTCCACCTGCAGAGCTTTGGTCAGTGCATCTTCATATGTCTTGAATGTTTCCAAACTGATATGTCGCTGTACTTTATGTGATAATCCTGCAAGAAACCATTGAATTAGTAGTTTCTCATCAATAACATAATCTAATTGGCTTAATAGGTCCTTCCAATGTTTGTCGTAGTCACAGACTGTCTCCCCTGGCTTTTGCTGTGTCATTTTGATCTTTTTGGCAGCCAGGTGCTTGGCATCTGGGGTTTTGAAGAATGATAAGAACTATGACTTGATCTTAGCTTTCGTCGCTCTGGGTTTCCTTTCTGAAAAGGTCATGTACCATGTCAAGGCCCTTTTTCGTAAGGCTCTCGTGAACTGAGCCATTTGTCGGTCTTCATCCGTCACCTGGTTTGCTTCCCAGGTCGACTCGCAGACGAACCAATGTCATCTGGGGTCTTCATCCCCCTCATAAGGAGGAATGTGAGCTGATCCATGACCCATGTCTGAGTCACTTTCACTGCTTTCAGAAGTCAGCAAAGGTGGAGGCGTGGGTGGTGGTGAAAGTGGTGAGGTTGTTGATGTAGTCGAGCCTGCGGAGTTTTGGTCGACGGAACTTGTGCTCCCATCGTTGTTCGATTCATCTTCAATGTACAGTGGGTTGTTGTGGATTTCTATTGTCGATGGTCCACTACAACTTTGTGTGCGCAGGTCTGCTTGTTCAATTTCTTCAAAAGCTGTACTTGGCGGGGGGGGTGCTCCTTCCTGTGTCGGTAAGAGCAAGTGGATACTTCGGAGGGAGGGTGCTGCCTGAAACATCACCCAGTTTCCCTCGAGCGGTCAACTTATGATAAGGTGTCGACCTATGTCTGTGTCATCGCCTAGTTGACTCCATATGCTGTAGTCACCAGCTCGTAGTCGTAGATCCTCTTCAATAATAGTCTGGATTCTAGTATGTGGATTTGTTGGGGAAAGGGTTATTCCGTTGTCGGGAGATCTTATTTGGAGAGCTTATGGCTTCTCTATACACACTTCTTCCTCCATAGGGGACACCTCTTATTCGACGCCCTCTTCCTATCGGTCATGACCCGACTCTGGTGGATTCTCTTCACGGTTGTTCTCCCTAGGGTTTTGTTCTCTGTGCAGCTCTGCAGCTCTTTCGCGTCTGGCTTCCCTTCTCTACTGTCTCTCATCCTTTTCTTGTTTCTGAATGTCCTACATACTTTCATACAGTACTATTTTCTTCAGGTCCTCTACGGTCGACTTTTCATTACTGGTGACGTCTATCCTCCTTAGGTCAACTAGGATCCACTATACTCTACCTCTGACACAAGACCAGTTACCCCCCCATAGCCTACCTGACACTTTTAGAAAGCCCAGGTAGTTTGAATTACTTGCTCAAGATGTAATCCCACTCTCTTTCTGCAATAAATTTCTCCCACTTCCTTTGCTTTTTCGCCTATTTGGTGTTTGTTGGCTGTTCGCACAGTGGTGGTCTAGGTTTGACGATGTGGCCTACTCCATTCTCTATCAAGAATTTGAACAACAAGGTTGGAAAGGAGCACAAGAATTGTTCAGTGAAATTGGTGTAGAATTTCTCTTTGACAGTTTCCACCGACGTTTGGTCTTCGACTGCTTGCTCCTCATAGAAGTCGTCGGCGATTTTCTCAAACCACTCCGACAAATTCGTTCATCCCCCTCGAAACAATTTATCTAGCAACTGTTGTTCTTTAGTCGCATCTGGCTTTCTCATCCAGAAGCTACTTCAATAGTTGTGGCACAGACTCGATGAATTTTTCATGTGTCTCTGTGAAAAATCTTTCTTTGGCTTCAGCGACTGTTAATCTATTTCTTCTTGCATAGTTTTGCAAGTAGTTCACAACTTTACTGTCCCACCAGTCCTTGATCTCCTTCTCTGGTATCATATGTGAGCATATATTTTAGACATGTACTACCGGCAACGGAACCAATGTTGTAATCTCATAGATCACATAAGGTTACCAATAATACATACTAAACATACATAACTATAAATCAGAGACATGAGATAAGAACAGATAGGAAAACAGATTATATTATTGCAATGAGTTCATACAAGACAGAGAACTGAACTGAGTTCTCGTTTGGCTCAACAGCCTAATATATACAATGTACAGACAGTTACAAAATAACTACCTGTCGGTTCGGTGAACTGACACGAATTTTAGTTAGCCAACCCAATCTTTCTAGTTAGTCGACCGACCGACTTAGTTGGCTGATCGACTAAGTCGGTCTTCGTTCAAGTCGACTTCGTCGACTTGCTCCTTCTACAATCCTCTACTTAGCTCAAAAAGCATCTAAACAAGAACTAGTTAATAAGATAACTGATTGACTGGCTAACCCATGTGTTATACCCAATCATTTCACCAGCATGTGATAATATCTTTAATACCTCCGTTTTCCCTCAATCCCAAACTTGAAGTGAAAATAGTTCTACAGATGTTGATTCTACATACAAAACTCTAGCACTGCTCTTACCCTTGAGTTGATAAGCGGTACCTTACACAGCACCGCCTAAGTTATTTGGAAGAAAGGTGTTTCCACTGCCTTTGACCTTTATCTTTGGTGCGGTTCTCACCTTGCACCACTCTATCATAAGAGAGTATAAGCGGTGCACTTGGTAAAAAGTGAAAAAGAGAAGGTTTCATGAAGATTCTATAACAAAAGCTTCATGGCTAGCCTTATCCCTATTCACTTGGGTTAGTTAAGCTCAAGATCCATGCTTTGGAGATCTCATGGCCACCTCACCCACCTATTTCTAAACCATTCCTATCCCTTTGAGCCCTATAAAACCAAGCTCATACTCCATGGTTGAGGAGAGAAGAAAGGAGTAAAGTTATGCTACTGAATTAAAATCCCAGCCTAATCCTTTAGAGAGCATAGAGGAGCAAGTTGGAGCTATTGGGGATGAGATGTTAGTCTTGTGAAGGAGTGCATCGACACTAAGGAAAAATAGTTGTAAGCTCTTTCATTCATATATTAATTCAAAGTCAAAGTCTTTCCCATATATTTGTCTTTTTATAATCTCACATGTGTATTATCAGATTCCTTAGTCACTAATATGGATCTATGGATAGTTTTCTGGTATCTTTGATGTCGTCATGTGTTTGATGTGTTTATACAGGTCTTCCATCAGAAATCTTATTCCAGGAATCCATAGCTTCTAGGGAAAGTCTTTCGACCTATTTGTGACTCATTTGTTCTGGATCTAAACCATTCAGACCAGAGGAACAAATTTTTTCCATAGAAGGTGAAATATTCTTGATAACAAATATGGCGACTCCACTGGGGAATACAAGATTCAGTTGATCTGATGTTCCTCATTCTAAGAACACTTGTCTGAATCTAAGCTCTAGTATTCAATATTTTCAGTCAGATCTACTATCTGACTTAGTGAATTTTTGGTTTGAAATCATCAGGTCTATTCAGATCTGAGTCACCTTGACTTTATATGCTCTATATTACTGTTGATTCATCAGTTTTTATATTTTTTTTGCAACTTCTAACTTGATTTGTTTTCTCTCCTTGTGTTCTGGGTTTTTACAGGGAACTGCTCATGTGCAGTGGGCAATAAGTGGTGCCACCTCCTATGTGTAGATAGAAAGAAGTGATGCCACCTCTTGTGAGCATTTAACAGGAAGCGATACCTCCTTGAAACTTCTCTTTCAACAACCCTCTAGAAGCAGTGCTAGGTAGGTTTTTTAGTCTCTGTTTGATTTCAAAAATTGGCTGTTGTATTTTGATTTTTTGTGTGTTTTTTGGCTTACTTTTTAATTGTATATTCTGCAGTCTCTTTGATTATGATATTTGTTACAGATAAAAATTCCTATGGCTTGGGGTACCACAACAGATAGAGTAACCGCAGAAATAAATCCTTTCCAATATGCAAGAGAAACCAAATATCTAACACTAAAGGATCTTGATGCATAACTTATTTTGAACGGTTGGTGTAGATCCCCGTTGAGCTTTTCCACTCTCACTTGTATAAGTAATTTTTCTCTCTCAACATTCAGAAAACAAGACAAGCATGCTATATATTATTGTGTTAGAGCTACTCTAGCATATCTAATCAATAACATATAAGCATTTAAAAGCATCCGTGGATTCAATACTCATTTAAATACACATTATTGGACAGGAAAAGATATTTCTATTAATATAAAACAAATATTACAATAGTGACAACCTCTGTCGGCACGTCTGCGAATCAAAGAAACTGAGTCCTCTGCCTAGGCCTCCACCACTTCAATCCTCCATCCCTCAATAGCAAGCTCACAAGCAAAGGCAAGCTTGAGAAGAACACAAAGTGCTCCAAGGGACAAAGGGATGCATACTCAAGTATAAGCTCCAACAACAATGGACTATAGTTCTCTTGCTCTTCAATTCCACCCCTTTTAATGTATCCAAAGGGTTCCTTTGTTAGCTAGAATATTTCACCTCATGCGGATAGCAAGGTGTTCTACTAGTCTGAATGGTTCAGATCCAGAACAAATAGAATACAGAGGTTGAAGACTCTCCCTAGACACCGTAGATACCTGTAATACAATGCTTTGATAGTCAGCCTGTGTACCTACAATAAGCTCAACATGAAACAGATCAAAGCAACCAGAATATAATCTACTAATCTATGTTAGTGACTAAGGAATCTAACAAAATATATATGAAATCAAATATCAACAATATATGTGGGACAAAAATCAACTTGCATTAAAGAAATATGAAGAAGTTTACAATCAATCCTTAGTGTTGACATGCATCTCCATGAAACCAAGCATTCTCATCCCCATAAGCTCTGACTCTAGATCTCTCTATGCTCTCCAATGACATGGACCAAATGATCAATCAAAGAGCATAACAATACCTTAAGAGTTCTCCCTCTCAACCATGGCCATAAGCTTCTATTTATAAGGCTAGATGGATAGGGTAGGTTGAGATATTTGTGGGTGGGGTGGCCTCCAAGATCCTAGGATGGGGGATCTCGAGCTCAATAGACCCACAACAATAGGGATAAGGGATATCTCGAGGCTTATCATCTAGAAGCCTCAAGAAGCTTCTCTTTTTCCCTTTTTATCCAAGGTACCATGTTTCTCCTTTAGTGACAGAGTGGTTCTGGTAATAACCACTTATGGACTAAGGGCCATAAGTGGTGGCACCACTTGTGGGAAACAAAGTATGGGTGTGTGAACAAGGGTACCATGTATGGATAAAGTGTCAAGTGCAGTCCTGGGAATTTGTATGAAAATATTGACAAATGACATGAGTTTCCACTCCATAACCTGGGATTCAGGGCAAGTGGATATGTCAAATGTCTTATCACATGATGGTGATAGTATTTTGGTATAACGGGATGCCCCCCAAAGCATGAGTCTTAGAGGGATACGATAAACAAGAGCTTTGAGAGAACAAGTCATTGCCATGAGGAAAAAATGTTGGCTCGATCGGAGCAAGTCATCAAGTAGGCATCTGCAGTACATTAGTATGTTGACTCATAGACACAAGTAACCAAACTCATGGCTACAGACCAATACAAGGCAGATCCATGAGAGGAATAAACAAGCATGGCTACTAGAATACAATGTAGATCCATGTGATACAAGACTCAAATTTGGACATAGCTACCAGACATACAATGTAGATCTATGTCATATAGACACAAATTTGAGCATAGCCATGACCATACAAATGTGGATCTATGCTAGATATACAAAACTCCATCGCAACCTTGGAAAATCAATGAGCACTATAAAAAAATACCCAGGGTCTTTCTCTCGTCTTCCACAAAGTACGATTATATCCATGTGATTACAATGATATGAAGTTGAACATGGTAGAAACCACTTGATTATCGGCCAATGATGTGAACCGTTAACAAGTGCAAGGGAGATCACCAATAATGTCAATGATTCCCAAGGTACTCTAGTACAATCTACTGAGTGTGAATAGATGTTCTTATGTCAAACAACCAGTCGATTCTATTGATCAAAGATCAATGATGTGAACCTATGTCAAGAGAGAGAGAATCTATCATTAAGGCATATAGATCTCAAGGTACCAATATTTGTTTCTAAGATTATTTCCCAGATGATTAGCTGATGTCGATGGGAAAAGTCTCGTCGAAGGAGGGCCATGATGAGTCCAACATCGACGACATGAAACTTGGAACATAGTTCTGCAATGATGTGCATGTAATAACCATATGACTGACTCAAAGATACTGACACAAAGACTGTGTGGAATGCAGAGGCGACACTTTGTCAGATCCCCTTTGAACATCAAGTGGCATGACAAAATACTTGGCAGCATTACTAGACAGGATAGACACACAATGCGATAGTGGACAATGCATTCTTTTGAAAGACTCAAAGAAGTGACATGACTCATGAAAGTAGATCATCACATAGATTGGTTGAATACCCAATTGACTAACATGATTATGCAGACAAGTGGCATGTTCAAAGGTAATGGCAAACAACTGCCATTATTTGCAAAATGGTTCCCTTCCCATTTCCCCTATCATGATCGATGAGTGCCTCTTTTCGGTTTTACGAGTTCAAAGAGGGTAACAAACACTCGATATAGCTTGTCAGAAGATAAGTCCAGACTCATATGTTTTACGAACCTCAGAGAGGAGGGGTTCGATCCCAAAATGGGTCTCTCAATGTTTAATTTAATGAGTCAACTGAAACAAAACTCGGTATCGTTCATGTTTAGAGAGTCTGAATGAATCTGGAAGAAGACTGCAAAGGGGTCCTTTTTTGTATGATTTAGTCTCTAAGGACCAAAAAAGTATAAAATCATACCTTAGAGAACTCTTCCGGTCATGATTGGCTGGAGTGTTCCTTTTTCATAAATAGTCCCATCCGAACCGAAAAAGAGATAACCTACCGTCAGACGGACAACTCTTCAAATACTTTAACGAGCGTGAAGAAGGCAAGGTTGCTTGACAGTATTTTCACATTTTAAGAGTCCGAAAAGAGATTAAAGAGGACTCTATTATCCTTTTTCATGTTTGAATCCAGAGCACGAAAAATTAATAAACTAAGCTCAAACCAATTTTCATGTTTTAACCAGAGCACGAAAAATGAAAAGTAAGCTCAACCCCATCTTAGTATTTTTAACGAGCTCTAAGATCAGTTGAAAGAATGCTCGAAGATCGGTTCCATTTTTACGCAAGCTCGAAACCAATGGGTAAAATATGCTTGAAAAATCCCATTAACTTGATATACAGATGTTGGAATCCTGCCCCTAGCATGATTGCTAGCAAATCTTACCCCTAGCATGGTTTCTAGCAGCTCAACATGCCCCCAAGCTTCGTTTCATTTGACGATTCTTCTTCCATACCCAACCTAAAAACCTGGTTACTAATGTGAAAATTTTCACTAGGGGGGTAGGAAGAACGAGAATCAAGTAGGTGAAAAAAAGGTTCAAGTTCTAACACTAAAGGGAAGACTCGAATCAAGGGAAGGGGATCTGTTTCATTTTTACACAAGATTGAAATAGAAGGTAACTATGCTTGGAACATGGTTTCATTTTTATGCAAGATTGAAGCCAAAAGGTAAACTATACTTAAGGAGATCCATTTCATTTTTTAACGAGCTTGACATAGAATGAGAACTTTTCCTAGGGAAAACTGACACAATGGTCAGAACCTGACATGATGGTCAAGTGCTATTTCATTTTTTAACGAGATTGACATAGAATGGGAACTTTGCTTACGAAAAACTGACATGATGGTCAAAACTTGACATGATGGTTAGGTGCTATTTCATTTTTTAACGAGCTTGACATATAATGGGAACTTTGCTCAAGAATAATTTCATTTTTATGCAAGATTGAAACCAAAAGTTAAACTATGCTTGAGGAGTGGTTTTATTTTTTAACGAGCTTGAAACCAAAAGTAAACTATGCTCTAAAACCTACTCCTACCAAACATGATATACATAGGTTGGTAAGATTCCCCTATTACATAAAATCTAGCGGCTTAGCTCCATTATGATGTCCATAGACTAGAGCCATGCCCCCCATTTTACCTATGATGGCAAGAAGCTAACTAGAAGAAGGGGAAAGAGCCATAAGAACATGCAGCACATTCAAGGAAGTCTAATTACTAGGAGTAATGTGATGGTCAGGTGTAACAAAGGAAAGCTGATCAATGGACACAATCTTCCCATCATGGGGAAAAGGCATAATTTTAAAGAGTGTGGGACACAACAGCCTTCATGGCATAGACATAATCACATCCAAGGAGAAGATTGAAATCTAAAGGACCTTGGACCACCATAACATCAATCCAGACAATTTTCCCTGCTAATGTAATAGGAAAATAAGGAAGGATCCCTAAAGGTGTAGTAGGAATTCGATTAAAAGCCAGTATTTGATCGGTGGATGGAACAAGCTGAGGAGAACCTAAATCTTGCCAAGCAGTTGAGGATAGAATACTAACAGAAGCCCCTTTGTCAACAATAGTGTGAAGTATCCGCCTAGCAGTAACATTCACAACTATCTGGAAAGGAACACCTGAATGAAGATGAGACTCTGTTAGGTTACTCCAATCAAAGGAAATAACCTCACTACTCGTAGAGGGTTCTGTCGAAACAAACAAAATTTCCTCTTGTCGAGAACAATCAGAATGAAGACTAAAAACTTCGGCAGGTTTGAGTTCATTCTCTACTGGAAGAAAAGAACAAGACAAAGATTTTTTCAAAGAGACTACTTTAGTCTTAACACTCTCTGATGAAAGAGTGGGATCGGGTGGAAATGACACCGAATCGACCACTTCACTCTCCGAAGGAAGAGTGGGATCAATTACAGATAAATCTGAATTGATCACTTGGTCAACCAGTGGGGGATCGAGGGATAACTTACTATCACCTGTTGATGATCAGTTATATTTTCCAACCAATGCGAAGCTTCATCCATGCTTGGACAAAGAAAATTACGATGCAGAGCCTTGCATATCAAACACGGATACAAGACTTTACCCTTACGACCTTTTACGAATGGGTCACTGGTTGAGGGAGTATCGTTAACATGATGGTCAGAGGTTGATGACACAGATGGTTTGGATCTTTTACACCACTCTTCTTGTACACAAGAGAGATCAGAACACTCCTTAAGAAAGTGGTCCCCCTTGCAAAGCTTACAAGGGAACTTGGGTTTTCTGAGTGTTCTCTTAGAATGATCACCATCAAGAGCAGATGGTTGTTGTTTTTTGTCTTTCTTATCCTTCTTCCTTTTACTCTTCCCTTTCTTCTTCTTCTTATCCACATGACTAATAACCATAGAGCTTTGGTCAATATAAGAAGAAGAAAGGGGTGGAACAACAACCAATGAAGAAGGAGAGGGATTAGGTTGAGGTTGATCCTCTCCCGAAGGAGAGGTGACATTTGATACATTAGGTGTAATAGGAATTATCAGATTAAATATCCAGACTGGTAATCCTATAGTTAATCCAGGAACATTTAGAGTGGCAATAAAGGGAGGACCAATACCTTCACCTGGAGGGAATACAAAAGGTACACCTTGGAAAGCGACCTCTTGAGTGGTAGTCCCAGATGAGGATGCCATCTCTAAACTCTCTAATAACCCCCTAACTTCCACACACAAGCATGTACTACTCAAACTAAAAGCAACAAAAAAACATGTGAAAGGAGTGGATAAGAGTCAGGAACCTCACAGCACAGGCCAAAAGGATAACTCAGATGGTTTGAGGATTCCTAAAAGGGTCTCCCAATACACGCTAGGTATGAGGGATCTCAAATCAGTAGTAGTTCTTTCTAATGCATAACCGTTCACAAGGGGCCTTCCGATATACAATTGAGTATGTGAAGTACCTTTCTATATACCTCAAGGGTACGTGAAAGGCCGTTTGATATACCGATGGTATGTGGAAGAACCGCATGAGTCTTGGGATGTAATGCTGACAAATAATGACAACTCCTATGCTTAACGACGTCCAAACACGTCTCTAACTTATCACTCAAATTGCTAAAATTTTTAACCTAGTACTACCGTTGATTTTATCTTGTGCGTTTAGGTGGAACCATGGAGTGAAAACTCGAAATTAAAAAAAATTGCACATTGATCTATATGATAATGCAAGTTTTCCTCTTCAATGAAATTCTACCTAAGAGAGGGAGAGAGATTTACTTTTCCTCCAAAAAAATGCACACCCAAATGCAAATGCAATTCTATCTTTTCAAATGAAAAGGGAAATATCAATGCACCCCAACAATCTTCAAAGCAAATAAAAAAGAGATCTAGAGAACATTAAACATAAATAAACCAAAATTGTTTCCTATATTTTCATGTTTGAAAAAGATGCATAAAAACTTAATGGAAAGATGATTTCACTAATGTTTCCAAACATCTAACTCTAATGCACACAAAGCTGAAAATAGATGTTTCTTCTCAATGAAAGTAAGATCTATAATTTCAAACAATAATACACAAAACAAGAAGAAAATCATTCAACAAACTTGTGAATAAAGAAAAAGAGAGAGAAAACTAAAACTTCTCTTTGAAACAGACAAGGAAACGAAGAACCAACCTTTCCTACCAAGCACTGAAAAAATCAGCATGCAAAAGGAAACGAGAATCACCCCAAGCAAAGAAAGACTCAAAACAACATGGATCACTCATGCATTCCATGTCCAAAACAAACCAAATCCTACACATGAAAATGAAATGTATATTTTCCAATTCCAATGAATAATATCTACAGAAAAGAGAAGATGTTTCAAGAAAAGAAAAGGATGTAGAATCTAATGCAAGAAACATGAACTCTCTTTAAATGTAACGGGAATATAACACTCAAAGTGACTGCAGAATACACAATTCATGGCCATGAGGGAGCATTTTTTTTTAAATAAACTTCATTTTCATCAAAAAGTAAGCCAAAAAACACACAAAAATCAAAATACAAAGTCTAGAATAAGGCCTACCTGGCACCGCGCAAATGAAGCTGCTGATAGGTGGTTTTGAGGCAAAACTGCTCCTTGCTCACTGGATTCAGGCGGTGGCACCTCTTATGGCTAACTAGACTTAGGCGATGGCACCGCTCCTTGCCAACAGGACATGTGCGGTTCCCTGTAGATGACCAAAACACAAGAAGAACGAAGGATCTCGTCATAAAAAGGCTAGATCAAGTCAAATAGTGTTGAATTGAGTATAAAAACAGAGCATAAAAGGTTGAAATGATTCAAATCTGAATAGATCTGGAAGTTTCAAACTGAAAAGGACTAAGTCAAAAAGAATATCTGACTGAAGAGAGTTGGAGAAGGAGCCTGAATTCAGACAAGAGTTGCAGACTGAGGAAGATCAGAACAACTGATGTATTTTCCCGAGCGGAGTTGCCAGATTTGTTAGATGGAATATTTCACCTCCTATGGACAGCAAGGTGTTCCACTGGTCTGAATGGTTCAGATCTAGAACAAATAGAAGATAGAGGTTGAATACTCTCCCTAGATGCCGTAGATACCTGGAATACAATGCTTTGATAGTCACCCTGTGTACCTATAATAAGCTCCACATGAAACAGATCAAAGCAACCAGAATATAATATACTAATCTATGTTAGTGACTAAGAAATCTAACAACATATATATGAAATCAAATATCAACAATATATGTGGGACAAAAATCAACTTGCATTAAAGACATGTGACGAAGTTTACAACCAAGCCTTAGTGTTGACATGCATCTCCATGAAACCGATCATTCTCATCCCCATAAGCTCCGACTCTAGCTCTCTCTATGCTCTCCAATGATATGGACCAAATGATCAATCCAACAACATAACAATACCTTGAGAGTTCTCCCTCTCAACCATGGCCATAAGCTTGTATTTATAAGGCTAGATAGATAGGGTAGGTTGAGCGATTTGTGGGTGAGGTGGCCTCCAAGATCCTAGGATGAGGGATCTCGAGCTGAACAAACCCACAATAGTAGGGATAAGGGATATCTCAAGTCTTATCATCTAAAATCCTCGATAAGCTTCTCATTTTCCCTTTTTACCCAGGGTACTGCATTTCTCCATTAGTGACAGAGCAATTCTGGTAATAACCGCTTATGGACTAAGGGTCGTAAGCGGTGGCACCACTTGTGGGAAACAGAGTATGGGTGTTGCGAACAAGGGTACTCTATATGGATAAAGGTTCAAGGACGGTGCTAGGAATTTTTATGAAAATATTGACAAATGATATGAGTTTCGACTCCAGAAGCTGGGATTCAGGGCAAGTAGGTATGTCAAATGTCTTTTCACAGGATGGTGACAGGATTTTGGTATAAAATCCTTATATAGTGCTTCAATGGGGTAATGGAAGGTCGAATCCGATGATCTCAAGTCATATGGAAGGCTAAGAGACAAGTGATTCAGATCCACATCAAGGAAAACTCCAAAACTATTTGGTCTTTTGCACACATCCCGATGTACACGGGTTTAAGGGTCAAATCCGCGTATATATGCAAGAATGGGTTTAAAAGTCACGTATATCAAATAGGACATGTTTTTAGGGATTATCTTGGAAAATTCACAGGTACAAAAATGGTCCATGGGGTCCAAATAGTCTGCAAAGGGACATGGAAGGCCATAAATGTGTGATCCACCATGTGTGGTAAAATCAACTGTAATAGATGCCCCCTAATGTGTGAGGTCAGAGGGGTGATATGATGGCCAAAATACATTATAATTCCATCCTAGAAGTGGAGTGATGAAGAACCAGGTGGAAGAAATAGCCATCCAATATTACCATACACTAATCAAACTCTGCACATAACTACAAGTAGATATAGCAGTCCAGGATATATAAGAGTACAATGGCCATGAATAGGCATGATACAAAATATGAAATGTGTGGTCATCACCACGTACAATATAGATAGATCAGAATATCTATGATGAAGATATACAAAGGATCATGATCTCCATGAAGGCTGAATATATATAATGGATCACAATCTCCATAATGGCTGGAAACATCTGACATATACTGGAATCAAGTCACGAGAGCTGAAATCTCATGTACACTGGCATGATCATGGAGATAGAATATATGAAATGCCACCAATCTGGAAGGTATTCCACACAATCTGCTATGAGTACATGTCCTACAATGAAAATATAGGTGTCGAGGTCGAACATAGTAGTCCATCATCTGATTACCGGTCATTGATGTATATCGTTAACAGATGCGAAATCACCCACTGATAATGAAAATGGGAATCAAGGTACTAGAGTGCAAACTAACAAGTGTGAATAAAGGTATTGAGTTCGAACACTTGAAAGGATCCATTGATCAAGGGACATTGATGTATTCCCAAAAACTGTCGATGGTGAGAGAACCTGCCACTGATGAATGCAAGTCTCAAGGAACTCAAAAATGAATCTAGATTCCTATCCCAGAATAAATGATCTAGAGTCGATGGGATGAAATCCATTGGAAGGAGGGCATTAAGGCATCCCCCATCATCCAACACGGGGTGCTCAACAAAGCTATATAATGTGGAAGAACTTGATCATAATGTGCACGAACCAATAAGTACCAGGAATGGCTGACATACAAAGTCAAGATAACTGAGGATTGGTCGAATCAAGTTTCAACTTCTTCTGAACAAGAGCATAAAGGCAAATGGTGACTGAATGTAGGCAGCATAGACTCGATATACAAAACTGGGACATCTCTGTGACACAGGAGGCATCGACAGAGGCTCCATAGGGACTGGAAGATTAACCATTCAATGGAGATAAACTCAAAGAAATGAGTACAGCTCCTAAATTCAAACTATTAACCCAACCAATGGATGTGATATACAGTGCTCTGTTCAAAGGTGACACGACTTGACCGCTGCCAAAGATAACATCTTTTCTTGTCTGGCTTTTTAGTTTTTTTATTTTTTTTGGAATTTTTCAAATATTTTGAAAAGCTTGAAAAAGAATAAAAGTGCTTTAAATTTATAGACTAGGAGGAGACGAGTGTCAATGGGCAAACAAACTAGTTCCAAGCAGCGGAACATACCTATGCTCAATGCAAGAACACATGTGTACGATAACGACATTTGGGGGAAAGTCTCCTCTCGGTAAAAATGGGGAATCAAGCTATAAAAGATATATATAAAATGGCTCTGTATGGCTAGACATGAGACAAGCTAGGGATATATGGGTGATTATCGAATTCAGGGAATCCGTCATAAGGCTCAATAAGGCAGGAAAAACTCATGATGATGCAATTACAACTTGTTATAAGAGAGTCACGAGGAAAGAAGGCCAGCAAAAAGATCAAGAGGAGTATGAGGCTCTTGTGCAAAGACATGGAAATACTATACAAAAGACTCCCACACCCTAAAAGGAAAAAATGTCGGCATGGGCACCAAATGCAACAAAGGAGCTAACTAGGGCACCCATGTATTGTCAAGCTCTACCATTCACATCATGTCACTTCTAAAACAACAAGAAGGATTCATGACAAGATAGAATGGGTTTGTACCTAAGGTTATCATGAAATAGTCATAAGGTCATGCAAAATGCAAACATATGTGACATCTAACCTATATGCCATTCTAGACATAATACCTAAAATCAGCACGAACAGGTCAAAATAATGGTCGAAACGACGCTCAAAATGGTCTCCTACATCATCATATTAGTCCAAAATAGTCTAAAATAGTCAGAAACGGTCCAAAACTATAGAAAGGGGGTTAAAAATTTCAAAAATTACATATCATTTGAAATTTTTACCCATTTGAGCTCAGAACTTCAAACGCGAATTCTGGGAGCTTCGTCCGGCGAAATTCAACACCGCTTGTTCCAGGTAACTAGTCATGTCCTCCTCTTCCATTTTCATGTAAATTTTATCAATTTTCATAGTCAATTTTTTACTTTTATGCCAATATAGATAGGTATTCTTGGCCCATGCAAAAATCAGGGTTTTTTCCACGTATAGGGCTGGCTATATGCGGAAAAACCACCCAAACCCGCGTACATATGTGGGTGTTTTGCAAAAATTCATGTATGCGTCTGTGCACATGGTTTTTTAGTTGAAATAATGACCAATAATTATTTTTAATGTGCAATATGGTCCTAGAATGGAGGGAGAGGGAACATGGAAACATAGAAGAGGATGTATGGGGTGATTTTATGGCACAAAATGCTCTTTGTGCATGTGGGCTATACAAGTTTTCGTGTCTTGGCAGCCTAAGGGACAAACCAAGACTCCTGTAGATGCTAGTAGACTACTAGGATCCAGACTCAGAGTCTTTCCATATCGACGGGATCTCCCTCACTATAGAGGTGGAGGACATATATTTCATTACAGGATTGTCCTGATGGGGAGATGTGGTGAACCTATGCTCTCACGGATCCAGAGGTGGCATCACCATTGATGAATACATTGCAGTATACTATTTTTCAGACACGAAAAAGGTTTGGAGTCAGATCCTGACAAAATCCATCTAAGTACTAGGCCTAAAGGCGATACTACTCGAACTCGGCAGGATAACTGGGCTAGCATCACTCCACCAGGCCTCGCGGCCATTGATGTTCTATGCATTGGAGTGCATGAGACCCACAGTTTACAATTGGAGTACTACATTATTGAGCAACATGAAGTCGCAGCTCAGTGACTACAAGATGGGCAAGGTACGAAACTTTGGTTTTGGTAGTATACTGAGCATGTTCTTCTTTGAGAGTGTTTTTGGGTTGATCCCTAGAGTTGACATTCCTCTTCACAGGGTTCAAGATCTAACCCAATGATGTTGGGAAGATGCTATGCGCAGACTGGGTGGAGGTAGGGTGTCCAACCCCTACACAGCTGATTTCTTTCCATGGTGGCGGCAGCAGATTATTGCCATTGATGACTACCCTTATACAGGGATAGATTTTCAGGAAGATGCTGACATGCCCCTACCACCAGGAGCAACATATGGTGACATTGGTAACGAATCCCAACCCTCATTTTAAGTTTTTTGAATTATTAAATTTTTTTGTGTTTTTTTATATATTTTACTCAAAAGACATATTTTTGCGTGACGACACATAGTGACAACATGCCATATGTATGCAGATGTTGGACCATGGTGACCCAACGGCTTCCCTCGTCATAGACAGAGGGGAAGAGGAGATGATATCATGGGTGTGGATGCAGAGCGGATGCTCCAAAGCATCCATACAAACATTGTATGGTTGACACATAGAGTCCCCATGGCGCATGTCGAGGACTTGCCTAAGGCCATGTAGTGTCAGGTGGTTGGAGTACCACGAGCATGGGTGTGGTTATTCCAATGACTAGCTAGATCCATGGTGTGCTACCACGATCAAAATCCCCCTCCTCCTCCATAGGATTAGAGACCTATGAGTGATTCATTTTTGTACTACCATGTATCATATTTTGGTGGCTCGGAAGCCCCATTTTTGTATTATGAGACTTATGTATTATGACATCACATTTTGGATGTTTAATGAAATTTTTTTTATGATGATCGATTTTATTTATTTACATGTGTGTAAAAATGTATGTTTGTGATGTGCTTATGGTCTATGAAACAAATTCCAATCTAATACATAGTTAGCATATGAGTTAGCAACCTGATTATAAATTATTGAAACATGTATGTATGTTATGCTCTCAAATTGTCGTTCTAGCAATCTCACATGTAAGAATCTTTGTAATAATGTCGGATCCCTAACTTGATACAAGCCATTAAGCTGTGACACTACTAATTGTGAATCAAGACGTCCCTTAAGAGAGAGAACACCATGTGAAATGTCATCCCGTAATAGCTCGATAACAGCACTATACTCAACAAGATTGTTCGAAAAGGGCCGTAAACATACACCTCTTGAAGACAATGCCTGACCCGTAGGAGTATAAATCACCCAAGCAGCAAAGGCTGAGTGTTGAGTGTGGCTACTAGAACCATTAGTGAATCCTATGTAAATGGAAGACTCCATCGACATCTTCTATAAGAAACGAAAGCTAATCAACAAACCCGATCACCATAAGAAAACCTAACTATGCAAAAAACTGTACAATAATATACAATAATCAGCCCTGGCTAAAGATCATGCATAGTATTTTTTAAGATAGAGCCCATTTCTAGGCTCCGCCAAGACTGTCCCTTCAAATCTACCAACTCATAGGTGCCCTTCTCTAACACACGTTTGACCACGTAAGGACCATGCCACATGGGATTAAACTTCCCTGCCCCCAAGGGTTCTTTAGCTTAATCCCATAAAGGACCAAATCTCCTTCACTAAAACTCCTCGGATGGACATACTTATCATACTAGACCTTAATGTGATGCTTATTCATCTCTAGAGCCACTAAAGCATCTCGACACTGCTCATCAAGCTGCTCTAAGTGGACCAAATGTTCCTCCAATGCAAAATTGTCTGGTAAAATCTCTATATCTAATTTCAATGTAGTGATTTCGCATTCAATCGGCAAGACAGACTCCACTCCATGTATGAGCTGAGATGGAGAAAAACCGGTGGTAGTCTTAACCACGGTCCTATATGCCCACAAAGAAGGATATAACATGATATGCCAATTCGTTTTGCTTTGTGCGATGGTTCTTTGGAGAATGGACTTAATTGATTTGTTCACTGCTTCAACCTGTCCATTCGCCTGAGGGTAATAAGAAGAGGAGTGCTCCTGCTTATACTCTAGCTTCGAGGCCACCTCTTCCATCATTCGATTCTGAAAGTGCCTATCATGGTCAGTGACAAGCTCTTTCAGAATACTGAACCAAGTAATAATTTGGTTGAATATGAAATGTGTGGCCGTTTCACCATCGGATTTAATCATGGGCATAGCCTCAACCCATTTCATGAAATAATTAACGGCCACTATAATACGATGATGCCCCCCAGCTGAAGCTGGGTTGAAATCCATGAAGTCAAGCCCCAATTGGTGAAGGGACCGACGGTGATAATTGGATGTAACGGGGCAGGATGTGAGCGCATATTGCATGCAAACAACTAGTAAGGGTGACACTTCTTGACTTCATTAACACAATCTCTAAAGATCGACGGCCAAAAATATCCTGCTCTCAATTTTTTTGGGGCTGTAGAAAGCCCCGATAAATGAACACCACACGCCCCTCAAACTCAAACTCCTAATGGGTTAAACAATGACGTAAAATGGAATCTAACCCATAGCGGTACAAAGTGTTATCCACTATAAGGTAGTTCTTAGATACATGACGTAATCATTGTCACTCATCTCGTGAAAGGTGAGTAGGGACCTTCAATGCTTGTAAATATACGATAATATCCCCATACCATGTGTTAGCACTGAAATTGAAAAAAAGGTTGTGAAAGGGATCGCTTCTGGGTAATAGCAGAACCACTTTAGGCTGCACCTCTAGCCCTGTCCAGTCAAAGAGGGATCTCTCGTTGGTCGCTGGAGTACCTCCACATAAGGTTGTCAATCTTGTGTGTCACCAGAGTCTACTCCGCAAAGGATTTTCAATCAGCACAATAAGGGGGCTAGGATCCTGAATGGGGCAAAGTGTGTTGAGGAAGGTGCACGGCGGGATTATCGGGGGATAAGGGACCATGGGAAAATGGATTCGAAACCTACACAGGAAATATTACACATGGAAAGAATGATGAAAGGTAGCAAACGGAGGCAAGATAGCTACTGATTTCCCAATCAGGAGATTTTAGTGGGCATTTTAGAGGACAAGGAGGGATAGTCCATCGCATGGAGCATCAGCGAGATGAATTCCATGTAACTTTAGAAGAACCATTGTTAATTCCTGTAACAATAGTTGGAGTAAAACAAGTATGAATTCCGAACCACTATACCCTATGTCGCAGGCATGAAAAGAAATAAACAAAATGGAGTGGAAATAGGAAACACATTTACACGTAAAAGAAAGTATTTATTGGGAAAAACAACAACATAGGAATCTCTGCTGTGAATGACAGTCTTCCACTACAATTTATTCATGCATAGGTATCAAGCTTTACAAATGGGAGCCTCATCCTGAGATTATTCCCCATTCCAATTCACTAACTCCTTTCTCCCTCTATCGGGAGTGTTTTTCTACTATCCTAATGCTGAGACTACATAATAAAAAACTATTACAAGTCGCCATCCGACGTTAACAGTGCAGAGAGTGGACTAACACCATGTTTTACAAAGAAAAATAAACATTATGGAGATGCAACGCGTGATAATGCGGGTCAAAAGTGTAGATCCTCCCACCATTCTGCTTCGTGAAAATGATTCCCATGCGGCATGCTGACGGTCTATTTCCCACACAGGTGGCTAGGGACCCATTTTGGGTCTCCTTTTCCAGCTGGGGGATGCCGATCAAAGGCTAACAAGAAGGCCCAAATCCTTTTCCCTACCATTCTCCTTACCTCATCCTCCGTCAGAAAACACTGCTATAGGAGGAGGCTGGAGTTATCATCATTCACCCCAAGAGTAGAAAGTAAATATTTCCTTTGCAATGGACAACCCTAAAGAACTTTAAGCGCAGACATCACACAAGGAGTGTGGCCCAAATCCTCGACAACAAATAGTTCTGGGCAGCTTGGGCATTAGGATTGTGCCCCAAACGCTTTAATACTCCCTTAGGAATGCATGGTACACTATCAAGTTTATCTGTAGGATTTTCAATACGCAAAGGACTCTCAGTAGGAGGAGGTTCTTTCCCAAGGTCTGGTTGCGACGAACCATAGTATTTCGTACGAGTCACAACCTTAGTAGCACACACCATGTTGATGCACCCATGAACAGTAATGGCCTCTAGCGGATCTTGATCTCCACCCGACGCAGAATGAGGATCATGGGTCCTCGAGTTCATATTTTGATTATGGGGTAAAGGATTATTCAGCACAGCTGGGCCCTGTGCTATGAATCTTGAGCTGTCTTCCATATGAGGGACCAAGTGAGTGAGGTGATCATCCTTACACAACTTGCAAGGAAACTTAACCTTACATTTAGACTTCTTGTCCCCCCTAGCATTACGTTTGTTGTTGTCATTAAAATTGGCATTTTCATTCTTGTTCCCACCCTTACGATTGTTCTTACCCACTACAACACACCTACCACTTTCCTTGTTGATGGATGGTCACATGAGATTCGAGGGGCTAATACCCTTACCGAACCTCTGTCAAGCCCTCGAATCAACTGTTAAAAATGGAGTGTTAACAACCGGCTCCACGAGGGATGATATCCTCCTATTGAGGTAGCAAAGAACCCCCATAGACCAAGTGCCGAATCCATTGGTAACATTCTACTCCAGAATCTCAGCAAGGTAACATTCTACCCCAATATAGACATTCTCAATCTTGCCAGGATCGTGAGATATATTGATAGGAATCGTAGGTGATATATTCACCATGTTCCCATCAGCCATCTAACAAGGAGAGCTTAATGGAACCACAGGGCTACTAATATTCTCCATACGAATCTCCCTAAAGTCCTCACGCTCGAAGCGGTCAAGCTCGGGAACAAAAAAGATCTATGATGTAACTCTTCCCAAGGTGGCTCAACTCTAGACATAGTCTCAATAATAGCTTCATCTGACGAAAAAACACTATCAACACAGTCATGTGCATGAGAGGACTCAACTGCCCATGCAGGTAGTACATACAGGTCCTCCTCCTCTATCCGTGAAGAGGAAGGACTAGGCTATAGGAGGAGGTTGGAGAAAGGATCTTATCATCCTTGTACTATATTTCTCCTCCTATGAGGAGGATATTTCCATGAGCCATGTAGCTGGGTGTGTGTTTGACCTTCTCCTCATCCATGGACAAGCAGCCAAGTGGAGGTCCCAGGAATGGTGTTGAAGGCTTCAGACCCATCTGATCCTAGTATGAGCATTCACTCCAACAGAACTGCCACCACTACTAGCTGGGACTTTGGAGGTCGTGACTATAGTTGAGAGTGCCAGAGGGATGTCGCTGGGATGTCCAAACCCATGCACTACACATCCAGATACTAGGTTGTGTAGAAGTGGGTGAATTCCCCTTAGTATTTCACATCTATGCCCCGATGGTTGGTGATTTTCTGGTGTGGATAACCAGAACACATATTTTCATGCCTACCTACCAAGAGTACCCCTTATCAAACTAATTTCTCAAACCACATAGTCATGGTTGTCTATGAAAGGCTTCAACACTTCTCAAAATTCAACCCTATATCTCTTATCATCTACACAGTTTGATGTCTCAAAGATCTTCAGAAGATGGTGTTATATATTGTGAGCAGAACGGCTCGGGAAGGGTTATATATTTAAAGTAGTTATGATGGCGACATGTGCGATGTCAGGGTGAAGATCTTCCTTCCTAATGTTCAATGATATCATCCAGTATGGTTCAGATTCCACACCCTTTACACGAGGCTTTCAGGATGGTTCTAACGGCCATGGATTTGACTATCCCTCGCCCTTTTAATTACCTTGATGGTGGCATCAGGCTGTTCTAGTTCATAGTATCACTCTGCCTCATGTAAATTCCAGATCTGTCACTTTAGTGAATCAAACCTCTATCTCTCCCACGACTTCCTCCGAAACGAACCACATGCCATCCTTGCAAACCGAGAAAATTGTGCCACTAGAGGAGACTTCCACCTCAGGTGCATCCCGAATGGTTTCGTAGGAATCGGCTAATCTGTGATGAGGCAAATTACATGTGTGAATACCCCCTTAACTATGATTTCCACAATGGGTGGGAGATCTGGTCCTTGGGAATCTTTCTTAGCCATCAGAACGAAGGAATATTCCATACCCACCATCCACATTCCGTTCATCTTGCCGCCAACCTTTCTCTTCTGAACACTATGGGCATTTTGGATCGTGACACATCCTGAGCCGTTGATCAAGATCAACCCTTCCTGAATTCATCGATTAAAGTGGGCCCTACCATTTTTTGCAACGGGGAACTCAGATATTCATCCGTGCTAGTTCGCCTTGCGAAATGAACCATAGCCGTAGATCTGTCGTCTTCCTCATTGCGAATGTTGATCTTTGTGACCTCTGCCCCTTTTTGCAATTTTATATTGTGGATTTATCCGCACAAGTATGGAGTGCAAAATTATTGTAGGCCATAGATATTCCCCAGGATTCATCTCAACCATCGAAAGCCGCCGGTCTTTAACACGTTTCGCACTCTGGAATAGAAACTTTGATCGCGCATGTTTTCTCATGTGAAGTGGTTCAGAATCATTGATCCTCCTTGTAGTGAGAATTTATCCTCACTACAGGGGTGAGAATGGCTCCCTTGTGCCTATAGGGCACAAGGGTAGGTTCCTACCCTTAGAAAATAGTAAAAAACGGAAGTAAAAATGACAGTAAACAGAGCTGCGAATTGAAACTAAGCTAATATAAGCAGTAACAAGTAAATGGCAGCTATTGTAAACTACATCTAAGAGCAAATGACAGAAAAATAAAAGAGAAGTAATGATGGAGCATAACAATAGGCAAGTGACGACTATTTTGAGAGTGACCCCCCACCCTCATATAGTTTTTCCAAGGTGTTTTTAGGGTTTTAAGCCCTTGGTCAGGTCTTTAGCCCCTTCCACCCTAACTTTAGCCCCTTTCAGGGTTTTAGCCCCTTTTTGAGGGCTTTAGCCATTGGGGCTCTATTTTGGGATCTTTTTTGGGGTTTTTAGCCCTCTTCTTCATCCTTGGGCTCTTTTGTAGGTGTGGGGGTCAAATGGAAGGTCATGGAAGGTCTTATGGAGTGAAATGAGTGTTGTGAGATGGTGTCCTTGGGTGGTGTAGGCCATAGAGAGCTATGTGGGGGATTTTTGGGTTAACAGATTGCCTCCTGATGTGTGAGGGAAGGAGCTCAATGTATGGCCGATGGACATCATAGGATTTGCTGTCGAGAGGTGGTGCTTCCGAGGAGGGGGCATGGTGGCTTTTGGTTTTGTATTAATTTGGTTCCCATCAATGGGTGAGATACAATAAATGTGTGACATGTATATGGATGAGGCGGGCATTCCCATGCTCATGACAATGTCAAAAGAATCATTTGATCTATGCAATAAAATACAAGAGCCGATCATATACAACTGATGTTACAATGCTGGTTGCCTCTCATGTGAGGCTGAATACAATACTGATATGGTACATTGGACCCACGGCATTCTCATGGAATGCTACATCTTCATGACTGACAGTCTGTTGGATCTAGTACATAGTTGTGTGGACTCGTTGATTGAGAGTCAGAGTCTCTATGGTACAAGTATGTTGCATCAATCATAAAGGTATATCGAATCATTACTGGGGCTTCATATCACTGTCTCCAACGCAACCCAGAAATCAAGGACATAACCTATTTAGGTCCCTCAAGTGGACTCACCAATGTGCTAGAGTCGGGTGACATCCAAGATCTTCGACCAAGTACTGTGTGGAACAAACCCTGTACGAATATCAACAATGCGATGATGGAGTTGAAGTCGAGCACATGAGAAACAACCATCTCAAGAGGCACTAAGGACTCCTCTCGAGTGCTCCAAGGAACTCATCAATGATGTTAATGAAACCAAGGTACAGGGACCTCTGGGTCTATCCTCTAGAATATGTGTGTTGGCATCGACAGAGGGAGAACTACCCCTAGTCAAGGAAATGATGTTTCCTTGACCAAGAGTGCGAGGGATAACCGAAAGGTGTGAAGCAATCTGCGAACTGACTCACTGAATTGGGGGGGAGGGGAGGGAAGGGGAAAAATTGAAAAAGGGTAGGGGGGAGTGGGAGACTCGAACTTCCTTTGTTTAGAGTATGATGATAGGGTGGACCAGGTAGCAAATGAAACTTAAATCATGGGAATGGGATCATAGCTGTAATACCGGGAATGTTGCTACAGATGGGAAATAATTGGAGGAGGTGGACACTTTTGATACTGATGGGATCCAAGGAAGATACATTGTAGAGTACTCTAAACAAAGGCGACCCAATGTGGTAATGCTGCCAGACTATTTTTTGTGGGGTGGTATCTAGGGACACCGTTGTGGTACGATCTCGTGGATTTTTGGCGAGCCTGAGAAGGTAAATGCTCAATGGTGATTTCAATTTTAGAGACTCTGAAAGCACAAAGAATACTCCAGTGGGGGATATTTTTCATTGGTAGTCTCCTGTGCCAAAAAAAGGACAAAAGTATACATAAGAGAGCTCGCCCATCATGAGATACTTCTTTACCATTGGTAGTCCAATCAGGCCGGAAAAGGTTAAACCTATATTGACTGGAGGTTCATTCAAATACTTTTATGAGCATGAATGAAACCAATTTTGCTCAGCGATCTTTTCTTGTTGAAATGGCTAGAAAAGAGCTTAATGACAAATGGTGGTGATATTTTTTGTAAAGTGTAGCCCCTCTACCCGATAAAGCACAAAAGTATGTAGAGGGGAACGGTATTGGCTTGAGTGTGCCAAGGAGGTCCTTTTCATGAAATGGTCTACATGGTCTGCAAAAGGAGGTAAATGAGACAATGTAGAAACCCTTTCCTATACTTTAGCGAGCAGGAAAGGAAGCAGCTACACTCGGCGATCTTTTCATTGTTTTAAGGACCCAGAAAAGAGCTTAAACGAATGTCCAAGGTGGTCAACCGACTGCGATGGCACGAGCGGTGTCCCATGTCAGGACGGTGGATAGAGGTCCAAAAGTCATCCGTGCAGTATGGACAAAGCAGAAGGCTCTCAAACATACCAATACCTCTGTGGGATTTATCGTGGCAGAGGCCTACGAGACGGTGCAACGGAGGCACGCAAACCGAGGTGGCTCTCAGATAGAGGTTAGGAGACAGTGTGTGTGTGTTAATGTGGGCGGACTTGACCACATGCGATGTAAGTACAAGTTCAAAGACATTTATATGCCAAATACATGCAAGAAAAGAAATTGTTTTGTGGACAGTGGTCTAGAGGTCCACGTAAGGTGTGGTGAAAAGGAAAGACAATCTATGTGTTAAAAATACAAAATAAAAGCTAAAATTACATGTCTTGACAGGTGGCGGCCCGAGGACACTTCTATGTCAAATACATGGAAGAAAAACAAAGGGTTTTATGGACGATGGTCCAAATTTCCGCGTAAGGTGTGGTGGAAAAAGACAATTATAAATACAAAAAGTAAAATATGGTACAATCCTTAACGGGTGGTGGCCCAATCGCTCGCATGAGTTCTGATCGGGAAATGTGATACGAGTACCGGTCCATAAACACTCGCATTGTTATGTCATGGCTTGTGAATCGAGGTGAGTTATGGGAAATGGTCTCAAAATTAACTTATTAAACATGAGACGATGGTCTCATAACTAGATAAAAAAAAATTGATCCCAGAGGTGTGAGAGGTGTCTCGAACAAGTTCCGAGTGGGAGTTGACTAGCAGCTAATGATGGTGCCTTTGATATTTGCTGAAAAAAGATGAAAAAAAAGAAAAAGAAAATGAATTAACTCATTGGTGATGTTAAGCATACAATTTCTTGAGGTAGAACCCATTGCGAGGGTTCTCCAAGAGTTGTCCATCAGAGTCAATGAGGGTATATGCCCCTTTTTCGAGGCAACGATGTATGACGCATGGGCCATACAACATTGATTTGAACTTGCCTTTGCCCAATTTATCATTGGGTTGGTCATAGACTAGGACCATATCACCTTCGTTGAAGGTGTGAGGGTGGACATGGGAGTCATATTGGATCTTTGATCATTTTTTTGCTGCTTTGATGGCTTGAAGGGCAGCTCGATGGTCTTCTATGATTTGCTCAAGTTGGAGGAGCCGTTCTTCTAAAGGTGAAGTGTCAGGAATGAGTTCTACCACTAGGCAGAGAGATGGGATTTGGCACTCTATAGGGAGCATTGATTCAATGCCATGTACTAGGCAGAAAGGGGTGAAATCGGTTGCAGTTTTTGTGGAGGTGCGATAAGTCCATAGGGCATAGAATAGCATGTGATGCCAATTAGTTTTGTGATTTTCTACCATCCATTCGAGCATTGTTTTGATGATTTCGTTGACTACTTCAACTTAGCCATTGCCTTGAGGGTAGTAGGAAGAAGAGTACTGGTGTTCAAATTTCAACATGGTTGATAATTCAGCCCATACGGTGTCTTTGAAGTGTGCCCCATGATCGGAGACTAATTGTTTGGGGACACCAAACCATGTAATGACATGGTTGAAGAAGAAACGTGATGTGGTTTCAAATTTTCAATCAAATGTGGGCATGGCTTCGGCCCACTTGGTGAAGTAATCAATTGCCATGATAATGTACTTGTGGCCATTGGACAAAGCAGGATTAATGGTCATGAAGTTGATTGCCCATTTGCAGAAGGGCCTGACTGTGACTACGAGATGTAATGGTGTGGGTGGTGTTCTTGCCTTTGGGGCAAAAAGCTAACAGCTGCAGTAATGTTTGACTTCCTCTATGAAATCAACAAAGATGGAGGGCCAGAAACAGCCGGTACGAAGAATCTTTTGGGTGGTTGCTAGTCCTGAAAGGTGACCACCACAGGCTTCACTACGACTGTCGTCGAGGATGGTATCGACCTTGTTATGGGTGAGGCAATGGTGTAGGATGGTATCAATGCCTCAATGATACAGAACATCTCCAACCAGCAAGTAGTGAATGGCTCGATGTTGGATGCATCGCCTATCCTCATGATTGAAGTGCACTAGGAACATTTGTGTTCGTAAGTAGAGAAGGATGTTTCCATACCATGGGTCATCAGCAGATATGAAAAATAGGAAATCATTAGGGAGATCATCCTTAGGGGGTGATGATGCGGTTAATGGGGGCAGATCGGTCATGAGTGTGGCCAATGTGAGTTCCTTTGTGCTTTTTGGAGACACAAACTCTAGGTCGAATTCTTGGAGGACAACTACCCACATGGCTGCTCAACCTTGTGGAAGGTGGTGGCTTAAGAGGTACCTGATTGGGTTTGAATCAGCCACTACACGAGTATGGTTGGAAATGATGTAGTGGCGCAATTTTTGAGCCGATAAGACGATGGCTAGGGCTAGTTTCTCCTTGGGTGAATATCATAATGGGGATCTTGTTAGCTTCTGAATAATATAATAAATTACGTGCTCATGGCGAGCATCATATTCTTGGACCAAGACTCCAACAATGGCGTTTTCTAAGGCCGAGACATAAAGGATGAAGTCTTGATTAAAATTTGGTGGTGAGAGTAATGGTGTAGAAGCCACGGCTTGCTTGAGTTCCTCGAACGATTCTTGTGCTTGCTGATCCCAAACAAAGGGGATTTTTGTAGGGAGCAGAAAGATGAATCCATAGGATTTTGTTGCATACTCTGGCACAAAGCAGTGAAGGAAGTTGGCCTTGCCTTGTAGGCTTTGTAGTTGGTGCCGAGTTCTGGGGGAGGAAGATCGAGGATGGCCTGAGCTTTGAGGGGAACTACCATTATCCCTTTGTGGGAGATGATAAATCCGAGTAAACGGCCTGCTCGAACACAGAAAACGCACATGAGGGGGTTCAGGCGGATGTTGTACTTGCAACAACGTAAAAATACTTGCCGCAAGTCGTCTATGTGATGTGCTTTTTTTCGTGACCGAGCAGTAAGATCGTCCAAGTAGACCAAGATGATGTGGACTAGGTCGTGGAAACAATATGTCATGGCGCGCTAGAAGGTGGATCTAGCATTTTTGAGGCCAAAGGGAATGACTCGGTAGGAAAATGTGCCCCATGGGGTTGTGAATGTCATTTTGTAAAGGTCTTCTTTCCGGATTTGGATTTGGTTGTAACTGGAAAATCTGTCCATGAAGGAGAAGGCCTCATGTCTGGCGCATGCATCGATGATCTGGTTGATGAACGAGATGGGGAAGTTGTCTTTGGTACATGCCCCATTAAGATCGTGGAAGCCTATGTAAATGCAAATGGTACCCTATTTTTAATTCACAGGAACAGGATTAGAAACCTAGGTTGTGTATGCAATGGGATAAATGAACCTGGTTGTGCATAGCTTCTCTATCTCAGCTTTCACCGAAGCCACTTTAGATGGATGGATGGGCCATTACTTCTGGCGGATGGGTGCCACCTCAGGCCATGTGTCGATGTGGTGTTCCGCGATGGATGGATCTAAGTTGGGCATTTCACTATATAACTAGGCGAAGATGTCACAAAATTCTTAGAAGAGGGCGGTGTAGGCATCGACCTCTTCTGGGGAGCAAGATGCCCCCAACATGATTTCTTCAATGATCTCAGAGTTGGTTGAGATGTCAATTTTAATAGTTGGCGAAATGTTCACCATGTTCCCTTCTTCAAAGGAATCGGGTGATAGGATTGGGTTCATGAACCAGTCAACCTTCCCATGGATGAAATCTTTGGTCTCCATGGAAAACTGGTTGGACTGCGACACCAGGTATTCCGGGAGGAAGAACGAGTGATGGTCCATGTCATCCCATGGGTATTCTAGGGCAGTCAGAGCTTCAAGTATCTCCTTGACCTTGTTGAAGCAACGAAGTGACAGGTATGATGGACCATCATTAGAGATGGGTATGAGCTGGTCGGGGGAACTAAACATCATGTAAATGGACATGGTGTCCGACGAAGAAGGTGGTGGTGGGTGAACTTCTTTGATCAAGGTGATCTCAGACTCAAGGGAATTGTGACGGAGGTCATCAACAGCCATTCGAAATTCAGGTAGGTCTTGGAAATGGTGGGAGTAATTTCCATACAAGCCGCAAAGGGTGCAAGCATGGTTTGTCCTCAATGCCTTGTTCCTGACCACTAGCGCGGTTGGGAGTTCAACCATAGGGATGTTTTCGTTTGTATCCATGGCATCCATATGTGCATGGATCACTGCAATTTCAGGGAAATTCTAAGTTGGATGGCCCTGTTGTTCAGAGATGGCACAAGGTGGAACTTGTTGTGGTTCTACGATGGCTTTGGTGTTTTTACCCCTACCCCTTTTGGGTTGCAGTGGTGCAGGTGTGGGTGTAGTGGTTGGCTTGTGTAGATCGGGTGGAGGGTGAGACTCAACCGCAATAGGTTGCACCGGGGTTAACACAACCTGGGGCATTACTGGTTGAGCTGGTGGATCAAGATACCACACCAAGATCCCCAACATAAAGTTGGGTAGGCTTAAGGTGGCCATGACTGGCTTGCTCATGACACCAGGTGGGGGAAAGAGGAAGGGAATTGTATGGATTGGAGATGAGCCCACACAACTTGCAGCTAGTTGCATGTGGGGGTGAGGTTGTGGTTGTGGCTGTGCGTAATGTTGCTGCTGCAGGTGATGTTGCAGCTGCTGTTGGCATGGCGGCTGCAGATGATGTTGTGGTTGTGGTTGGCGTTGCAGCTACGATTGTTGTTTGGGTGCAGCGGTGCTTGATGAGACCATGCACAAGTCCGCAGTTTTCTTTTGTGTCGGTGGTGGTGACACCAACGAGAAAGGATCCATCATGGTGGGATCGATAAACAACCCAGGACCCACATTCAACGGTGGGTAGGCTGGTGTGTTGTCAACCACAGTGTTGGTTGGAGGGATGACGTTAGCATGTGTGGTAACCCCTTGGTCATGGTAGGGATAACGTTGGAAGGCGCTGTTAACCCTTGTGGATCATGGTATGTGAGTTGGTCAACTGTCAAAATCTTCCCTTCGTGGGGGAACATCATGAGGTGGAAGACAGTTGAAATGACAGCTCGCATGGCGTACATGTAACTCCTCCCAAGGAGGAGGTTGTAATCCAGTTGAGCATTGACAACCTCGATGTCGAAAGTGATGGTCTTCCTGGCTAACGTGATGGGGACATGGGGGAGGATTCCTTGGGATTTATTGGGGTGTCCATTATAATCCCGCAGAGTCATGGAGGATGGTTGCGGAATTGGTGATCCAAGCTTCTACCAAACCAAGGTAGACATGACACACGTGGATGCCCCCTCATCCACTATGCATTGGTGCACAACCATGTTCAAGATGGATACCGGGATTTGGAAGGCGATAGTGGAGGGCATGCGCAGCTCTTCATTCTCTCTGTCAAATGTGATTAGCTTGGAATAGGAGGGGTCTACTGCCCCTAGAGAGGCTAGTAAGTATTTTCGGTGCATTGGGCATGTGTTAAGTACCTCAAGAGAGGACATGGCGGTTGGCGTTTGGGCCAAATCATCCACAATGCTATAGCTGACTGCAGCTCTAGCTGTGGCGTTATTGGCAATTCTGGGTATGGGGGGGTGTAGGAATGGGGGTAACTAGAGAGGTAGGTTGGTTGTCTTAGATGTGGATGTTGCTGATGAGTCGACAGGTTCAATGGTGGTACTGTACTGATTTCGTCTAGTCTATAAGTTGACCTCTTCAGTGGTCATGGTCATCAGGTGGTGAACACATGTTTGAGCCGTGGGCAGTGCCCCCGGAGTGTTGGGATTGGCCTGGGGAGGGGAAGTGGTTGCCACTAATTCTTGGACTGGTAGTGGGTTTTGAAGCACCATAGGAGGAGGTCCTTGTGGTTCCTGGTTGGGTTGGGCTTGAGTGGGGGAATTAGGGGCCTGTTGGGCCTCATTTTGAATGGCCTGCTTAGCCCGATCCATGAGGGGACACTCAAACATGTAATGCTCATAGACATCACAGAGTGTACATGGATGGCTTGTGCGCAAGGGTGCGTTGTGTATTGGTTCATTCTACCATGGGGGGTTTTGGGCTAGCCTATTAGCCGCGACATTATTAGGAGGGTTCGATTGCTGACCTCCTCCCTGCGGTTGGTTATTGCCTTGGTTACGGGGCCAATTGTTTCTAGCTTTCCATTGTTGATTGTTGGGGGAAGGCTAGTTGGGATGGTTTTGTTGTGCAAACACTTATCCCAACAGAGTGGGTGGAGTGGGTGGAGGAGGGGCGGGGGCTTGAACTTGTTACACTAGTGGTGCATAGTATATTTGTGGGGGTGGTGGTGTCATGAATGAGGGCATTTTCCCCACATATTGTTGTGTTGTCCAAGCCATCACCTGAGCCTATTGCGGTGGTGTAGGTTGTGCATAAGAGGTTGTTGCTCCGGACTGAGACATCATTCTAGCATAGTCCAGAGCTTGGTTTTGATAAGAAACATTAGTAGTGTTGCTTGGTTGTGGTGCCATGGTAGGTGGTGTCGGTCGAGGATGTGGTTGTTGGGAGACGGACCCTGTGATGCAATCCACTGCGTGGGATGCCCCCATTGCATCGCGGTAGGAGGTACTCGGATGGGGAGCATCTGGGATGACAGTATACAAGTATCCCGACTGGGCGTAGATGAGGTCAAATTGTTGGGCCTTCAGTATGGCCTCTTCTTCAGATTGGGTACATTTAGATGCGACGTCCTTTACGATGGGCGGGAGCAAAGTCTTGAGGAACCAATCCAAGAATATCATGTCATCAAGTTGGATCTTACACAAGCTACGACGCTGCCGCCACTCATAGATATGATCAGTGATGTGAGTGGCGGTGTTTTGGTGACAGGATAACAGGATCTCCACCCCCTTGTCATATCTAACAGGGAGTTGGAAATACTGTAGGAACATCAAGGCCATGGAGTTGAAGTCGGGGTACTTGGCTTATGGCAGCTCAATGTACCATTTGGCTGCGGCACCTGTATGGTTGCGTTGGAACGGCCTCAGAATGATGGATTCATCTACTATGCTGTTGGATGAGCACCATAAATGGAATGTCATTATATGATTTTGGGGACATTCCCCGGCTTTGCCTTCAAACTTTGAGATGTTTGATGGCAACTTAGTTGGCATGGGTGGCCAGAAAGCTTCGTGACGGATGGGGTCATTCATTAATCTATTTAAGTCAGGAAAGTTCAGATGAGCCATGAAAGGCATATTTGAACCCAAGTTGATGTGGGATGGGGCTACAATGGGGGTGGGGTTTGCAGGTGCATAATGCATCTGCATGGCTGGGGGTGCTTTTCATGGCACCATGGCGAATGGGCCAATGCCCCCAAGTGTTGTGGGTGGGATGGTATGGGTAGCAGGGGCATTTCCCCCATGCATGGTGGTAGGGGCAATGTGGGTGGTCGGTGCACTGCCCCCCTATGTGGCAGGGGGGACAATGTGTGTGGAGGGGCCACTTCCCCCATGTGTTACCACTAGGCCAGCTTGGCTAGTCACTATTGGTGGTGGAAATTGGTTAATGATAGTCTGCATGACTATGCTTGGGCTGCTTTCCAAGTTGTGGTTGACAGGTTGTGATGTGGACATGGGTCCACTTGCTAAGGTTAGGCCAAAAAATGGATCCGGGTTTGCACTAGCCATGGGGCTTGATGGTGCGGTTTGGAGGTCTGGATCAAATTGATATGGGTCTAAATCAGAATCAGAGGCTATGTGGCCCCCTAATGGTGTGGGAGATCATTGAGAATGGATACGATGGTGTTGACTAAGTGTTCCAAATGGTGGTGGTTCGCCTCTTAGGCGTGAGGAAGATCGTGAAGGATCAATTGTGTTCTCTTTTGTGTATGAAACTGGTGGGTATGAGATTTGGACCCTAGTTTCAATGCATTCCTATTGGCTAAAGGTGGTCTCTCAACCACCAAGACTTCCAGAAGACAGCACTTGGCTTGTTCCTCACGGGTGCTTCTACTCAATCGGAAGGGGTTGTTGCCCATTTCGCTTGGAAATTCCTCTCAGCAGCTAGCTACTTTGGGGTTCCTATGGTACGCCTCATAATGATTTTCTGGGCAAAGCCCAAGTACTTCCCACAGTTGAAGCAGTCAAGGACTTATGTCCACAAAGACTACAGAATTGATTGAACTTAGTGTAAATTTGGTAGATTTTAAGGCTTACTCAATGTCATGAACTGAGTTGTCTTAATTATTTGGTATGCTGTGTTGGTTTCCTTGTTTGTTTTGGTATTTGGTTTCCAATATGGTTTATGAATTCATGGTAGAGTTCATATCATGGTTTTTTATGCAAACATAAACATAAATTTGTAAGCAAATATGGTGATTAACCCTGAATGGTTGGCCTAACTAAATGTCTACCTCTTAGTGATATTCTTCTTCAACCAAGAGAAGGTGGTGGGCTCTCAACACAATGGGACTAAGCCCATCCGTAGATCCTTAGGTCACCTCCCAAGTTCTAGGTTGGTCAACAGGGAGGATGCTTAGCACCATGAGAAGCCCTCCTTCTCTACCCCCTCTACCTTCCAGGTCACCTGGTTTTAGTGGTTTACGAAAAATACCATGGAGTGCCTAGATCTATATGAGCTTACCCTTCGTCGTATCCCAAAATACCCCAGAGGGCGATGACTGGGTAGAGGAGGAAGGGGGCAACAAGATAATTAATTTTAAGTTATTTTTAGTTAGACTAGTTGATTTTATTAAACCTTAGTGATTGATTTAGCATATACACATTTGTTCATTGATTTACTCGCAAAAAATGGAAAATGGAATTCAAAGAGAGTTGTAATGGAGGACAGAGTTGGTTGGGCCGCACTGATAGTCCTCTGAAACTAAAAATTGCTGCTAATTAAACTCAAAAACAACTTTTGTGTGACAGGCCGCACATTTCTAACTGAATCCCACGAGGGGCCGCGAGATTTTTCCAGAAATGAGCGAGGGGGTCGCACAAAATGCCAAAATAGCCGCAAATTGAGCTCCTGTTTGAGTTTAAGTGAGATCTGGGCATGCCTGTCTACCAATTAAGTGTGCCTTGCCTCACCTTTTCCCCCGATAAGAGCGACCTACTGCGGAAAGGGGTGTTTTGGTGCTGCAGGGTCAGATCTGACCAATAGTAACTGGTATTGGGGTCAGTTTAACTCGGCTTGGCCTAGCAGAGGCTTCGGAACTGATAGAAACAAGAAATAAAGTGGATTTAAATAGATCTAAACTAACATTTATGAAAACTAGGGTAAAAACTGAAAAACTTGAAAATTTGAAATTTGTGGCTGAGGGATCCTATGGGATCAACCCAACAGAGTCACCAAAGCTGTAGTGAGAATTTATCCTCACTACAGCGGTAATAATGGCTCCCTTGTGCCTATAGGGCACAAGGGTAGGTTCCTACCCTTAGAAAATAGTAAAAAATGGAAGTAAAAGTGACAGTTGTTGTAATCTCATAGATCACATAAGGTTACCAATAATATATACTAAAACATAACTATAAATAAGAGACAAGAGACAAGAACATATAGGAAAACAACTTATATTAATGTAATGAGTTAATACAAGGCAGAGAACTGAACTAAGTTCTTGCTTGGCTCAACAGCCTAATATATACAAGTTACAAACAGTTACAAAATAAATACCTATCGGTTCGGTGAACCGACACGACTATTAGTTAGCCGACTAATCTTTCTAGTTAGTCGGCCAACCGACTTAGTCGGCTGATCGACTAAGTCGGCCCATCGACTTAGTCAGCTGATTGACTAAGTCGGTCTTCGTTCAAGTCGACTTCGTCGACTTGCTCCTTCTACATCTCCCCCACGAACAAAACCTTTCTTTTTCCCGATGAAATAGGGAGGTACACAAAAAAATGAACTCTTGTCGAACCATTCAAACTTGCTCTTGCTGTGGACTGTGCAGATGGATGGTCGGTCTCCTCTGGATGCAGACTTCGACGATAGCTGGAGCTGTGATAGCAAGATGATGCTGAAAGTTGGTCCAACTCTGCAATTCCTTCTGGATATCAATTGTTAAGGTAGTGAGACTTGAAAGGATCGACATCTTTTCGGACATGGGCATTTCTGCGATATTCTCCATGTTGGGACCCAACAATTGGTTTTGCTCTTTTGCAGCATTGATGAGTCATTTCATCTGTGGGTAGATGATGTCGACTTTCTCTAAGTTGGGAAGGGTCTATTGAACCCACTGATGTGCCTCTCGTTCTAGCTTCTGCAATTTGTTGGTCTCCATCACAATTTGTTCTTCAATAGTCTGCCTCAGTTCTTCCTCTGTCGACTTCTGGCCCTCCAAAGCCTGAATGCCCTATCGTGCCTGCCTTGTCTGCTGATAGACCTGCCCATAGTGATTAGGCCACTCTCGTAATACTTCCACAGTGACAACTGATTCTTCCATATGATCCTGTAGAACCTTGTATGCCTCCGAGAATGCAGTGTACTGGGCCAGGAGCAGTCAAATGGTCTCCTCCTTTTGTTCTTCCTTAATCTCTTGCATCCGGGTCTGGACGGTCGATACCATCATCTCGAAGAGCTGATATGCTCTTTCACGTGGTCGATCTATGTCAACTTTGATAATTCCTAGTATCACTATCTGTGCTAGAGCTCTGCATCTGCCGAGAAACTTGACTTCTTCTGCATTTTTGGCTACAAGCTCTTTATTTTTTTGATTTGTCCTTTTCTTTGACTCTTTGGCCACAGTTTTAAGGAGTTGGTCGACCTCTGTGTCATCCAAGGAACTTGCATCCCTTAGGTTAATCTGGAGACCAGATGTTCTATGATGCTCTTTCTTCTGGGTACCTGTAGTAGTGGAGGTTGGGTCTGTGGTTGGTGGATTGGAAGGCGATGGTTTTTCTGGTTGGGTAGGTGGTATAGAAGTCGTGGGTGTTTCTTTTTGAGGAGGTGGTATGACCACTTCTAGTGGTGAAGATAATGGTGGTTATGACGGGTTGGGCTGTAATTATGGTGGTGGGGATTTTGACGGTGGTGGTGGTGGTGATGGGGGTTGTGATGATGGTGGTGTTGGTGAAGGAGTGGGGGTATGGACAGGGGTCGAAGGGTTGGCTAGAGTTTGTTGTGAACTTTGGTCGGAAGAGATACCTGCTTCCGAAGGGGTAGTGGGTAGGTCGTCGAGGCTGAGTGGCTCTGTAATAGACTTTGATGCTCCTATTACGTCACCTTGTTGGTCTCGGGTGAATGTCTTCATAACAGTTACATAGGGATTTTTGCTTGCATAGAGAGGAGCTTTTGTTTGTATTTTCTGGGCCGACTTAAACAGTGCAGGAAGTGTCGCAAAGAAAGCTTTAAGCTCAGCGTCCTGGTCGACCCTAGCTCTAAGTGCCTTCGGGATGGCACTTTGATATTCATCATGGGGACTGTCTTCCTGCTGTATTGGTGCTTTCTCAACGACTATGGTTGTCGGGGATCGGGGGGAGGGGTCGACAGAAGGTTGACCACATTTTCAGGTGTCGATGCCGTTTTTGCTTCTTTTGCCGACCCTCTGGAGCTCCTGCGTCTAGATTCCATTGAAACTGAATTTCAACTGATACTTTATTTGCACGGGCATCCTCGACAACGTCGACGGCTGTGGCTGCTAGTTCCTCCTTATCGTCGGTCGAGTCAGCCAGAATAAGCTTGCACTTACCCTTACCTTGTTGTATTTTTTGGGCCTTGATTTTTTTCCTGGAGACAGCTATCTCCTTAGCCAGCTTCTTAATTATGCTTCTGGATAAAGCATATTCCAGGTTGTCGCCTTTGACTTCACTTGTCGGTACTTGAGTGGGGTCGACGGTTGCTGGAGCCGGAGGGGTTGTCTATTGCTGTGGTTGTACTGCTGGTTGTTGTTGTTCTGTCAGCTGGGGGTCGACTACCTTTGTAGTCAGAGGTTTGACAGTGATGTGTACCCGACTAGTGGGCATGGCCGGGGTATCCTCCGACACAAATGTGCTGATGTATTAGTTGAGCTCGTAGTCTTCTTCTTTTTCCTGGTCGGTGAGTGGCTCTATGATGGATAAGTCGACCTGTTTGGTAGCCTATGGAATTGGTATCTTTGTCTGCGCTTGTTGGGTCAACTCTCGGAAAATCCGGTAGACCGTTGGATAGTAGTCGAGGTCCTGAGATTTGGGGTCCTGATCTCGCATGTACCATACTGATGTATGATCAAGTTCTAACTATATATGAGACTCAGCAGGGAGATTTCGTCAGATGTTCTGGGGCACCCTCCACCTTGTCATGCGAACCGTCAACTGCTGGAACCAGTTTTCCAAGAAGACTTTCCCCTGTGCCAGCTCATGCAGGGTTCCTTTTTGTGAAAAGGGTTTAAAGCGGTGCATTTCGAACTTGGTCGGCTCCCGGAATACTGGACTACCTTCCAGAAAAATATGGTACATAACAATCCAGAGAATGAGAGAGGGGAACTTGATCATACCTCCTGTCTCTTGGCATCTTTCGCAGATGGTTTTGACCATGTCGGCAACATAATATCCCCATCGGTAGATCTGACCGTCAGTCGCGATTATGTCGACAGCTTCCAGCATATCCAGTTTAAGGTCGCTGCCCCGACCTGCCAATGTAAGGGTGATTGCTATGATTTTAGCCATGATTTTAGGCGTCCGTGTCATAATCTATCCGATCATCAATCCTTTGGATTTCTTTCCCAGCGATGAGCCCATAAGTTCTTAGACTAACCCGTCTTTGATCCCAATAGGTATAGGGTTGCCTTGGTTGGACAGACCCGTAAGCTTGGAGATAACATCCCCGGTGATGTCAATCGGCTGGTCGAAGTATAATCGACCATTGTGTTAACGACTGATAATGAATTTAACCAATGCTTCTTTTGTCCCACCGAAGCTTGCCATCAGTGGTGCGTTAGGGTAGTTGAAGATGGTGCTCTTCCGAATTTTCTCAGCGGCCTGGGTCATTCTGTTGTCGACATAGGCCCACTCTTGGATCTCTGTCCAGAGTTTTTTGAATGGGCCCTCCTGTACCTTTTCGTTTTTGATGTTCTTTAAAAGGCTGATCAAGGGGGTGTCCTCCGCTTGTAGCTCCTTTTCCTTGGTCGCGGCTCTGGTTAGTTTGGGTGCCATTGCATCGAACTGGTTGGGGTTTTGACAGGGTTCTTGGTCTTTGGTCGACTAAGATTGCGGGTGGTCTGAGGGTAATTGGTGTGGTGAATGAACCTTCGACTATCCATTATTTATAGGTGGGGGTGTGGTTGAGTATCAAAATGGGTGTATTAATGGCGGAATTGAAATTCCAACTGCAACACTTGAGTGTGACTTAATGGATGATCTGTTTCGGCGCTCGAGGCCATCAATGCGTGATGGGACTTTTGAAGTCGATGATCGGTGTCGTTGGTGAAAATGGTCATCCTAACTAGTCGATGGAGATGGTCGATGGTGGTGATGTCGGGTGTCGAAGTAGTGAGTTGCTGTCATGGCTTGTTGTGGCAGATGTATTAGTTTGTTTTGGAATTGTTCTATCGTTTTATGGGTTTTGATTGACGGTTAAGGTCGTTATTTGAATTTTTGTTTTTTATTAGTTTCTGTAACGTTTGAGTTGGGCTCCATTAACGATCTTCGGAAATACTAGGCCCTGTAATGTATTCAGTGGGACTGAACCATTGGGATGTATTTCTTCGACAACGTAAGGTCCCATCCATTCTGTGTGTAATTTCTTGGGTTTTCCTTTGACTCGACTATTATAAAGTAAAGCAAGGTCACCGACCGAGAGGTTTTTCTTTTTGATGTTACGGTTGTGCCAGGATTTCTATTGTTGTTTGTGAATTTCCTGATGCTGGATAGCCATGATTCTATGTTCTTCTAGCTTATTGAGTTAAAATAGCCGATCCTTTCTTGCCTCTTCGACATCGACATGTAGTATCTGTGCAATAATAGGTGTCTGCTATCGAAAATATAGGGGGAGGACTGCTTCTTTCCCGTAGACTAATCGAAAGGGGGTTTGAATGGTCGACCGCTTATATGTTGTCCTATATGCCCAGAGAACCACAGGGATTTTCTCATCCTAGTCATCTTTGTCGGTGTTGCATATTTTGGTTAACCCTTTTGTCAATGTTTTGTTAAAAGCTTCAATCGCGTCGTTCGACTGAGGATGATATGCAGTGCTTCGTCGGTGGTCGATGTGAAACCGGTCGGTCAAATTTTGTTGATAAAGTGTGATCCTTGGTTTCTAATCAATGTGAGTGGGCATCCAAATCTAGTGATAATGTTTTCATAGATAAACTTAGCAGCTACCTCACTTGAACATGTATCGACGGGTTCAGCTTCTGCCCATTTGGTGACATATTCCACTGCCGTGATAATATATCTTGCACCTGATCATTTGGCTGGGATAGGAAAAGGTCCTATGAAGTCTATAGCCCAAATTTTGAATGTGATACTAGGGTTTACAGATATCAAGGGCATTTCTGTGCTCAGCAGAGGTCGACCAAGTCGTTGACATCTATCGCATCGACTAACAAAGTTTTTGCAATCTTTGTGGATTGTCGGCCACCATAAGCCCAACTGTTGGATTTTTCTTCCAGTTCTATCCACTTGAAAATGTCCTCCTGCAGGTCCATAGTGTGCTTCATGCATGATTTGTTTTCTCTCATGGTCGAGTACACAACGTCTGAGAATATCGTCTAACCCCATTTTGTACAAAAATCCATTGATGAGGCTGTAGGGTGCAGCCTTCATAGATAAGATTTGTTTCTTCTTGGTGTTCAGACCTTCGGGTGCCTGACCTGTCTCTAAGAACTGAGCTATTTCTTCTAGTTCTTCAAGTACTGCTTCTATACGAAATAGATGTGCATCCGGCAATTCGTCGTCAATTCCAGTCGGTTCCTCCCCTGTGTCTATACGTGATAGGTGGTCGGGTCCGACATTTAGCTTTCCTGGTCGGACCACCACTTCAAACTCAAATTCTTGAAAAAGAAGTAACCATCGAAAAATTCTTCCATGATCAAGGGGTTTATTAACAAGGTACTTCAAAGCTTGATGGTCGGTATAAAATATGAAAGGGTTGGCCAATAGGTAATTTCGATACTTTTGGAGGGAAAAGACCATACCTAGGGCTTCTCGTTTAGTGGTCGAGTAGTTCCTTTCAGCTTTATTTAATTTTCGACTGCTGTAGACTATAGGGTAATCCATCCCATCATCCCCTGGCTGAGTAAGGATGGCTCCAATTGCGATGCCTGATGCATCAATATGCACATGAAATTTGGTTGACCAGTTTGGAAATTTAAGTATGGGAGCTTCGACCAGTTTTCTTTTTAATTTATCGAAGGATATTTGGCATTCTTCTGTCCATGTAAACTCCTGATCTTCTTTTATCAGTTCTTCCAGAGGGTAAGTCATATCTAAATAGTGTCTGATGAATTTCCTATAGTATCCTGTATGGCCCAATAACACCCGGACCTGTTTAGGGTTTATTGGGGGTTTTAGGTTGAGGATGATTTTTATTTTGGCAAAGTCGACCTTTATACCGTCTTTGCAGACAATATGCCCTAAGATTATGCCTATGGGGGTCATAAAAATACATTTCTTAATATTTAGGGAGAGTTGTATCTGTCGACGTCTCTCCAGCATAATTCGGAGCCATGTGCAGTGATCCTTTAGGGTGGAATATATAGTCCAGTCGTCAAAGTATACTGCCATGGTCTTATAGATATACTCTTGGAATGTTTTGACAACAATTCAAGAGAATACTGCATTTGCATTCTTCAACCCAAAAGGCTTAACTCTGTAGGCAAAGGACCCAAATTCACAGACAAATGTTGTTTTCTTTTGGTCCTCTTTTGCTATGGGTACTTGATTATATCCTGAAAATCCATCTATAAATGAATAACATTCATGGCCTGCAACTTCATTCAATATTTCATCAGCATAGGGGGTGGGGAATGGATCTATGAGTGTGACTTTGTTGAGCTCCCTAAAGTCGACACAAATTATTAACCTGGTCAGGTCATGTTTCTTGGGCTGTACGACCATGGGACTTGCCCATTCCGATTGGTTGATAGGGTAAATGATCCCTGCTGCTAACATGTTGTCTATTTCCTTGTTAACTATCTCCTTATACTTATGAGCTAGTTTGTAAGGTCGTTTCTTGACAGGTCGGACATCAGGTTTAATATCTATTTTCATTTCTCCCATTTCTTGTACTAACCCTTTTAAGTCTTTGTAGTCCCTTGCAAAGACATCTTGGAATTCTCTAAGTAAGTTTATGATTTTGGTGGTTTGGTGTTCGTTCCAGTAGTCACCAATCTTAGCTATTTTTGGACGGTTGTCGTTTGAAATGTCGACCTCCTTAGTTTTCACTTTGGCATCCAGCCACTCTGGTGCTTTAGCTTCATTGATCGGCCGACTTCCTTCTTTGAACTGTGAGAATGTAGCCAGAAAGTCTGTTGCAGTCATTCTGTCAAGGTCTGGTTTGTCGGTGGTCTCGACTTTCAGGATTGAGTAGATCGGTTTGGTTGTTTCAATGTGGTCGGTCTTCCATATAAAGCTCTTACCTTCTATGTGTTCATTTTCTAAGTGTAAACGTGTCGACTGTGATTTTGATTTAGCTTGTATCTTGTTACAGTCCTTGATTTGTCGATGGTCTTGGACGGGTTGTTTTTCTGTCGGTTGAAGAAACTATTTGATTTGGTGTGCTATCCTAGCCAATTTTTCGTTTTGAGGTATGAACTAGAAATCCTTAATAAAGTTTTCTTTAAGTTCATGCCAAAAGAAGGTTTCTACTCTAGCTTCCTCCATCTTATACCATTTATTAGGCAAGTCGGCTAGGGTTGAAGGGAACAAATGTGGCCAGGCTCGCTCATATTTGTATCCAAGGCGTCTCCACTCCTTTTCACAAAGCTTGATGTGTTCTTCTGGGTCTTGGCCTTGGACAAAGATAGGGATTTGAGCATCCTGGGTTAAATTTTTTCCACCAAATCGTTCTACAAAAAAAGTTGAAGCAGTTGTCCAAGTCTACAATTTTTTCTGATGGGTGTTCCACCATCTAGCTTCTTGACCTATAAATGTTTCCACTAAGCTTTGAAGTCTGCCATGTTCTCCAATATTTTTAGATACTTGTTCAAGATGCATGATTAGGGATTCTCTTTCCTTATACCTGGGCAGTTGGGTATTATGTAAGTTGGTTGGCTGCAATGTAGGTCGTTCCCTGATTTTTTTTTCAAAGACTTTGGGGATAATTGATACAATGAAGCACTGTCGGGTGGGTTTTTTCTGTAATTTTTTTATAGTCCAGCACCCTCTTGCTTGTGTTTCATAATTGTCCATTTCCCAGTCATATAATTCAGCATCTGAATTATAACCAATTGAGTCTTGGTTACCTAAGTGAAGCTCCCCATAGATGTTTGGCTCGGTATAGTCCGTATTGTTATGGATCTAGTAAAGCTGTCTAACATCGACTTCCTCATCAATCGGTTCGGTCCAAGGTGCTCCTTGGGAAGGATGAATGGGTACAATGAATTTTTGACCATTTCCTTTTAACTTAATTTGTTCTTTTTCTAAGGATATGGAGGCTTTCATCTTTCATCCCCAAGGTCGACCAACTAGTGTGGGAAAGGAGCTAGATCCCTCTTTTGGGTCGATAATTTCGAAATCATCCTTAGTCGAGATTCCTTTAATGGTCATGTCGACATCTTTCCAAACCCCAATGGGTTCAATGAGGCCTTGGTCGGCGAGTTTTAGGTAAATTCCTGACTCATAGAGGCGAGGTCGGCCCATATTTTCCCATGTATCTATGGTCATAATATTTACCTGAGACTCAAAATCGAGCACCACTTGTCGGATGTGATAACCTTCGATTTCCAGGTCGACAAGTGGGTCGACATCATTTTTGTCTTTTTGATTTAGGCTGCAAATGTTCTTAGTTTGTTTTCCAAAGTTAGTGCTTTTTATTTCGTGTAATAAATCAATGAACTGGGCTCTAGATTTGTCTGTGTGGATGAGATGAGTTAATTGTTGTGTCATGCTAAGTCGACTGGTAATAATGTCTTCTTGCTGTGCAATGTCTTGAAATATATGGGTGGCTTCTTGATATGTTTTTTTTCCTTCAGAGGATCCGGATAACCATTTGTGTTGTTAATTTTACTAATTTCAGGGTTATCAAGCCCTGTTTTTGTGCCTTGGAGAGTGACAATATGCAGATTTTTAGTAGTTAATACATCATGCTTTTGTACACAAGACAAGACATTAACATTTTTCTTATTATTGATTTTTTCTAACATGGTAGGACAATCCTCCAGAGAGTGATCGCCTACTCTACAATGTGTACAGAATTTAAGGTCAGTTCTATCCTTGTACGGACAATCTACGCATCGGTGCCCTTCTTTATAGCAGATGAAGCACTGGGTAGATCGACGCGGGCGTATGTCACGACTCCCGATGAATTGACCTCTTCCCCCAAACCCTTGTCATCGATTGTCGTACCGGCTCTCATATCGTCGGCCTTCATATCGTTTCCCGTTCTGGTCATTGGTATTATTTTGCTCATTTCTTTGCGCCACTGCATTCGTCTGGTAGACCGCCTGATAGTTCTGTCTGCTTTTCAGGTTTAATTGACAGTCGGCCATATTGTGACTTTTTGTCTCACAGATGGCGCACCAGGAAGATTTTGCGTTCTTCATGTTAAATGGACATTCTTTCATAGAATGATCTTCGGCCTCCTGGGAAATGTCGCAAAATACTTTAGTTTGCACAAAGCAGACGTCTTGTCAGTTGTATTCGTGTCGACAATTATCTTTCGAGTGTCCGGCCGTTGAACATTTAGTACACCAGATTTCTTGATTTTTGAGGGTCAGTTATTTCAAGGACTTCTGCACATTCTCAAGCTGTTCTTCTAGTCTACGGTCCGTCGGATAGGCAGGTATGTCTTCATCCATTTCCACCTGCAGATCTTTGGTCAGTGCATCTTCATATGTCTTGAACGTTTCTAGACTGATGTGTCGGTGTACTTTTTGTGATAATCCTACAAGGAACCATTGAATTAGTAGTTGCTCATCAATAACATAATCAAATTGGCTCGATAGGTCCTTCCAGTGTTTGTCGTAGTCGCGAACTGTCTCCCCTGGCTTTTGCTGCGTTGTCTTGAGATTTTTGGTGGTCAGGTGCTTAGAATTTGGGGTCTTGAAAAAGGACAAGAACTGTGCTTTAATCTCAGCTTTCATTGCTCTGGTTTTCCTTTCTAAAGGGTTCATGTACCAGGTCAGGGCCCTTTTCTGTAAGGCTCCCGTGAACTGAGCCATCTGTCGGTCTTCATCCGTCACCTGGTTTGCATCCCAGATCGACTCACAGATGAACCAATGTCGTCTGGGGTCTTCATCCCCCTCGTAGAGAGGAATGTGAGCTGATCTGTGACCCATGTATGAATCACTTTCATTGCTCTTAGAAGTTGGCGGGGTCGGAGGTGTGGGTGGTGGTGAAAGTGGTGGGATTGTTGATGTAGTCGCTCCTGTGGAATTTTGGTCAACGGAACTGGTGCCTCCGTTGGTGGTCGAGTCATCTTCGATGTACAGCGGGTTGTTGTGGATTTCTATTATTGATGGTCCACTGAAAATTTGTGTGCGCAAGGCTACGTGTTCAATTCCTTCAAAAGTTGTACTTGGCGGGGGGGGGTGCTCCTTCCTGTGTCGGTAAGAGCAAGTGGATACTTCGGAGGGAGGGTGCCGCTTGAATCGTCACCCAGTTCCCTTCGAATGGTCAGCGTATGACAAGATGTCATCGAGTGTACGTATCATCAACTAGTCGACTCCAGATACTATAGTCACCAGCTCTTAGTCGGAGGTCGTCTTCGACAATAGTCTGTATTCTGGTATGTGGATTTAATGGGGAAAGGGTCGTTCCTTCACTGGGAGCTGTTAATTGGAGAGCTTCTAGCTGCTCTATCCATACTTCTTCCTCTGTATGGGACACCTCTTGTTCTACGCCCTCTTCCTATCGGTCATGACCTGACTCTGGCGGATTCTCTTCACGGTCGGTCTCCCTAGGATTTTGTTCTCTGCGCAGCCCGTCGGCTCTTTCACGTCTTGATTCCCTTCTCTGATGTCGTTCATCCCTTTCTTGTTTCTGAATGTCTGACATACTTCCGTACAGTACTATTTTCTTGAAGTCTTCTACGGTCGAATTTTCATCACTGGTGACGTCTATCCTCCTTAGCTTGACTAGGATCCACTATACTCTACCTTCGACACAAGACTAGCTACCCCCCCATAGCCTACCCAATGCTTTTAGAAAGCCCGGATAGTTCGAGTTACTTGCTCAGGAAGTATTCCCACTCCATTTCTGCAATAAATTTCTCCCACTTCCTCTGCTTTTCCACCCAGTTGGTTTTTGGGGGTTGTTCACACAGTGGTGGTCTAGATTCGACGATGTGGCCTGCTCTGTTCTCTATCAAGAATTTAAATAGCAAGGTCGGCAGGGAGCACAAGAATTGTTCGGTGAAATCTGTGTAGAATTTCACTTTGACAGTTTCTACCGACGTTCTATCTTCAACTGCTTGCTCTTCACAGAAGTCGTCGGCGATTTTCTCAAACCACTCCGACATATTTGTTCGTCCCCCTCGGAACATTTTATCTAGAAACTGTTGTTCTTTAGTCGTGTTCGGTCTTCTCAACCAGAAGCTGCTTCAACAGTTGTGGCACAGACTCGATGAATTTTTCATGTGTCTCTGTGAAAAATCTGGCTCTAGCTTCAGCAACTGTTAATTTGTTTCGTCTTGCGTAATTTTGCAAGTAGTTCGCAATTTTACGGTCCCACCAGTCCTTGATCTCCTTCTCTGGTATCATATGTGAGCATATATCTTAGACATGTACTACCAGCAATGGAACCAATGTTGTAATCTCACAAATCACATCAGGTTACCAATAATACATACTAAAACATAACTATAAATAAGAGACAAGAGACAAGAACAGATAGGAAAATAGCTTATATTAATGTAATGAGTTCATACAAGGTAGAGAACTGAACTAAGTTCTTGCTTGGCTCAATAGCCTAATATATACAAGTTACAAACAGTTACAAAATAACTACCTATCGGTTCGATGAACCGACACGACTGTTAGTTAGCCGACTAATCTTTCTAGTTAGTCAGCCGACCGACTTAGTCGGCTGATCGACTAAGTTGGCCCGTCGACTTAGTCGGTTGATCGACTAAGTCGGTCTTCGTTCAATTCAACTTCGTCGACTTGCTCCTTCTACAGAAATATAAGTTGGGTTTTAATCATGGTTGTATTTATATCTTATTGTTTTTGTTAGAATTACAAATGATGCAATTTAGGTATTAATATTGCTCATTTCCCCAATTCTTCAAGGTTGATAGATCTATGGTAGAGCTCCTTCCTTACAAGCAGGAGGTTGGTGGTTCAATTCCTCCATGCCCTAATGATATTGCAATATTGGTGTTTTTAATAAAACATATTTTGCTATGATTTATTATGGATAGAGGGGCAGTTTCAAGTCATCTTTATATGTTTCTACAAGGGGGGTTATAAACTATTTTCATATGTCACTACAAGGGGGGTTCAAAACCCCCTATAGGTTTATATGAGGGTGGTTCATAACTTCCCCTAAAGGTTTGTAAGATGGAGTTTTAGTGGGGGTTTCGAATCACCTTCCTTGGTGTCTATGAGGGGGGTTTCGAACTACCCCTATAAGTATCTATGAGGGGTTTTTGTATTCTCCCTTAAATGTTTGTAATAAGGACATATATGATGGTTTTGAACAACCCCCATATGTTTCTACGAGGGACATTCAAACCGATCCCAAAAGTCACTTTTAGGGGCGGTTTCGATCTCTTCCAAAACTGCGCCTAAAAGTCCAAAATTTTAGTATCAGTTCTATTAGGGGAGGTTTTGTAAAGACCGCCTCCATATCCTAAACCACCCCAAAAGAGACTATTGGAGGTGGAAGAAAACACCCCCTAAAACCTAAATTTGTTGTAGAGAAAAAATGCCTAGAATTGAATTCTATATCAACCATGTCCAATCACTAACATCCGGTAAGACATAATAGGACATGTATGTTGGATTAGTAAAATAATCAATTTGATAAAGCTCAAACTCAAGCAAATGACTTACAACTAAGACATGAGGTTTCCCTTTCATCCCTTCCTTTAGATGATTATTCTTTATGTCACAAAAAATCAAACTTTTTCTGGTACTAGGTGGAAAAGGTATTGAAATAGTAACCTTTGCTAAAGTGTGTGTCCACAAATACTTCTTGAGATCAGCACCATTACCATAGTTTGGGGATAGATAAGATACAGGAAAAAACAATCACCGAGAAATTGAAATCTACATTCTTCTAAAAATAAAGGATAAAAAAAGTACACAAATTGAAACAAATTGTCAGACAAATCATTTAAGCTACGTGTTGATCCCGTAAAGAAACTTCACAAAATAAATTAGGTGAAACTTAAGTCGGTCTAAGTTGGTCTTTGTTCAAGTCAACTTTGTCGACTTGCTCCTTCTACAACAGTAAACAGAGCTGTGAATTGAAACTAAGCTAATCTAAGCGGTAACAAGTAAATGGCAGCTATTGTAAACTACATCTAAGAGCAAATGATAGAAAAATAAAAGAGAAGCAATGATGGAGCATTTTTGAACCTCTCTGCACACAGTGGGTTAGGTTTTTGCCTTCAAAACCCGCAAAATAAACCTAAGCTACCATGGAGAAAACCTGCAAACAATTGTTAATGAAAAACCTGCAAATGAAAATATGAGTTAGAAAACAAGATAAGCAAATAAACATAAACAAAAATGAGATTATACCTCACTTAGGTGGAAATGGGCCACCATGCCCTAGCTCGTGGGAGCACCTCTCTCTTGGTTGGGAAGCAATGGCTTGGAGAAATGGAGATGGATGAGAGGGAGAGTGGGTGGTTTGAGAGCAAGAGGTCTCAAAGCATCCATGGGCAGCATAACAATAGGCAAGTGAGGAGTGTTTTGAGAGTGACCCCCCACCCTCCTTATATAGTTTTTCCAAGGGGTTTTTAGGGTTTTAAGCCCTTGGTGAGGGCTTTAGCCCCTTTTTTGGGCCTTCATCCCCTTTTTCCCTAACTTTAGCCCCTTTTAGGGTTTTAGCACCTTTTTGAGGGCCTTAGCCCCTGGGGGTCTATTTTGGGCTCTTTTTTGTGGGTTTTATCCCTTTTCTTCATCCTTGGGCTCTTTTGGAGGTGTGGGGATCAAATGGAACGTCATGGAAGGTCTTATGGAGTGAAATGAGTGTTGTGAGATGGTTTCCTTGGGTGGTGTAGGCCATAGAGAGCTATGTGGGGGATTTTTGGGTTAACACTCCTTTGATCAATCACAACCCTTGAATAGGGATCATGCTCAATGCTACAACACACCTATCACTTTCCTCATTGAAGGATGGTCACATGAGATTCGAGCGGCTAGGACCCTTACCGAACCTTTGTCAAGCCTCAACTCAACTGTTAAAAATGGAGTGTTAACACCATGGATCCAAAGTTGAGATAAGGAAGATATGATCATTGAAAAACGTATCCTCATAAAATTCCTCCTCCTCCTCACTTGGGAAATCAGAAATGAGCTCCACAAAAATTAACAATTTCTTTAATTTCACCGAAACAAATTCGAGACCGAATTCTTGCAAAATAACAATCCATTTATTATACATTCCCCCGATCATCCTTCTAGTGAGGATAAACTTAAATGGATTGACATGAGCTACCACCAAGGTCTAGCGAAGGAGAATGTAGTGTCTCAATATTTGAACTGCATGAACGGTAGCTAAGGCAAGCTTCGCCACATGGGAATAACAGATTTCTACATCTATAAGGTTTTGGCTCAAATAGTATATGACATGCTCATGGAGCTCCTCATCCTCCTGAACCAAAACCATACCAATCGTCTCCATGGACGCAACCACATAAATCAAAAAGTCAGGGCTATAGTCGGGTGGACTAAGCATGGGGGCTGATGCTAAGGCTTGATTAAGAGCATCAAAGGACTCTTGGGCTCGCTCATCCCATCAAAAGGTAATGTCCTTCTTCAAAAGATGCATAAATCCTCTAGTCAAATTGGAAAAGTTAACCACGAATCTCTGTAAGAAGTTTTCCATGCCTTGCAAATATTGAAGATGTCTAGTATTTATCGGGGGAGACAATTGAAGTATTTCCTCAACCTTTAAGGGATCGACTCTTATACCCTCCTTGGAAACAATGAATCCTAGCAAGCGACCTGACTTCATGCAAAAGATGCACTTACGAGGATTTAACCTAACCTGGTAGTGGTGGGACCTTTCAAATACTAATCTCAAATGGTAGGAATGACACACTCTCATCCAAAAATGAGTAGCTAGGTCATCCAAAAATAATTCAATAATCGATTTGAGATCATGAAAAATCAAGGTCATAGCCCGCTGAAATGTGGCTCTGGCGTTTTTAACACCGAAAGGCATCTTCCGATATGCAAACATACCCCAAGGACAAATAAATGCAGTTTTGTGTTGATCCTCGGGTTTAATTTGAATCTGATTATGTCCAAAAAATCCATCCATGAAGGAAAATACCTCGCTTCCCGCAGACTCATCTAAAATATGATCAATAAATGGTGTGGGAAAATTATCCTTAGGACATGCATGATTTAAATCACGGAAATCAGTACATATACGGATCGCTCCCCATTTCTTATCAACTAGAACGGGATTTGAAACCCACTCTGTCAAGGGAACAGGATAGATAAATCCAGCTTTCAATAGCTTTTCTATCTCAGACTTAATCGTGGGTGCTTTTCTAGGATTCACCACATGAAGAGGTTTGGCATTGAGATAAGTCTTAATTTCATGTTCAACAATGTGAGGGTCGATACCTGGCATTTCCTCATATGACCAAGAAAATATATCACGAAACTCTTTGAACAGCTCGGTATACTCTAGAATCTCAGCATGGGAACATTATATGCCAATATATACATTCTCAATCTTCCCAGGATCGCGAGAGATATTGATAGGAATCATAGGTGATATATTCACCATGTTCCCATCAGCCATCTAACCAGGAGAGCTTAATGGAACCACGGGACTACTAATCTTCTCCATACAAATCTCCCTAAATTCCTCACACTCTAAGTGGTCAAGCTCAGGAACAAAATAAGATCTATGATGTAAATCTTCCCAAGGTGGCTCAACTCCAGACATAGCCTCAATAATAGCTTCTTCGGACAGAAAAACACTATCAAGGAAGTCATGTGCATGAGAGCACTCAACTGCCCATGCAGGTGGTACATACAGGTCCTCCTCCTTTGTCCATGAAAAGGAAGGACTAGGCTCTACAACACAATCAAGACTTTATTGATATGCAATCATTACTACAAGAAACAACACATCCGTTTCGATAGGTCAGTTTGAAAGACTCGGTATAGGAAGAATCCAAGGATCTTCCATACGGGAAGTGCAAAAAGACACTAAATTCAATGAAGATGAAGCCCCATCAAAACTAGACCCAATCATAAGGACAGGTGCAGGACAACTAAATGTCCCCATAAGGGATGGATACATACCTACACCCACACTCCCAGTTGTCGGCTGAGAGTGGTTGATAATCGGGATCGAAGCTCCCGATGATGCATTAACGCTTGGATTTTTTAATGATGTTTGATCAATCGTAACAATATTCCCATTAAATGGAAAACATACAACTCAAAATAGAGAAGAGGCTATGGCTTGCATACTATACATCCAATTTTGACCCAGCAAAATATTGTAATCAAGGGGTGCATCAACCACCTCGACCTCGATCACGACGGTCTTCCCTCCCAAACGGACCTTCAAAGAAGGAAGAATTATGTGTCGCTGAAACAATCTACCATCAAAGGCAGTCAACATGGTAGTGCATTTAGACAAATCGGGAGAACCCAAAACCTTCCCACATGATGAATACATCACAGAAGTAGCAGTGCCTTCATCAATCACAGTGCGTTTGACGGTCATGTTAAGACATTCCACATGAATCAAGAGAGACACGTAGTAAGGAAAGCGAGGCTATAGTCTCATGGTTCAAATTTGATGACAAAGGAAGAGTTATCATCATTCACCCCAAGAGTAGAAAGCAAATATTTCCTTTGCGATGGACAACTCTGAAGAACTTCAAGCGCAGACATCGCACAAGGAGTGTGGCCCAAATCCTTGACAACAAAATAGTTCTGGGTGGCTCGGGCATTAGGATTGTGCCTCGAATGCTTTAAGAATACCTTAGGAATGCGAGGTACACTATCAAGTTTATTCGTAGGATTTTCAATATGCAAAGGACTCTCAGTAGGAGGAGGTTCTTTCCCAAGTTCTGGTTGCGACGAACCATAGTATTTTGCATGAGTCACAACCTTAGTAGCATGCACCATGTTGATTCACCCTTTACCAGTACTGGCTTTCGGTGGATCTTGATCTACACCCGATGTAGAATGAGGATCATGGGTCCTCGAGTTCATATTTTGATTATGGGGTAAAGGATTGTTCAGAACAGCTGGGCCCTGTGCTATGAATATTGAGGTGTCTTCCATATGAGGGCACAAGTGAGTGAGGTGATCATCCTTACACAACTTGCAAGGAAACTTAACCTTACATTTAGACTGCTTTTCTTCCTGAGAATTATGTTTGTTCTTTTCATTAAAATTGGCATTTTCATTCTTGTTCCCACCCTTATGATTGTTCTTACCCTTTTTCTTATTCCTTCTGGGCTACTGGTTTCCCTTCTGGTCTGACGTTTGCACAAAAAATACACTCATTGTTTGGGTGGGTTGAGATTAATTCGTACCTTGTCTCGATGTGGATTGGTTAATAGACAATTGACTCACTTGTTTCGTAACCGATTCCACAGGTTTGGCACTTGTACATCCCACAATGCCATTGGCATGTGGTCCAGGTTTGAACTTGGGATCGAAACTAGAACATGGAGTGTTAGGTATGATCTCAAATAATAGCCTGGATTGAGCATAAATCAAATCCAGTTCCTGTGCCCTAAAAATTGCTTGTTCCTCGTTCTGAACTCCGGATGTAGAAACATCCTTCGCAATATATTAAGGTAGTAACTATTTAAGGAACCACTCAAGGAGAAACTCTGGCAGTATGAAAGATTTAATCAACCTCTTCCATCTAAGCCACTCTTGGATATGGTCCAAGATATGTGTGGCTTTGTCTTACCAAAATATCAACAAGAGTTCTGTACCAACATTGTAATGCACTGGTAGCTGTAAGTGGTTAAGGAAAGTCATGGCAAGGTCATTGAACAAAACGAATGGCCCCTTTGGTAACTCTATGTACCATTTCGTTGTAGGCCCTATGAGGGTGCGTTGAAATAGCCTCAAACGAATTGTGTCATCATGTAAAGAGTTGGAAGAGCACCAAAGGTGAAAGGTAGTGACATGTTCACTAGGATCTTCTTATGGTTTCCCCTCAAATTTGAGAATGTCCGAGGGAAGATTGGTAGGGACAGCCGGCCAAGCCGGGTCATAAGATACCGAATCGTTCATTAGTCTCGATAAGTCAGGTAGATTTAACATTGTGAGGAAAGGGAGCCTAGTTTGAGTTGGTCTATGCCACACTCCTGATATTTTTGGTTCATATAAGGATGACTACTATAAATACCATGGCCTTGGCCATAATATCCTCCTCCTGTTTGACCCGTATAGGGCTTCATGGAAGCATTATGATTTGGTGAACCTTGATTAGGTGGTGCTACAAAGCCTAAATTAGAGGAGTAAGTGGGTTTTTGATACCCGTATCCAAAAGGTTGATAACTCTATCCATATTGCGGTCCATAATATGGTGCATGAGAAGTTTCATAAGATGTCCCATGGGATATCCCATGAGAAGCTCCATAAGTAGGGATATGGGGAATGCCATGCGATGGACCATAAGATGATCCAAAAAGAGGAATATGACCTCCTGAGACAATAGGAGATGCTTGACTCTGATAAACTACTGTACAAGTAGTCACAGTATGAACATGACTAGTAGCAACATTCCAACCCGAAGGACCACGTGAATGAGGGGGAGGAAGGGTTGTCAAAAATGTGTTCAAAGGAGTAGGAATAGAGGATGAAGGGACATGTGAAGGGATATAAGTGGTATTCCCTATGGTCATTCATCTTGGTTCTGGTATCCACATATGACTACTAACATTAGGCCTAGGACAAACATGTGAGGTAGCTTCCACCGCCGGGATGGAAGGTGCAATGTGACTAGTGCTCCCAAATCTCTCCACATGGAAAGGAATGGGAATGCCCCTAGGCATAGTGCTAGGTTCCATTTTTGACTCGGCATGATGTGCCAGATCATGTACAGGGATATCAGGCATACCATAACTAACATGACTAGTGCTTGTGGGTTCATGGTGAGTCTTGCTTCCCGACAACCAATACTGATGACCTGTGAATGAGGGATCATAACCAGAGTGTGAAGGTATATCAGGTGAAGGATCATATATAGGAATAGGATCTTCCTCCACAACATATTGAGGTGGAGAGTACATCTCAAGAATATCATCCTCATGATCTACCACCGTGTGTGAATCAATGTGATAAGTAGCCTGCCTAGACAATCTATTTCTCTCTCCCAAAGGAAGAGGATACGTGGAAGCCGGAAGTCCTGCTAAATGGCGAGAACGGAGAAGTTCCACACCCGAATCCATAATGACTCAAAAATGACAAAGACTATATCTAATTACACAAACCCTAGGAAAACTAGTGTGCACAGAGCATACACCTATATAATGTAAAGCCATATCACAAGAAAGCAAGGGTAGGATATGTGAGCTCTTGAATGAAGCAAGTATGTCTTGCCTAGGAGAGGATTTAGACTCCCATACACAACAACCAGAGGTTCAAAACCAATTATTTTGGCCCTCAACTTCAATGCATATAACGACTGTGTTTTTCGACCCCAACCTAGCCGGGACACCTGCAGAATAACCTCTACAAAGTACCCCCTCAATAACCTAGGTAAGGCAACTAAGGTCACCTCAATATAATCAATTCTCAGGAGGATAGTCATAGGGGGGATTGACCGTATGGGTAGGGTATAAAATCCTGAAACTCTCGAAAGAGCCCCCAGATACGAATACAATCCTAGAAATATCTTCGGTGCTACTCAGTTATGACTAGGGGTCATCCTAATCAATAACTGCTCACACTGCCTCATGCTTAACTCCCTTGTAAGAGGAGGATCCTGAGAAACACTAATTATACCAAGGAATTTCACACTCTCACCTGAACAGACACATACATGTTTTTGTTTAGTGGTCTTGGAGAATTTACTCACAATGAACTATTCCAAGACCCTAAAACCTAACTTTTTAGTGCACCCTAGAAAAGAAAAGAGTGTAATTCATTTTATTCTGTGTTGATTTTAATTGGATTATTACTCAAAAGGGTAAATGATTGTGCAACTAATGGTGTTATGATGCAACAAGAAGTAAAATGCACACCTAACAATCAATGCAAATGCACTGTGTCAAATGAAAAAGGAGGTATGCTACTATGTGAAATTCAAAATTCTCCTTCAAAAAATGCAGTCATTCCTATATGAAAATATGACTAATACTATTCCAAGCAAACCTAGTGCAAGAACCATGCAAAATGCAAAATGCAAAAATGCATCATGTTGCAAAAAGCAAATATTTTTGAATTTTTTGAATTAAAATGATATAATGAAGCAAAAGAATGAGTCTACCACCCCCAAACTCTGCAAGCACTATCAGACGGCACCCGAGCAAAGCACCAAGGTAGAAGAGACCTAATGCACTAATCCCAAAACAAAAAATAGAAAATGCAATGACAAGAACATTTAAAAAAAAAATCTAACTAAAAGACGTCTCAGGTCAGAAACAAAGGTGCATACAGACTCTAGAAGCATCCAAGGAGACTCGGAAATCATCAAACTCACCCAACAACACTTAATCTTCCATTAAAAATCAAAACTCAGGGCATACGCGACTGTATGCAAAAAACCCGTATATATATATATGGAAATCCCAGTAGAAACCATGTGTACACGCGATTGTGAAGCAAAAACTTGCATATAGGAAGAAAAGGAAATAAAAAGAAGGTAAAACAGACAAGCTGAGACAAAATTTACTCCTATCAGACACTACCAGACAAACATGCCCCCAGACCCAACTCAGAAATAGAGAAATCAGAGCAATTCAAGAACATTGAATGTCGGTAAAAACCCCTAAAGCAAATGACTAGGAACTCCCCAATATGGTCACCAAATATTTTATGGAGAAAACTTCCTATGGCTTGGGGTACCACAACAGACAGAGTAACCACAGAAATCAATCTTTTCAAATATGCAAGAGAAACCAAATATCTAACACTAAAGGATCTCGATACATACCTTATTCTGGACGGTTGATGTAGATCCTCGTTGAGCTTTTCCACTCTCACTTGTATAAGTAATTTGCTCTCTCAACATTCAACAAATAAGACAAGCATGCTATATATAATTGTGTTATACCTACTCTAGAATATATAATCAATAACATATAAGCATTTAAAATAATCCATGGATTCAATACTCATTTAAATACACATTATTGAATAGTAAAAGATATTTCTATTAATATAAAACAGATATTACAATAGTGACAACCTCTGTCGGCACGTCTGTGAATCAGAGAAACTGATTCCTCCACCTAGGCCTCCACCACTTCAATCCTCCATCTCTCGATAGCAAGCTCAGAAGAAAAGGCAAGCTTGGGAAGAACATAAATGCCTCCAAGGGACAAAGGGATGCAGACTCAAGTATAAGTTTCGGCAACAATGGACTATAGTTCTCTTGCTCTTCAATTCCCTCCCTTTTAATGTATCCAAAGGGTTCCTTATATAGTGCTTCAATGGGGTAATGGAAGGTCAAATTAGAGCAATATCAAGGCATATGGAAGGCCAAGAGACAAGTGATTCGGATCCACATCAAGGAGAACTCCAAAACTATTTGGCCTTTTTCACACATCCCAATGTACATGGGTTTAAGTGTCAAATCTGCATATATACGCGAGAATGGGTTTCAAAGTCACGTATATCAAATAAGACATGTTTTTAGGGATGATCTTGGAAACATCAAAGGTACAAACATGGTCCATGGGGTCCAAAGAGTCTGCAAAGGGACAGGGAAGGCCATAAAGGTGTGATCCACCATGTGTGGTAAAATCAGCTGTAACAATATTCTTTCTGCATTCAAAGAAGATTTTATGTTTCTTGCATTGGATTTTGCATTCTTTTCTTTTCTTGAAACCTCTTGCTATTTTCTATAGATATTATTCGTTATAATTGGAAACATACATTTCATTTTCATGGGTATTTTTTGATTTGTTTTGGACTTGGAATGTGTGAGTGCTCCATGTGGTTTTGAGTCTTTCTTTACTTGGGGTGATTTTTGTTTCCTTTTGCATGCTGAGTTTTTCAGTGCTTGGTAGGAGAGATTGGTTCTTCATTTCCTTGTCTGTTCCAAAGAGAAGTTTTAGTTTTCCCTCTCCTTTTGTTTATTCACAAGCATGTTGAACGATGTTCTTCTTGTTTTGTGCTTGATTGTTTGAAGTTCTAGATCTTACTTTCATTAAGAAGTTTGTTTGAAAATGTTAGTGAAATCATCTTTCCACGAAGTTTTTATGCATATTTTTCGAGCATGAAAAGATAGGAAACATTTCTGGTTTATTTATATTAGATGTTCTCTAGATCTCTTTTCTAATTTCTTTAAAGATTGTTTGGGGTGCATTGATATTTTACTTTTCGTTTGAAAAGATAGAACTGCATTTTCATTTGGGTGTTCATTTTTGGGAAGAAAAGTAAATCTCTCTTCCTCTCTTAAGTAGAATTTCATTGAAGAGGAAAACTTGCATTATCATATAGATCAGTGTGCATTTTATTTAAATTCAAATTTTCACTCCATGGTTCCACCTAACCACACAAGATAAAACTAAGCACTAGCTTAGGTTTAAAACTTTTAGCAATTTATGTGGTAGGTTAGTGATGTGTTCAGGTGTCGTAAAACATATGAGTTGTCGTTAACTTGTCCATACTACAACACAGGACTCACACGGTTCTTCCACATACCATCGGTATATCGAACGGCCTTTCACATACCCTTGAGGTATATCAAAAGGTACTTCATGTACTCAATAGTATATCTAAAGGCCCCTTGTGAATAGTTATGCATTAGACAACACTACTACTGATTTGAGCTCCCATGTACCTAGCGTATATCGGGAGACCCTTTTAGGAATCCTCAAACCATCTGAGTTATCCTTTTGGCCTATCCTATGAGGTTCCTAACTCTTATCCACTCCTTTCACATGTTTTCTTATTTCTTTTAGTTTGAGTAGTGATTTATTGTGCATGGTAGTTAGGGGGTTTTTAGAGAGTTTAGAGATGGCATCCCCATCTGGGACTACCACTCAAGAGGTCCCTTTCCAAGGTGTACCTTTTCTATTCCCTCCAAGTGAAGGTATTGGTCCTCCCTTTATTTCCACTCTAAATCTTCCTGGGTTAACTATAGCATTACTGGTCTGGATATTTAATCCGGTAATTCCTGTCCCACCTAATGTATCAAATGTCACTTCTCCTCCAAGAGAGGATTGACCTCAACCTAATCATGTTCCTTCCTCATCGGTAGTGGCTTCATCCCTTTCTTCTTCTTCACTTGACCAAATCTATACAGTTAGTAGTTAGGTGGATAAGAAGAAGAAGAAAGCGAAGGGTAAGAATAAGAAGGATAAGAAAGAGAAAAAGAATCAACCATCTACTCTTGATGGTGCTCATTCTAAGAGAACGCCCGAAAAACCCAAGTTCCCTTGTAAGCTTTGCAAGGGGGACCACCTTCTTAAGGAGTGTCCTGGTCTCTCCCGTGTACAAGAAGAGTGGTCTAAAAGGTCCAAACCATCTGTGTCATCAACCTCTAATCATCATTTTGATGATGCTCCCTCAACCAGTGACCCATTCGTAAATGCCATAAAATTAAAGTGTTGTATCATTGTTTGATATGCAAGGCTATGCATCGTACTTTTCTTTGTCCAAGCATGGATGAAGCTTCTAAGTTGTTGGAAGATATTACTGTTCCTCAACAATGGCTTCCAATAGGTTATCGTAAGTTGTCTCTTGAACCCTCACTAGTTGACCAAGTGTTCAATTCGGTTTCATCCGCAGTCAATCCCACTCTTCCTTTAAAGAGTGAAGTTAAAGTGGTCAATTCAGATTTATCTGTGGTTGATCCCACTCTTCCTTTGGAGAGTGAAACTAAAGTGGTCAATTTGATGTCATCTCTACCTGATCCCATTCTTTAATTCGAGAGTGCTAAGACTGTAGTAGTTGCTTTGACCAAATATTCCTCTAGTTCTTCTTTTCCAATAGAGAATGAACTAAAACCTGCTGAAGTTTTTATTCTTTATTCTGATTGTTCTCGACAAGAGGAAATTTTGTCTGTTTCGACAAAACCCTCTCCAAGAAATGAGGTTATTTCCTTTGACTGGAGTAACCTAACAGATTCTCATCTTCATTCAAGTGTTCCTTTCCAGATAGTTGTGAATGATACTGCTAGGTGGATTCTTTGAACTATTGTTGACAAAGGGGCTTCTATTATCATTCTATCCTCAATTTCTTGGAAATATTTAGGTTCTCCTCATCTTGTGCCAACCACCGATCAGATAATGGCTTTTAATTGAATACCCATAGCACATTTAGGGATCCTTCCTCAGTTGCCTATTACTTTGGAAGTAAAAATTGTCTGTATCAATGTTATGGTAGTCCAAGGTCCTTTATATTTTAATCTACTCCTTGGGCGTGATTATGTTTACGCCATGAAAGCTGTAGTGTCCAAACTCTTTCAAGTGATGTATTTTACCCATGTTGGGAAGATTGTGACCATTGATCAGCTTTCCTTCATTCAACCTTATTATCGTGTGGCTCCTAGTCATAAGACTTTCCTAGATGTGCCACATGTTCTTGTGGATTTTTCCTCTTCTAGTTAGCTTCTTCCCATCATAGGTAAAATGGGGGGCATGGCTCCAGCCTCTGGATATCATACTGGAGTTAAGTCGCTAACTTTTATGTAGAAGGGGAAAACCTACCAACCTCTGGATATCATGTTGGGTAGGAACAGATTTGTGAGCATAGTTCCCATTCTGTGTCAAGCTCATCAAAAAATGAAATACACACCCTTGAGCAAAGTTCCCATTCTATGTCAAGCTCATTAAAAAATGAAATGGATGCCCGTGAGCATAGTTCCCATTCTATTTCAAGCTTGTTAAAAAATCAAAAAATATGCTTGGATTCCCGTGAGCATAGTTCGCATTCTATGTCAAGCTCGTTAAAAAATTAAATAGATGCTTGCGAGCATACTTCCCATTCTATGTCAAGCTTGTTAAAAAATGAAATAGATTCCCTCGAGCATAGTTCATTTTCTATTTCAAGCTCATTAAAAAATGAAGTAGTTTTCCTTAAGCAAAGTTTACCTTTTGGTTTCAATCTTGCATAAAAATGAAACCATGTTTTGAGCATAGTTTATATTCTATTTCAAGCTTGCATAAAAATGAAACCATGTCTAAGAGCATATTTATCCCCCTGTTTCAAGCTCGTTAAAAAATGAAACAACAACTGACCATCATGTCAGTTTTCTCCAAGCATAGTTACCTTTTGTTTCAAGCTTGTGTAAAAATGAAACAAATCCCCTTCCCTTGAGTTGAGTCTTCCCTTTAGTGTTAGAAGTTGAACCTTCTTTTCACCTGCCTAATTCTTATTCTTCCTACCCCGCTAGTGAACATTTTCACATTAGTAACCAGGTTTGTAGGTTGGGCATGGAAGAAGAATCGCCAAACGAAATGAATCTTGGGGAGCATGTCGAGCCCCTAGAAACCATGCTAGGGGTAAGGTTCACTAGAAATCATGATGGGGGCAACATTCCAACCTCTGTATATCATGTTAATGGGATTTTTCAAGCATAGTTACCTTATGTTTCAAGCTTGTGTAAAAACTGAAATAGATTCCCTTCCCTTGAGTCGAGTCTTCTCCTTAGTGTTAGAACTTGAACCTTCTTTTCACTTGCCCAATTCTCGTTCTTCCTACCCCCCTATTGAACATTTTCACATTAGTAACCAAGTTTTTTAGGATTGGGTATGGAAGAAGAATCATCAAACGAAACGAAGCGTGGGGGGCATGTTGAGCCACTAGAAACCATGCCAGGGGTAATCTTCACTAGCAATCATGTTGGGGGGAAGATTCCAACCTCTGTATGTCATGTTAATGGGATTATTCAATCATAGTTTACCCATTGGTTTTGCGATTGTGTAAAAATGAAACCAATCCCTGAGCATTCTTTCAACCGATCTTCGAGTGTTTTAAAAAAAGTAAGATGGTGTTGAGCTTACTTTTCATTTTTCGTGCTCTAGTTAAAACATGAAAAGTGGTTTGAGCTTAGTTTATTACTTTTTCGTGCTTTGGATTCAAACATGAAAAAGGTTAATGGAGTCTCCTTTAAGCTCTTTTCGGACTCCCTAAATATGAAAATATTGTCGAGTACTTGTCTTCTTCATACTTATGAAAATATTTGAAGAGTCATCTCTCCGACGGTAGGTTATCTCTTTTTCGATTCAGATGAACTATTTACAAAAAAGGAACGTTGTAGCCAATCATGATTGGAAGAGTTCTCTCATGTATTATTTTACACTTTTTTGGGCCATGAAGACTAAATCATACGAAAAAGGACCCTTCCGAGTTTTCTTTCATCTTCATTTAGACTCTCTAAACATGAACGATACCGAGTTTTCTTTCATTGGACTCCTTAAACTAAACACTAAGAGACCCGTTTAGGGAACGAACCCCTCCTTTCTCAGGTTAATAAAATGTATGAGAATGGAATTTTCTTTGGATGAGATAAAACGAGTGTTTGTTACCCTCTTTGGACTCATAAAAATGAAAAAGAGGCACTTGTCAATCATGATGGGGAAATTAAGGGAAGGGAATCATTTTTCAAAAAAAATGGTAGTTGTTTGTCATCTTTGAACATGAAACTTGTCTACATATCATTCAGTCAATTGGGCATTCAGCTGACTTACACATCGATCCACTTTCATGAGCCATGTCACTCCTTTGATTCTTTCAAAAGAATGCATTGTCCACTATTGTATTGTGTGTCCATCTGATCTGGTCATGCTTCCAAGTATTTTATCGTGTCACCCGATGTTCAATGGAATAAAGAAGTTTACCCCTGCATTTAAAACAACTTTTGTGTCAGTACTTTGAGTCAGTCCTATGGTTACATTATCTACAAAAATTCTAGAACTTTGTTCTGAGCTTCATGTCATCGATGTGGGATTCATCATGGCACTCCTTCAACAAGATTATTTTGTTGACATCAACTCATCATCCAGGAAATAGTATTAGAAACAAGTTAGTACCTTGAGATCTGTATGCCTCAATGAAAGATCCTCTCTCTCTCGACATAGGTTCACATCATTTACCTTTGATCGAAATATTCCACTCAATGTTCGACATAAACACATCTATTCACACTCAGTAGATTGTACTAGGGTACCTTGGGAATCATTGACATCAATGGTGATCTCCCTCGCACTACTTAACGGTTCACATCATTGGTTGGTAATCAAGTGGTTTCTACTATGTTCAACTTTATAACATTGTAATCACATGGATAGAATCATACTTTGTGGAAGACAAGACGAAGACCCTGGGTATTTGTTAAGCACTCATAGCTTTCTCCCCAGGTTGCGATGGAGTATGTTGTGTGAAGTACTAGAATGGATCCACATTACTATGGTCATGGCTATGCTCAAATTTGCATCTGTATGACATATATCTATTTTGCATATCTAGTAGCTATGTTCAAGTTTGAGTCCTCTATCACATGGATCTACATTGTATTCTAGTAGACATGTTTTTTTATTCCTCTCATGGATCTGCCTTGTATTGGTCTACAGCCACGATGAGGTTACATTTACTCATGAGTCAAAGTATTGATGTACTGTAGATTCCTACTCAATGATACTCTCTGATCAAGATGGCTCTTACCTCGAAGTGATAACTTGATCTATCAAATCTCTCTCCTATCGTATCCCTCTAGCCTCATGCTTTGGGGGGGAATTCTGTTATACCCAAATCCTATCACTAGCATGTGATAAGATATTTAACACCTCCATTTTCCCTCAATCCCTAACTTTAAGTGAAATTAGTGCTCCAGATGTTAATTTTACATACAAAAATCCAACACCCCTCTTACCCTTGAGCGGATAAGTGGTACCTTACACAACACCGCCTAAGTTATTTGGAAGATAGGTGGTGCCACCACCTTTGACCTTTGTCTTTGGCGTGGTTCTCACCTTGCACCGCTCTGTCATAACGGTGAATAAGTAGTGCCCTTGGTAAAAAGTGAAAAAGAGAAGGTTTCACGAAGCTTCTAGAACAAAAGCTTTGTGGCTAGCCTTATCCCTACTCACCTGGGTTAGTTAAGCTCAAGATCCATGTTTTGGGGATTTCATGGACACCTCAACCACCTATTTCTCAACCATTCCTATCCCTTTGAGCCCTATAAAACCAAGCTCATACTCCATGGTTGAGGAGAGAATAAAGGAGTAAAGTTATGCTGTTGAATTAACATCCTAGCCTAATCCATTAAAGAGCATAGAGGAGCAAGTTTGAGCTATCAAAGATGAGATGTTAGTCGTGTGAATGAGTGCATCGACACTAAGGAAAAATGGTTGTAATCTCTTTCATTAATATATTAATGCAAAGTTGATTTCTTCCCATATATCTGTTGTGTTATAATCTCACATGTGTATTATCAAATTCCTTAGTCACTGATATAGATCTATGGATAGTTTTCTAGTGTCTTTTATGTTGTCGCGTGTTTAATGTGTTTATGGAGGTATTCTATTAGAGATCTTATTCCAGGCATCTAGATCTTCTAGGGAAAGTATTTTGACCTAGTTTTCACTCATTTGTTTCGGATCTAAACCATTCAGAGCAGAGGAATAGCTTCTGTCCATAGAAGGTGAAATATTCCTGATAACACCATGTACAACTTGGGTTTCTCCTTTTAGATCCTTATGATAGAATCAATATATTCCCATACATGCTTGTTACATACTCAGTCATGACTTGATACAGACTCACCTACAGTCAGTATCTCAGCCGACTTACTATATTCATCCCACAGGTTGTCTTTTATATTCTATAAAAATATGACCAAAGAGGTGCTATTGTCCTGACTTATAAATATTCCTTTATGTATGTGGTTTCTTCCAGCTCCATCTAAGATAGTTCCCATGTTTGCTAAGGGTTACTGCTTCTCTGCATCATGCCTTACTATCTCTTTCTGACCATTACCTTATCTGCGTGTTTATGTGAATATTATTCCATGTCATCGTATCTCCTACTCTATACTGTTGTCATAGCTTACAAAACTAGTGCAACTTCCTCATCCCGCACCTTCCCTTTTCCTTTCTCCTTTTCTTCCTTATTATGTCACAACATCCTTCCCTTTTCCTGTGATGTTTTTTCCCATGTCACAACTCATTCTTCTTCTTCCTTGTACTCTTTTTCGCTTACTTAGACAGAATTCTATATGAATTTTTCCCTTCTATCCTAGGCCCAACACATTTCAACTTTGAGAGTGACCTCATAAGAGGAGGCCATACTCAGGTCCCAGCAACTGGATTTGATATATTCCCAGTCTATGATTCTCTGTGAGATTATTGTAGATGGCCCAAGGTCCAACACAGACTTTACTAAACCTAAGACTGGACCACATGTTGATGGTGTGGTGGGTTTAGTTGACTCACATTCTCTAGAATCACTAGCCAAACATATACAAAAACTATCAATGAATCCATATGCAATGGAGGAATCCAAGGCTGCCACCCCCTCACCCCAGAATATGAATGTTTATATTGTGTAATCTACCCAAAAGGACACTCAATAGCTCGGTGGGAAAAATAACAAGGGTAAGAAGGGTGAGGGAGGTCAAAATAAGTATAAACCCACAAACAATGTTGAGGGGGAATAAAATAAAAGAATAAAGTCAAGTTTCCTTGCAAGCTCTGCCAGTAAGACCATTTGACCTATCAATCTCCCTTAATGGATCAAGCACAGAAGTTGCTAAAACAACAATAACTTGTCGTCATGAAGGATCCGTTCCTGCAAGGATAGAATGCAACTTCTAGTGACCCAAAGAATGTTGGGGGCATGAAAAATGATCCTTCTAATGATCAATCATATATCAACATGTTATGATCCCATACCTTACTATAGACCAAAGCCAAGAATTATGAAATGGAGGCTCAACAAAAAAATAAACAAACTTTCGAAACATCAGCCCCACTTTCAATATATAAATTGGTTGCTACTGTGTCAAAGATACCAAAGGCTGTTTTTAAAAATACATTTCACAACCCTAGCGCGAGGCCACTTTGAACTACTCAGTTGTAGAATACTTGACCCAAACTCCTTATGCGATGTCAGCCTTAGAAGTGCTGCAAAGTTTTCCTTTGCATCGTGATGCACTTTTGGATTCCATTGGTAGTATGGAATCTGTGAGCCTGATGGCTAAGTTTAATCTTTATTATGTCAAACCACACCTACCTTACCATGTGTCCTTTTCTATCTATGTAGTCCATGGAAAAAAAACCATTGGATGAACAGTGATAGATGAAGGTGTATCCACATGTGTAATGATGATTTCATGTTGAAAATCTCTTAGATTCCCTAATTTGGTTCCGTCTAACACTTTGTTTACCTCTTTCAACGAAATATATTTCCTCACACGTGGTACCCTGCATTCTTTTGAAATAAAACTGGAAGGTGTTATAGCGGATTTCACCACTCTAGGTGAATCACACTTTGTATGGCCTTCCCCTGTCCTGCTACAGACACCTTAAACCCTATGGACCACTTTTTGTCCTTTGATGTTTCCTTGATCATCCCTAAAAACATATGAAAAATGATATACATGACTTTTAAACTTATAAGTGCGTATATACGCGGGTTTGACCACTAAAACCGTGTACATCGGGATGTGTGCATAATCCAAATACTTTTGGAGTTTTCCTTGACATGGACCTGACTCATTTGACTCCTGGCCTTCCCTATGCCTTGAGATCGCTCGGATTCAACCTTTCATTACCCCTTTTAAAATCTATATAAGGAACCCCTTGGTACATTGAAGGCATAAGAGAGAATTGAGAGAAAAGAAACTATAGTCCATTGCTGTCGGAACTTATGCTTGAGTCTGCATCCATTTGTCCCTTAGAGCACTAGTGTGTTCTTCCCAAGATTTCCTTTTGCTTGTGAGATTTCTATCGAGAGATGGAGGATTGAGGTGGTGGAGGCCCAAGTGGGGGATTCAATTTCTCCGGTTCGTAGACATGCCGTCAGAGGTTGTACCTTATAATCTCTGATTTATATTAATAGAAATATATTTTCCTGTCCAATAATGTGTGTTTGAATGAATATTTTATCCATGAGATTATGCTAAATGATTTTCTATTATTAATTATATATGCTAGAATAGATCTAACACCATGATATATAGAATGCTTGTATTGTTTACTTATTGTTGAGGAAGTAACAGATCAATTCAAGCTGAATATTGGAAAGCTCAACAGGGATCTACTTCAATCGTCCGGAATAAGGTACGAGGTCTGATCCTTTAGTGTTAGACATTTAATTTCTATTGCATATTGGAAAGGATTGATTTCTGGAGTCAAGCTCTCTATTGTGGTACCCCAAGCCATAGGTAATTCTCTCCGTAACAGAAGGGAAAATGATAAATGTGGAAATCAAAGTTGTTGATTCCCCTATGGACTATAATTTACTTTTGGGGAGGATTTTGACCTATATGATGTGCATTATTCCATCATCTATTTTCTAAGTCCTTGTGTTCTTGCATGAATTAAAGTTGGTAATTATTGACCAACTATCATATAATTGAAAGGGTTGCATGGATATCTCAATTCTAACGTACACTTGATTGATCAGTCATTCCTGGTGAATGAGAGTTTAGGAGTTGGGATGTATAAATCATTGATCAACACTTTTAATATGTCCGCTCCAAAAACTACCTAGGCACAACTAGTGTAGGGAAGAATGTTTGTATGGTTGTAGATAGAACTGACCCATGGGTTATCCATTCGCAAGATGAGCCTCAAGTTCCCTTATCAATAGCAGAAGTAGACTATCAAACTATATTTGATACTACTGTTGATTCCATATTGAATCCTCCCATCTCAGAAGAGTCAGATGAAGCTTACTTTCCCGCATGGGCAGAGAACTCAACTTATTCTTATGACTGCTTAGATATGTTTTTTCCATCTAATTAATCCATTTTGGAAGCTATGATAGGACCCAAGAAAATTTGTGAAGATTAACATTGCAAGCCCTACTTCCTTCTAGACGTAAGAATGATAGAAAATTATGAGTTCCATGTGAGACTAGCTGAAGTTATTGATAAGCCTGTGAATCTTTTCCTAGGGAGGGAGTGTTTTTCAAGGGGAACATGGAAAACATTTTCACCACCATACCGATCAATATCTTTGTGAAACCATATGTCGTGGAGAATGTGCATATTGGAGAAAACTCTTCACTTGAAGAGATTACCAGTTATATTTCCTTATTTAAGGAATTTCGTGATGTCTTTTCCAAGTATTATGAGGAGATGCTAGGAATCGACCCATCAACTATGGAGCATGATATTAGAACTTACCTTGACATTAAACATTTTCAACAAAATATTAGACCTATGAATCCGCAGAAAGGGACAACCATTAAGGCTGAAGTGGAAAAACTGTTGAAAGTCGGTTTCATTTACCCTATCTCTCTTACAGAATGGGTATCCAATCTCATTCTAGTCACTAAGAAATTGGGGAATATATGCATTTTTACTTATTTCCAAGATTTGAAGAAGCCTTGTCCTAAGGAAAACTACCCACACCCACTACAACAAATCCTAGAATTAGCGTCCCATTTATCATCCCTTTTTAGTGTATTTTTTTTACATTGAGTGGTCAAACTAGACGCTAAATGGGACGTGTCATGGACAAAACTTAAAGCATCTCAAAATGTATCATTTTTTGCATCCTAGATAGCATCCTTTATGGCATCCAAAATAACGTCTGTTTTTTTGCTTCCAAAATAACGTCCAACTTTGCTTCCTAAATAACGTCATATTTTTCTTCCTATAGAGCATCTGTTATTGCTTCCTAGAGAGTGTCCACTTTTTCTTCCTAAATGGCATCCCCGTTAGCACCATATTTGCATCCATTTTTTCTACCACTTTAGCATCCCATTTTGCACCACGTTTTACTTCCAAAATAATGTCCAACTTTACTTCCTAAATAACGTCCTATTTTTCTTCCATGTTTTACTTCAAAAATAACATCCAACTTTGTTTCCTAAATAATGTCAAACTTTGCTTCCAAAATAAGATCCCATTTTGCACCACTTTTTACATCCAAATAACGTCCAACTTTTCTTCCTAAATAACGTCCTATTTTGCTTCCTATAGAGCGTATGTTATTGCTTCCTAAAGAGCATCTACTTTTGCTTCCTAAATAGCATCCCCATCAGCACCATATTTGCATTCAATATTGCATCCATTTTTTATACCACTTGAGAATCGCATTTTACACCACGTTTTAGAGCCAAGTTTTGCAACCAATGTTGCTTCTAGATCTAGAACATAGTGGGCTTCCATTTTAGCTAATGTTTTTGCTTCCTTATTAGCACCACATTAGACTTGTTATTTAACACCTGCAACCATATCCAATTGTGTGCTATTATTTTTATTATATCAAATTATTATAATTATTCATTAATTTCAATGGTTCTCATTTATCATTTACTTCATAGTTCTTAAATAACATAATGAAACATTCAATTTAATTGTATATACAATTATTGAGACTAATTGCATAGAATTTATGAATAAATTTAAGAGAAACATGCAACATTTATCCAAAATAGTAATAGTAAGTTTCTATTAAAAGATCATCAACAAATTTCGATATATATACATTTAAAATATAATAATGATAACATCGACATTATTTTTCAGTCAAAACAGGTGAAATTATAAAACATCATCACATCAATAATCTATCATACAAATAATCGTATTAAGGTTAAAAGAACAAGTGAACAATATATAGTGACAATATCAATATCACAATATATATTTAAAAATCAAAATTTATCAACAGTAATCCAAGTTTATATGTCAACATGAATCCATCATACAAATCAAAATGACCCAAAATGTAATATGAACTTGGATAATCAAAAAAATAACAATATGTGTCTAGTAGCATGGAGAAAGCAAAAAACGTCCACAATCTCAATAGAAGCATCAATCGATACCATCATCATCATCCTCGTCATCATCCTCGACCTCATCATCTATCCCAACATCATATCCATCATCATTTTCATCTGATCTAACTGTATCATTATCAGTGATATCTTTCTCAGGTACATCAATGGCAACATAATCAGTATCATCAACTTCGTCACCTTCACCGTTTTTCTGCAAATACCAAGAAATAATCAATTTAAAACATTAGTAACAATTTCATTACATAATGCATATTCTTTGTTATATTACAAATATTAGCTGTGTGATCATTTATGCATTCTCACGAGTTTTCCAACCATGAATTCTACTATGCATTCTACTAGTAAAGCTCCACAATACAAAAAATGACACAAGATTTCAAAAAATAGATTTGTTCACAGAAAAAGAATACTTCTGTCAAAAAATATCAGTATAGAAAATACCTATAAAACAAATAGATTTCTAAACAAAACAAATCTCAAAATACCATATGCTTAATCTTGGAAGGCCTGAGACTTTGTAGCTATCATTTTCTGCCACTTAACACATCACCTTCTTATCTTTTTCTAGCATAGGCTCTAGCATGGACCAGGAACACCTCGCAACCAATTTAGCATCCACTTCATTTCAAAGGGATGTTATTAGTACAATTGATGCCACTCTATATTAATTCGATCTATGTCATCCCATGAAATTTCTTTGCTAACCAAAAATCACCCAAAAAAGTTCCTATGCCGACCTCCAAAGTTTCTTTGTTGAATAACATAGCTTGTTTGTCTACCTCATGTTTGAGCTTGTTGTGCCCTCATCCTTTGCTACTTCATGTTTTCAAAATGAGAATCAAGTTTCTGTTGTCTTTGCTTTACAGGTGCATTGACCTACATGACAAATATATTGTTAAAATATGTTCTGAACACAAGTAGGTTTTCATCCAATAAATTACTACATACCTTTCTGGATGAAACAACAGAGAATGGTTGGTTGCTCTATGTGGTTAAAGGCCCACTCCTAAACCAAAATAGAAGAGTGTTAAAAAGATTTTGATTTTGATTTTATATGCCAAACAGAGCAAGAGAAAGAAACAACATTAAAGAGATTAACATAATGAAAATCTAGTGACAAATTATAACAAGCAATACTATTAAACATACAATCACCGTACTACGATAGTCTGGCCTTGGCTTTACATTACCCGGATTTGAAGTTTTAACAAATCCTGGAAGACTTGAGTTCTAGGAAAACTAGTTGCCTATGTCCTAACCCTAATAAATCTGGTACACTAATAATCTTGTAAGACACCAAAGAACAACATTAAAAATAATGGACAAAATGATTAAGAATCTTTACCATTTTTCGCAAAGTTACAAGGATAATTTTACCAGGATAGTGGATGCAGTAAATTTATCTAAATTACAAAAAGAAATCCATGACCTCAAAACAATGGATGACCACAAAGAATGCTTGATGTAATTTGGAAATTCAAATTCAAATAGCACATAAAGTTATGAATAATCATCTTCCTCTTCTTGTTTATTATTTTCCATGCAAGCACGCCATGGGAGAGGGTAAGCCTCTAAAAAGGGAGAAAACACACTAAGAGAAATATTCTAAATATTTGGCCACTTTTCTGCCAAGTAAAGCAATAGTCTCCAAGTTTGTAGTTCAACACATTAGCTCATATTCTTATACTAAGGATTGCACAGTACAATTGAATATTGCAGTTGGGTTACACCCCTCGATTCCAATCTACAAAACCACTCCCCATTCTAGGAAAACCAAGAACCATGAAAAATATTGAGTCTGACTACAAATATAAAATCCCCCCTGATACAACATGGTGCAAAACTCTTTGTAGCACAAATAACGACTACATGAATGAACACATAGGGAGGAAAATAAGCCAGCCAAATGATCAAGCATCTAAAGGCATCAAAACCAAAAGGTTGTTGAGTAGCATTTATTTTCTTTTCTTCTTAGCATTGAATAGTCTTGCTTAGATCATCCTTGATGCAAAAACTAGAACAAAATTCTATGTCTACAATACCATTCTGCCTGTGAGAGACCATTTGTATAATGAACAATTTCCAATGGTGAAAATTATACAACTTCAACAACTTAGAATGCATTTCTACTCATTCTTGAAGTGACAGGTGGACAAATGGAAAAAAGTGCTGACAACTTTGAGCACCACTGTCTCTGTCTACAGTTTCATAGCTAAATTGTTAAGTACATCCCTATTCAACTACTTATATCATAACATGCAGATCAAACAATACATATAGAGGTGTGATAAAATTCCTCGAATTTGACATCATGACTATAGATCTATTGACCTCTTTTAGAAACAATCTTGCAACATCAAATATATGCTAAATACTGATAAGTCAATAGGGAAAAATAGATAAGACAACTTCCACATATATAACCCAAGTATAATAGATGTCATCATTTTATCTTAAGATCAAATGAAGTTAAGTCACAAAAACTATCCATCTCCTATATTTTTTGTTTTAGATCCAGTTAAGGCCTCCAACAGGAAGGTATTGAGGTTTACAGAATTGTATCAAAAGCATGTAGATTAGAAGGCATAACTGGAATCACTAACTTCAATACTTTTCAACACAGTGATGAACTTTCCCTAGACAGAAGATTTTGTTTTCAGTGTATAGTATAATTATGATCCTTTCAAGGTTTCTAATAAGAGGGTATTATATCTTTCAAAATATGTCTGAAAAGGATAAGCCTAGGAACTTAGGCCATAACTGGCATGGAAAGCTTCAATAATTTTCATCAAAAAATTTGACATGGAATATGACCAGTTTTCATGCCGTACAGAACAGCTCACTCCGAAAAATGTGACAAACCACCTTGTTTCTCCAGCTAGGTCAAGTTCCAAAAGGTACTGCATATAACCTTGCATTAGGGTGTTGTGTTATGATTCACTGGACAATAAATCAACTTCCAAACTTGAATTTAAAACATACTGCCACATTGTTCATAGACTTTCTCAATACTGAAAATGAAATAGAGCAAGACCAATAACAGTAACCTCCACCTATATAACCCAAGTATAATGGAAGTCGTCATTTCAATCTTGAGAATAAATAATTAGTCACAAAAAAATCCAGGAGAAAAAAATCCATCTCCTGGATTTTTTTGTTTTAGATCCCGTTGAGGCCTCTAGCAAGAAGGTATCGAGGCTTTGAAAACTGAATGAAAAGCATGTGCATTAGAATCCATAACTGGAAGCACCAACTTCAACACTTGTCAACAAAGATTCTATTTCCCCTGGACTGGAGATTCTATTTTTGGTAATAGTATATTTATGATCCTTTCAAGGCTTCTAATGGGAGGGTATTATAGCTACCAAAAGTCATCTGAATACCATATGTAACTTAAGAAGCCATAACTCGCATGGAAATCTTCACCAATTATTGTAATAATGCATCAATCAAGGATTTGAGTTCCTATACCAGATGACCAAAGGAAGAATAGGATTTATCCTTTCCACTTCTAGTACAGCTTCAAAGGAAATGAGAAACCACGTTAAATTTCAAAAACTTTAACTAAGAGTGCACCTCTTTCCAATAGTTCAGTCCCGAAACATGCAAATAAATTTCACCTCAAACATCCAACAACTGCTAGTCATTTAACATCCAGAATAAATCCAAAATTCGATGTAGAAGCCTCTCTTTTTATGTAGACGATAGCTTCTTCGTTAATGGCATACAAAATAACTCATGTCAAGAAATGTGGCAAACCACCTTGTTTCTCCAGCTAGCTCAAGCTCCAAAAGGTACTTCATAAAACTTTGTAGGAATTCTTCAAGAAAGTATGTTAATTTGATTCTTTTGTAGTGTGATTAGGCTGTTGTGTTGTGATTAAGTGGACAATTAATTATCTTCCAACTTTAATTTAAAAAAAGTGTCACAATGTTCATAGACTTCCCATCTACTAGTACTTATGGGCAGATAGAATATTACCTGTGAGATAAAAAAGCATTCAAATTAACATATTTAAGCAAGCTTATCATAAGACATTGTATGTAGAATGCAATAGGCTCATTTTCTTCCATGGAACAAGTATTGTCCTTATGGGCATAATTGCTACTCTCCTTGCTACTTCCTTTACTGCTGCAAGCTGATTAGTTCCATTTCTAGACCTCAACTCTGAAAGATTTCCTTGCAACAAGACACACAATCTCTAATCACTACATTTAATAAATTAATAACAAAAAAATTTACACGATATATAAAGAATGTAATAATAACTTAACATAGATATCTCCTTGTACATGTCTTAGTGTTGATGACCTAGGAACCACAGATTGCTAGACATGGGCCTTGGAAGCAGTGTTTGTGGCACCCTCCTTGTTAGAAAATGCACGTTGTCTCTTATTCTTCAAAATTCCATAGGATCTTAGTAGTTGAATCCAATTATAAACATCAGCATAAATTTCACATGATAAAACCAACACAAACATGATATTGGTACCTACTGGAGTTTGTTGCTTCCTTGTCTTTTGACTGGTTTTCTTTGACATCTTTATAATGTCATCTAAATTTCCCAATAAAATGCCAACATTGAAAAACACGTCAATTGATTACCTACAAATTGGATAGGCTCAACATAGGATAATCTGTGAATTATGCACACTACCTAGTGTCATGTCCATCTTTTTCTCAGTCAATGCAATTTTATCAGCAATAATCATTGGCATGCTCCCCGTTATATCCTGTAGATATTTTAAAAACCTAATAAAATATCTACAATGGAAATGAAAAAAAAATTAGACTAAGTAGGGAACTTTAAAATAGAAATCATGTTCTAAAAGGTGCAATCACTGTGTCTCCAAACAGATGTAATTACAAACCATTAAGCTTATTACAAAAACCCTTGAAGAATCAAATACATTTTAAAAATATCTTGAAACCGTGAGAATAAAACACTAGCATGAAATTTTGCAACACATTCACTTGATGAAGCCTATGTATTTATCTTCATGAGCAGAGAACTGCTAGTCTGACATCCCCTAAACTAGTAGCCTTGACCCTTGTTGAGAGTCATTTCGTTTACATACCTTGAATTATTGACATAATGAGGAATATAAGATGTGTCTGAAGTATTAATTATTAGGGGTGTTTCAACTATCTATCTCTTTGAAGCCCTTCCTGATTTGACTAGTTGGCATAACTATCATGATACTTCATTCTGACCCTATGCTTTGAATTGTTAACACCATAAAGCTGTAGGATTTTTAGTACCTTGGAAATTATCCAGCAGAGATACATTGAAGGTAGTAGCAAGAAAAAATGATATGGGTGTGTTCAGAGATCATACTCAATCAGAGATCCCATAAAACAGTTCATACAACAGCCTTAATGATAGCAGCAAAAGAGTTCCTTCTGCAATAGTTTCGTTCAAGGTGCAGGGGCATTTACGGAAAATAGAGAAATAGTTTAATGAGATATCCTCACCATGTAAATAAGCAATAAATGAAAAATAAAGTGAGTCTTTACACAATGGCCAGCATTTCGGCATTTTTCTTCTCCTGTTACTTGTATAGGTATCTGAATTTCAAACAATCAAACCCATGAGAAACAATTATCTCTTCCAGATATTGCTTCAAAAAACTTCCTATTAACAAGGCAGTATAGATTTTAGATAAACAAAACTAAAGATGATTGCTACTGCCTAAAATTTATGTTTTAATTAGAACAGATAATTCTCACAAAAAAAATTAATCTTTGAACAAAGTAATTCATTTAAGTGCAT